>VWYI01008994.1:0-15224 GCA_013399455.1 Anthoscopus minutus
TTCTTGGCTTTCTTGGCTTTCTTGGCTTTACTTTTTGGATCCTTTCCAATTCCCGACAATAGCGGAGTCTCCGCAGGGGCCCCGCGATGCTCGGGCTGCAAGGGCTCTTTCAGAACCCGTTTCCAGCTGCTGCATCTCAATGAGGGCGAGCGAAGGAGCCTCGGGAGCCTCGGGGCAGCCCCGCGGCTTTGGGGCTCGGAGGGGACGCGGAGCGGGCGCCGGCCGAGCCCGGGCAGCGCTGCTCGGGCCGGGACTCGCATCGCCCCGGCAACGCCCGGCGCTGCTGCGGGGAATGGGATGGGGCAGGAGAGACCCGGCCGTGCCAAGCGCCGAGAAAAACCCCGCTGGCTTCAGCGGCAGAGCCAGGGAAGGTGGGAAGAGAGTCAGGCCTGAGCTTCCATGCTCTGCACAAAACCATTTCTCTTTTCATGGTTTGTCGAACCCATTCTGTTCGCGCTTTTTTCTTTTCTTTTTTGTTTTTTTCCCCCCTCGCTTTTTATGATGCAAATCCTTTTGTTTCTGTTCGGCTGAATGGGATAAGAACCTGAAACCCGCCGGTTTTTAAAGGCGTGTAATGCTGGATGCAGGAGTCAAGCAGAGAAGGATGAAGAGAGATTCCCTTTCACATTTTGCACAATAAGTAGAAGATAATCAGTGACTGTGCACTTTGGCCGAATAGTTTCAGCCAACTGCTCAATAAGTCTGGTGATTGCCCTGATTAATCACTGGGAGGGATGGAGCACCTGATCAGTCACGGTGCAGAGAACATGGAAATGAAGGGGGAATACCAGTGTTCAAAAAACCTCTGTGTGTGATTAGGCATCAAATGTGGATGCCTGCACAAGTCACAGGATCCCAGAATGTAGCAGCAGGAATTCCTCAGGGTCTCTGACCACGCCAGGCAGCTCAGGGCAGCGATGGTTTATTGTTAGCAGGGACAGGGCTGCATTTAAGGCTGCCAGAGTCAGCCTAAAACGTGCTCAGAGATAGAGGGAGAAAGAGTGAAGAGGCCACGAGGGAAGGGGATTGGGGGGATAGGAGGGAGAAGAGAGATGGAAGAAGGTCAGAGAGGGCCAGCAAAAGAGGGAAGAGTTAAGAGATCAAGAGAGTTAAGAGAGTGGGGAAATTAAGAACGTAAAGAGAGTGAGGATCTTCTTACAATACATTCTACCTGTTTCTATAATGAATATTCTATTTACACTGACCAACCAACACATAACAGGAACTCCAAGGGATTTACATCCAGCATAGAGGAGTGACTCTGGTATCCTAGCTGAATTCACATTCTTCAGATTCTTCCTTGTCTGGCCAGGATTTTGCCAATCAGCACCAGTGACTTATGTCTCAGAGCTGACTTTCATTTCTATTTAGACCTTTGGATCCTCTATCAGCGAAAGGGTTTTGTTGAATCCAGAGGATTCTCTTTCAGCTGGCCAGGCCATTGTTCTTGGGTCACAGAGTAACTGGCTCGGTGTCCTGAGTCTCAAAGCCAGCTTTCATTTCTACTTTGATTATGAGTTTCATATTTTCAGAATCTTTTGCTGAGCATTCATACTTACAGAGTTTCTCAGTCTTAACTTCTCCAACACCAGAATGGTTTGGGTGGGAAGGGGCCTTAAATCCCACCCAGTGCCACCCACCCAGAGCCACCCCTGCCATGGCAGGGACACCTTCCACCATCCCAGGTGCTCCCAGCCCTGCCCAGCCCGGCCTTGGGCACTGCAGGGATCCAGGGGCAGCCCCAGCTGCTCTGGGCACCTGTGCCAGGACCTCCCCACACTCACAGGGAGGAATTCCTTCCCAATATCCCACCTAACCTTCTCCTCTGTCAGTTTGAAGCCATTCCCCTTTGTCCTGTCACTCCAGGCCCTTGCAAATCATCTTTTTCCATCTTTTTTTTGTGGGCTCCCTCAGGTCCTGGAAGGCTGCATTTAGGTCACTTTGATCATCTTAGCCCTGAGTCCTGTGGGTCATTCATTACCTGCAGAATCCTGCTGGTTTCTGGTAATTTTGTGTCTTCAGCAACTTCTCTGGCTGCCACTGGTGAGCGAAACGTTGGAATCAAATCTCCAGAGCAGAACTCTGGCCAAGCTCAATGAGCTTGTCCCCAGTGGGACTGGAACAGCTGAGGCTGTCCCTGGTGGGCCCAGGGATGGGACAGACCCTGCTGCACTTGGATTGGTTTTGCCTTTGTCCCAGGTAGAGCTGAGAGTCAGATTTTAGTGTTAACTCGGGTGGTGTTGCAGGGGGCACACGAGGTGCTCAGGGTGTGGAAGAAGGGGACATTGTGACATCCCAGAGCAACTGGTGCTGCTCCAACCCCTGCACGTGTCCAAGGCTGCTGGATGGGGTTTGGAGCACCCTGGGATAGTGGGAAATGTCCCTGCCCAGGACAGGGAGTGGGACTGGATGATTTTTAAAGTCCCTTCCAGGCCCAAATCATCGTTCTGTGATCCTGCTGTACTGGCCACGTTCCTTTCCCAGGGTCATCCCCCTCCTCTTTGTAAAGCCTGGGCTGAAACCTCCTGGCCCCTCACAGATGAGACCTGAAGCTCCTTCTGAGGCACCTGAAGCAGCTCTGGAAATTGGTTCTTTGCTGCTCTGGGAGCTCTCGGCTTCAGGCTGGAATCTGTTGCTGGGGAAACCCAGCCTGGGGCTGTTTGGCTTTTTCTGAAGCCGTGGCTCCGTGCCCAGCAATGCTGTTCTGGGTGCTGTTGATGGGCAGCTGCAGAAAAACAAGCCCCAGAAGCCAAATTCGCGTTTGAGGGGGGACTGCTGCATCTTGCACGGGGTGGGATGGACAAAACCACTCCAAAAGCATTCCTGGAGAATTCAGCTTTGCCCAGGGGTACAGGAATGCTTCTGAGTTACAACCCCTGGAGTCGAATTCCTTCTTTTTCTGCCCTTTCTTCCCACTTGGATTCAACTTAATGATATCTGTTCATGCCAAATTATCCCAAATTATAATGCTGTGTGGGATGGGCTGTTTTGGGATGGGCTAAGGCTTAAGTAAAAAGTGTTACCGTGGAATCATGGAGTGGTTTGGGTTGGGAGGGACCTTAAAGCTCATCCAGAGCCATGGGCAGGGACCCCTCCCACTGTCCCAGCCCTGTCCAGCCTGGCCTTGGGCACTCCAGGGATCCAGGGGCAGCCCCAGCTGCTCTGGGAATTCTGTTCCAGGGCCTGCCCTCCCTCACAGGGGGGAATTCCTTCCCAAAATCCAAACTGAACCTCCTGTCAGCTTGAAGCCATCCACTCTTGTCCTGTCACTCTAGGCCTTTATAAATTGTTTCTCTCCATCTTCCTTGTTGGCTCCTTCAGGTGCTGGATGGCCACAATGAGGTCACCCTGAATCCTTTCTCTTCCAGACCTGCTTTACTTTAATTCTTCATGTGCCAGGATTGTTGCATTTCTTTATTCCACTGAGATTCATTCTGTGTGTGCTTTTCCTGTGAATTAAATGCACATTTTCAGCAGAAATGCATATTTATAGAAGCAAATCCTTGGAGTGTTCAGTCATGCTGGTTGTTGCCCATGGTCACACACGGCACAGGCAGCAAAATTAAAGTGATTTAATTTTTATTTGCACGCTCAATGTGCATTAACAAATTCAACATACAAGGTAGCATTACAGAATGTAGGTTAGCTTATAGCATTATGCAGTTTCACACAGGTTGAGTTAGGTTTTTTGCCTTTTTTCTTTTTATTTTTTCCACACAAAGTTGTAACTGTCCAAGTTCATTTTACAATAGAAGACACAAGGTAAAGAATAACCACACCTGGGAGATTTTACAGTGAGTCCGCTGTCACTTACTGTCTATTTTATGTTTTAAAAAATATATATCTGCACATTTTCAGTTTCCTATTATTCCAGAAGAGTGTTGGAGCTACTCCTACCTGCCCGATAGCCTAAGTCTATTTACCCTGAGCATGTTTCCTTGACAAGAAATTCATTTTTCCTTTGCAACTAAAGGAATCTTAAGATCATCTAGGCTTAGTCATGCTTTTCACACCGAAGGGAGAAGGGAATTTTGTTGCTGCTGTCAGTCCTGGTCAGATCTTTGGAGTGGTGTTGGAAAGCATGTTTCGAGGAAAAGTCGTGACAGTTGCTTGAATTGCAGCAACACAATTGCTTAGTGCAAAAAACTAGGATTGAAAAGAGATCTACAGCAATTTCCAAGGGGGAACTCGTTCTCTGGGCCGTGGCTCTGAGCCACAGAGCTCAAGCTAGAAACATTTAAGACACTGATAAAATCTACTACAACTTCAGGCAGAAATCCTGGTCATGGGGATGGGTAAAGGGGGAAAAAGTCCAGGTTTGTATCTGCTGAGAAATGGAGCTGCAGCCTCAAGGAGCCACAGCCGGGGAGGGAGAGCCAGTGAGTAAGTGCTGTGAGTGAGAAAAATCAGCTTTCCAAAAATAATGCCCAAGGAAGAGATGCCAAAGTGGTGGCAGCTCACAGAGTGCTGTCTGTTCATACAGAGCTGCTGCTTCCCTGGTGCCTCGGGGAACCTCACTCAGATATTCCCATTTCATGGGACAGAAGGGGAAAAGGATCATTTTTCCCACAGGGATCTAAAATTCAGTAGTCAAATCCTGTAAGTAATCAAATGACCTTGTTTTTTTTTTTTAAATTATAATCTGTTATTTGCATTCCTATTTGCATCCCACAGGGCTCAGAGCAGACTGGCTGCCTGAGAGCAACCAAAGGTTTCCTGAAAACCTGGGGCTGTCCAGGAGCCCCTTTGCAAACACAATTCTGCTTCTGCATTTCCATTGGAGGGCCTAGGAATAATTTTAGTTATAATTATGTCTGCTCAATTCACCAACACTGGTTACCCCTAATTATTTGCTGCCAGTTATCACTCTTGTCTGTGCCCTGGCCACAATACCCCAGTCCAGTTATGCTTGCATCCAAAGGCAGCTCTGGGGCTGTGTGAGCACCACCAGATCTCAGCTGCTGCCAAACTTTATGAATTCTGTTCCAAATTCCTGACTCTGCAGGGTTAGAACAGCCTGAGGTGCTCAAGGTCCCTCTGGTCAGGGTCATCTCAGCCCTTGCAGGTGGTTCCCAGACTCAGAAGTCACTTGGGATTTCAGGATTCCCCTAAGCTGCCTTGAAACTCCGTGTCTGGCGCATTTTTAGTGCCAGGCTTGTCCCTGTGCTTACTCCTCTGTTGGGAGCTGGCTCTTAGGTGACTGCAGGATCATGCCTAATGCAAATTGACTCCAGCATGGATGAAGGGAAGCTTTGTCACCTTTTCATGGACAAGCTTTGCCTCTGGGACCTTTCCCTATCTCAGAAATTAAACAGAAATGATCATCCAGGTAGAATTTGACATTTAATGTTTAAGTTTCCTTACCAATCAATGACACATCAGTGTTTGGGTTTTCTTGGGCCCTTCATGTTCAGATAGGATTAAATAAAATGAAACTGAGTAGGATTTCCCCAATTCCTACAGTCTGTGAGATCCTGTGGCAAAAGCCATGGCATCAGTTTGTTGGGGTTTGGATTTTCAAGTCAAGTCTTGGATGTTGTAACCCCACAGCTCCCCAAGTGCATCACAACGACAAGGATTTCAGTGCCTGACACAGAATTGTTTCTTTGCAGGCCAGTGCCATTATCCCTGTATTTTCCTTTTGTGCCAGTGCAGAATTCTAACCCAGCTCTACATGGAAACGTGGTTGGGACTCCCAAACCAGCACAGAACAGAACTGCAAGAACCAATGGGCAGGCAAAACTAACAAGAAACTAGAGGTTAAACAGCAGAATTCAGAAACTTTGGGAGAAGCCTAATGAAGACAGGCCAATCTTGGTGAATACCAGCAAAGACAGCTCTGCACAAACACAACTTCCATAGTGACAGATAATTGTATTAAAACCTGCAACTTGATATTGGCAGTTATACTAATTTCAGTTTGTAGTAGGCATGCAATAGCGTGATTACACTGTTATATATATTCCTGGTACCTTTTTTTTTTTTTCTTTTTTTTTTTTTCCTCTCAATCATTTCTTATTTACTCCCCATCGTTTGCGAACGCTCCTTAGAATTTTTTTAGTGCCCTGCAAAAACCACATCACTAAAGAGAACCAATCAGCTGCTGCTTCTCAACGAAAAGTAGTTTAGTCCTACAGCTAAAACAAAGGCTGAAGTCTGTCCTAGGGGCCGGGCTGGGCTCAGTACTCGCTCAGGCTGGGCTGGCAGGGACACCTTCCACTACCACTTGGCCACGGCTTTCCTGGGGCTGTCGCACACCTGGCGCCAGTGCTCGGCGCCCGCCGCGCTGCCGCTGTGCGCGCCCAGGATCAGCCGCCCCACAACCTCGTTCTTGGTGGTGCGGTCGAAGTCGATCACCAGGAACTCGATGCTGATGTCGGGCAGGAGATCCATGGGGATGTCGTAGATGAAGGACTCATTGAAGACGGGGTTCAAAGTGCACTTCTTGACGTGGGTTTTCTTCTTGGCGATGCGCTTGCGCCCGTAGTAAACGTTCACCTTGACGTAGGGGTCTGCTGAGGGGGGAGAGGCAGGAGCCAATGACACAGCCCAGGACAGCTCCAGCACAGGCTGGGAATCACTGCCACAGACTGGTTTGGGCTGGGAGGGACTCAGAAATCCCATTGCCATGGGCAGGGACACCTTCCACTATCCCAGGTGGCTCCAGCCTGGCCTTGGGCACTGCCAGGGATGCAGGGGCAGCCACAGCTGCTCTGGGCACCTGTGCCAGGGCCTCCCCACCCTCACAGAGAGGAATTTCTGCCCAATAACTCATCTAAACCAACTCTCTTTCAATCTGAACCCGTTCCCCTTTGTCCTGTGACTCCAGGCTCTTGCAAACAGCCTTGCCCCATCTTCAGTGTAAGTTCCCTTCAGGTACTGGAAGGTCACACTTAGGTCACCCCAAGCCCTTCTCTTCTCCAGAAAATCCCAATTCTCAAAGCTTCCCTGGGCACCCTGTGCCAGGCCCACCCACCTCACAGGGTCCCAGTATCCCCTCTAGCCCTGCCCTCTGTTTGGAGCCATTCTCCCTTGTCCTGCCCCTCCAGGCCCTCATGAACAATCACTCTCCCTGGAAGAGCCCCTGAGGTCACCCCAGTGCCTCTGCTCCCCAGCCTGACCACCCCAGCCTTGCTCAGGACACAGCCCAGCAAAGGGTGGAGGCAGTTTCAGTAATTTGCAGATGGGAAATGCTGCCAGTGGAAGGTGCTAGGAAAGAATGAAGTTTACAACAAAGCTTCCCTTTTCCCCCCAGCCTCCTCCGGCCCTCAGGCAGCTGCTCTTTATGCAGACACTGCTGGAGGATTACAATCAAGATACCAGGCACTGAGGGGATTTATTTTTTCCTTTCCACACAAGTTTGAAGCTGGAATGCCCTTGCCCAGCTGGCACCGCTTCTTTTTCACCTTTTTTTTCCCTTACCCAGCTGAAATGGGCTTATGCATAATAGAAAGAGCAGATAAATAAACAGTGTTAGTCACAAGATCCTGCAGGTAGAGCATCACTGAAATGATCCTGTGTTTGGAGACTACACATGCACAGCTTTTCCTTTTTATTTTCCTTAAAGAAAGAGTAAAATGTAGGGCCCACAGAAATTAAGCCTAGTCTGCATTTGCCTGCATTGCCTCTGAGGTGCCCAGGAGAAAGCTGCAAAAGCAGGATTACATTTACTCTCAGTCAGGCTGTTACTGAATCTCAAGTTGATTCCAACCATTTCCCCATAATCCTGAAGGAGACTTTTCTAAGTCAGATTCAGGAGTGTGAAAATCTGTGAAACAGGAAAGCCAGAGCAGCTGCTCCTCTGCTCTCTTCAAGCAGCACAAGAACAAACCCAGCAAAAACAACAGAAATGAAAACACCCAAAACACCAGGCCAGAATTGTCTCTAATTCCTCCTCTCCACTCTGAATCTGTCACTGCTCATTGTCACACTTGTCCCCCTCCTCTTCCAGGGGCAGGGCCTGAGGCAAACACAGCCAGCCACGGAAACAGTGCTGCTCAGGGCTACAGAATCATGGAATGACTGAGGCTGGAAAAGCTCTCCCAGCCCATCCAGTCCCAGCTGTGCCCAGTCCCCACCCTGTCCCCAGCCCAGAGCTCCCAGTGCCACCTCCAGGTGTTCCTCAGACACCTCCAGGGATGGGGACTCCAAAGCTCCCTGGGCAGCCCCTGCCAAGGCCTGAGCTCCCTTTCCATGGGCAAATTCCTGCTGCTGCCCACCCTGAGCCTGCCCTGGCCCAGCCTGGGGCCGTTCCCTCTGCTCCTGTCCCTGTTCCCTGGGAGCAGAGCCCGCAATTCCTGTCCTGGCAGGAGCTGTGCAGAGCCAGGAATTCCCCCTGAGCCTCCTTTGCTCCAGGCTGAGCCCATTCCCAGCTCCCTCAGCCTTTCCTGGTGCTCCAGCCTCTTCCCAGCTCCCTCAGGGATTCTCCAGCCCCTTCCCCAGCTCTGGACACTCTCCAGCCCCTCAATCTCTTCTTGAAACGAGGAGCCTAAACCAGAGCCCAGGATTTGAGGCCCCTCAGCAGAGCCAGCACAGGGGCTGGGCACTGCCTTGGTCCTGTGCCCACACTGGGGCTGGTCCAGTGCCACTCTGTCACCTGGCCACAGCTGGGCACAGCTGGGCTCATGTCCAGCCCCTGCCAGCCAGGGCCATTCCCAGTTTTCCTGACCCCACTGGCCTCAGCCCATGGATCCCATGGATCCAGGCTGTTCTGGATCCAGCACAGAGTTTGTGCTGCCTTCACAAATCCCTGCCTGCATAAACCTGCCCGGGCTCCCAGCAGAAAGGATTTGGGCTGGTCTGCACAACCACCCAGAGCTGAGTGATGGAGCACTCGGAGCAATGAAGAATTTGAGGAAAAAAGTGTAAACAGTGAAAATCCGCAGCGAAAACAAAGGAAAAGCCCTGCAAGTGAACTTGGGGATTTGTCTTTTTCCCACACCCTCAGAGCTGGAGAAAATAGCTTCTACCTGAGAGGCCAGTGATGTCCATCTTTGGCAAATGCCTGGCTTTCAGCACCACCACGGTCATTCTCTGTGCCACGGGCTGGTAGGACAGGGACACCTGCAGCTCCCCTCTGCTGATGCACTTCTGGCAGGGTGAAACACAAACAACTCGTTAGGACAAGGTGGTCTTAGACACAGGGGCAATTTCTGGAGCTCCCCAGAATTTCCTTTCTTTGAACTAAATGCCCAAAGAATGGGAAAATGAGGCACAGGTCGTTCTTGGTGCCTCAGCTGCAGAAGGGAAACCACCCTGTGCTCACCCCACACCTGTGAGCATCCCCACAGCCTGGAACTCTGCATTTCTGGGAGGGGAAACCTGCTGGGACCTTCTGAGAGAGGAGTGGCCAAGGCTGTCTTTGGGGATCTGGCACTAAAGGGCTCTGAGGGGTTTAGGAGCTCAAATTCCACTGATTGTTTTTGTGGAGCTTCAGTAGCTGAGCTCTTCAGGAGTGTCCTGACAGTCTCGCCTGCAAAGCTACAGGATGAAGATTAAAAGAAGATCAAACCAGAGCAGGTTTTATCTAGGATCTCAGTTAAGCCTGCTGTGCATTCTTTCAAAGAGCAATATTGCATTAACATAACATTAAGATAATTAGTTTTGGTTTCCAGATGGTGTGTGTTAACTTCCACTGAGCTGGCACTAATTGAGATGGAGTTTATTTGCTGTCAAGGTGAACAGCACCAGCCAGGGGTGGGAACCTGTGTGGTGTCAGTCACAGAAATGCTGAAACTTTGGGCTCCGTCCCAAACTCTCCCAAACCTCCCCCTGCCCCATCAGGGACTGGGACCTGGCAAAGCAAAAGGGTCAGGGAGGCCCCAAGGAAGGGATTTTTCTCCTTTGAGAGCAGAGAAGCACAACAGCCAATGCCCCATTCTGTGCTCTGGGGTGAAGTTCTGTCTGTTCTCCTGTGCTCAGAAATGCAGAGTGTGAACTTCAGCCTGGAAAATGCTCATTTTCATTGGGTGGTTTCTTTTGATTTGAGTGGTTTCTGTGTGTTTAACACAAGGTTTTGAAATGCACGGGATCACAGAATGGTAGCTATCCTGTGTTGGAAGGGACTCACAAGGACCATGGAAGTCCAGCTGCTGGGAATTGCTGCTGGTGGAAAATTCTGGGAGGAGAACAAATAAATGAGCAAGTTCCTGGGCCTGGAATTGTTTGGAACTTTGGCTCCTTGGATACAGAAGAACACAACAGCCAAGGAGAGATTTTTTTGGTGGGGTGAGGATGTTGTTAAGAGTTTTGGAGTTCTTCTAGTCTTAAGGCATCTGTGCCCATGGCATGGGGTTGAAATGAGCTGATCTTTAAGGTCCCTTCCAACCCAAATCACTCTGGGATTCTGCTTCAAAGTAATTTCCAGTCTGTGGTTGTCAGTTAGAAACTCCTGGGAATGTTCACTGGGATGGGATGTAGGTCTGGCTTGGGTCACTGGGTCATTACTGGGTGTTAAATGCAATTCTGCATCCCAGATTTTGAAACCTCCTGACAGACTTTGTTGAGTGATGGCTGTTTTGGCAATGTGGAATGATGCAGATTTTTTAAGCATGCACATCTGGCACCAAGGTAAATAAATTTTTGATTACTAACAAATGTTAAATAATTTCCGTCCTTGATTTATATTTAAATCTATTTTTTCCCTTTATTCTTAATCTATTACTTCTAAGAGATCCAGCCATTAAAGACCCTGAACTAGCTATTTGTTTATCATAATGTAAAGCATGCCTAGAACTGAAGAAAAACAGCAAAGTAATTACCAGAACTCTTGTTTTGTTGAGGTCACCAACATAGAATCTCCTAATAAATAATACTAAATCTCCTAAACAACACTAAGAGAAAAAAAAAAGCCAAAAAAAAAGAGCTAAATATCCCATAAAGTAGAAACATTTCAAATTAAACAACGTCATTCTAGGACATAAGGAAGGATTTTACAGAGCCCAGCAATGATTTCCAAGATGTTGCAGCAATAAGTAATCCCAACTGCCTTTTGCTTTTGAACCTGGGAGATGGGCAGCAGGAATCAACTCAGCAAGAAGATTAAAATCTGAAGTGCCTCCTCCTCTTCCTCCTCCTCCTTTTGAGCACACAAACATCTGCTCCAGAGTGCTCATCCTTTTGTTTACAACACCAGGCACTAAGAGTAGGATTCATTTCACTGGAGTTCGTTTCAACTGAATTTTAGATTGTCTGCATTTTGTTCCCAATCCAACCATCTCAGGTGGGATTCCTGGGAGCTGATTTCTGCTCCAGGACAAGGGGAATCCCGTCAGGCTCCAATGGCACATTTTACAATTCAGCTGTAAATAATTCTAAACAGAGGGGTCTAAACTGGCCAGATCAGAGAAATCTCCCTCTCTCAGTAAGGTTTGCAGATGAATGCCCTGTTACCACATCAGCTTTTATTTGGAGATGGGAATTTGCCTTTTTTCTCAGCACCATCCATCAAAACACTCACCACGTGACAAAACCTTACCCAGCTGCCATCACCACACAGCAGAGAAGCGCCCAATTAAACCACAGCCATCTCACACCAAAACCATGCAGGTGGGGAAGAACAGAGAACAGCTTTCAGAGCTGAGGATCTGCCTTACTGCTGCTAGTTACACCGCAGAGGCTCTGGGATCCAACACGGAGCAAAGAGCCACCCTACCTGCCAGTCACTTACTTGTATGTTCCTTTTGAGGATCTCCCTGGTCAGCTGCACCTTGCCAGTGCTCGGATCCACCCCTGCGAGGGGCACCACCACCTCCCCAATCACATCATCCCGGGAGAAGCGGTCGAAGCTCAGCACGAGGAAGTGCAGCACCAGGTCCTGCAGCTGGCTGTAGGGGATCCCGTAGAAGGTGAAGGTCTCGTCGAAGACCGGCTCCAGGGTCTTGCGGAGGACGCGGGTCTTGACGCGGTGCCTCTTGTCGGGCAGAATTGTCATCTTGATGTAGGGGTCGGAGCTGTGCGTGTGCTCGTCCATCACGGGCAGCCCGTGCGCCTCCTGGATGGTGACCACCAGCGCCTTTTTGGGGAAGTTGTAATCCACTGAGAACGTCAGGTCTCCCAGCATCACGTCGTCTCCCGGGGAAGAGGGGGAGGAGGTTTTACTCCCTCCCGGAGTGAGGCTTTGATCTGGGCTGAGTTCATCTCCATAATCGACTTTGATGGGGAGCTGCTCGACGTGGGGGGCTCCGTCCAGAGCCTTGCTGGGGCCCAGAAACCCCGACTCAGCAGCATCCACCAGGAGGTTCCCCCTGCCGCCCTCCCTGGCGCTGCCGTTCTTGTCTCTCCGGATCTGGTTGATTTTCTTCTTGTTGCTCAAGGTCTCCGGGTAGATGCTGATGCCTTTCAGCATGTGAATGAATTTGTACGGGGGGGTTTTGTGCTTCTTTTCTGCTTGCTGGTGACAGCATGTCCACACAAAGACTGTGACTGAGACAGAAACCACCAGGACGGTGGCTCCAATGAGTCCTGCCACCACGGGAGACACATCTGTGGGGAGAGAAGGCAGTGAGGAGCGAGCTGGGGCCCCAGCACACCTGGCTGCAGATCTACACAGTCCTGCTGTGCTCTTAATTCTGGGATCTGCCTATCATAGCTTCCCTAGACATCATTTCTATTTCTAAATTTATTTCTCACACTCCTAAGGCACGCCTGACCTGTGTTCCATGAGCTAAGGATCTCAAACTGTTGATTGCCTTATCTTGCCAAACCCAGCTCCTGCATCACCAGCATCTCCATAGGAACGCAGGCTCTTGATGTGCAGGAAGCATTTTCTTTTATTTTTTTAATGCCCTGTTCAGGAACGTTACACAATTCTATTTTCACAACAGGAAGGCAGCAATAAATACAGCCATAATGCTGGATCTGAGATAGACTTCATTAACAATTTTTAAAATATCCCTTTGCCCTGAAATGGTTGTTTTGGCCTGGCCCTTGTGGCTGAGACCAAGGGTAAACATGAAATCTCCCATGGAAATCCAGTGTCCAAACCAACGGACAGAAAATCCTGGGCTTGGATTTAGTGATTATCGGATATTTTCTAAATTTTATGCCAACTGTGTTAATCAGTAATGGCAGGGCAGAATAAAAAAAAAAACAAAACCAAAACCCATTCATTTTTATCCGCGTATTTGCCAATGGATGAATTTGGAGAAGTTTTGCCAAGGCACAGAATGAAAGCAGTGGTGCTGAGCTCCCCAGGACACTGCACTGACATCTTGCAGCCATTCTGAGAGGACTGAAAGCTTGGGGTGCATGGAGAGCACATGGAAGAGAAGGAGATGCAAAAAGAGCTGGGGTTGTTTAGTCTTAAAAGGGCAGAAAAAGGAGGGCATTTTTTTTGCTTTCTTTGGTTGCTTGGTGGGAGGTTTTAGGAAGGTAAAGCCAAGCTCTTAATGTAATTTATTTTTGTATTTCTGGTTTTAAAGCCATTTTCTTTTATTTTATGGAAGCCAGCAAACAATCAAATAAAAAGCCCTCTAAGCCTATGCATCTTTCTTTCACAAATTGTACAAACCACTCCTTTACCAAAAACCCTTGTCATGACAATCGTGGCTGTACCCAAATGAGACAGCTGGTTAAAAAAAGGTAAACTGGTCTCATTTTCCTCTTCATTCCGTAGCACAAACAGGAGGAAATAATCTTCTAACCTCATCCTTGAAACCACAGAGAGCACCAGAAGTTTGGATTTCCTCTCTTCTTCCCACATCACCATTTACTGAGGCTAAGAGGCTGTAAACTGAGGGAAGATTATTTTGCCTGCTCCCAAAACTGGAAAAACCACTTTTAGTTAGACAGAAGCCTTTCTGACCTGCAGCTGAAATCTTTGGCTGTGCTGACTGATTCAACAGAGAAACCTGTCCCAGGTCTCACTGCAGAGCCTGGGATTGAATTAACTAAAGCAAGAAGAATTGACAAAACACCGCCCCAAAAACCCAACTTCAGTTTGTTATTTGGTATTCCCTGTTTAATATGAGGCAAATGGTCTTTAACAGCTCATTTGGAGACAACTCAGCTTAAAAGGCTTTGGTGAATGTGTAAGAAAAATGCTGAAACTCCATTCTCATTCTTATTCTTGCTTCTTGCTGTTTTGTTCTTGTGTTTTGTTTGTACTGTGTCCTCACAGGATCAGCTCTTGTACCTTCATTTCCTGCACCTCTGATGTGACAATTTCAGAAGCAGCACCCAACAGTGACACCAGAAAGCACCAAATAATTCTTTTCTCTCACTGAATTATCGTAACTCTAAAAATTATTTCAACTCTAACTACTATTTCAAGTCTTATATTTGGCTTCCATGATGTTCTGTGGCAAAGAGCTCCTCAGCCTTATGACGTGGCTTGAGGTTTCCTGTGTCCCATCTCATCCAGTGCCTCCCAGTCCCCCTTGTCCTGGCTGAAGGCTCCTATTTATGTAATCATTCCATCCATCCATTAGTCCTGTCTCCATAATTCCCTACAGCTGAAAACCACGCTGATCAAAAGCTGATTAAACCAAATTTTAGTGGAGCTTTTGCAGCTTTCAGAGCACTCCCCAGGCCCAACGTCCACCTGAAATGGCAGCACAGCCTGACACCTCCCTCCAACATAGCAGAACTTCGCTTTTTCACCCAAACTTTGTGGAAGCACTCTTTGTTCTGATATGACGCTACAATCTGATCGAAACAAAATCAAAAATGACTGAAAACCTCCTTTTAAACCCAGTGTCTGCTAAGGATACCCAATGGTGGCCAGCGGTTAAATGGTGCCAGCACGTGGCTCTCGGATCCCAGGAAACACAAGGTAGGAGGGAAGTGGCTCCGTTTTCCATGAGATAAATGCTGCTGGATGCAGGAACATCCCTGGCTACCTCGGGGTTCAGAGGAAACGCGGCCCCCGTGCCGTGCCCAGGGTCCGGAGGGTGGGAGGGAAGGTAGGGAAGGTCCGCGGGCGCTGCAGGGCAGGCGGGGGCAGCGCTGTGGATGCTCGGCGCTGGAGGAAGCCCCGGCGCTGCGGCCGCCGCCCTCCTCAGCCCGGGGCTGCACCAAGAACCATCCCGAACCCGAGCGAGGCCCGCACGGCGCTGAGCGGGCTTTGGAGCTTCTCCATCGTCCCCGGCACCGGCTCCCGGCTCCCCGGTTCCCCCACCCCGCCCGGGCCCCGCCGCCGCCGCCCGAGCATCCCCCGGTGTCCCGGGCAGACCCCGCCTTGTGACGCCGGTGCCGGTGCCGGTGCCGCAGCCGCCCCGGGGAGC
>VWYI01008999.1:3861-87725 GCA_013399455.1 Anthoscopus minutus
ATTGATTTTTCCTCTAGGGAGTTCTACTGCTTTGGTCCATGTAAATCATTAAACAGGAACCTCACTCTTGCTTGGCTTTGCGGACTCTGGTTTAAGACTGTTATTTGCCAATTAATTCTCTTATCTGTTTTTCTGTACCTATAGTATAATTATTTTATTGCATGAAGAATGCTCATTATCCCTTTGCATTAAGGACATTAACTGCCTTTGTGTCTTAGGAGTGAGGAAACAGAGTAAATGGAGCAATGCAGGCCGAGAGTTATTTTTATGTTCTAATTGCTTCAACTTCTCCTGTTGGAGTGTTTTCACAAATACAAAACATTTACTTCTTGGGTGAATGCTTTAAACCCAATCCAGATAGTAGAGACTGGGGGATCACGACTGTTGTTTGTAATTTTAACCCTCATAACTTGTGCTTGTAGCTTATCTAAATCATAATGTATTTGTCATTTTTCTTAACTGCTTCTGTTTGTTTACATCAGCTTTTGTCTGGGCTCTAACTGAATTGTAAGATCATTGAACAGGAACTGTTCCCACTCTATGTGTTTAGTGCCTTTCACAATGGGTCGCCAAACCTCATGTTGTCTCTCCTGTAATGTAAACAGAAATAAGTTAATCATTGTCATGGGCAGATTTCTTTTCTTTCCCTTTTAGTGGTATGTGTGATGTTAATTTTGCTTATTTTGACATATTTTGGAAATATGTCTCCTGCATTATAAGTGATCTGCCTGCATGGCCTGTTACTTTACTCTTAAAAAATATGTAATACAAGGTACAAAAACCTTTTTACTGAGGTGATTTTGGTGTAGCTTTTACAGTTCTTGGCCACTTAGACTTTCTCTGCCCAAGCAGAAGTTTTCTGTGGATAGAAGTGGGAGATGACATAAGACAGTGCCTTTAATTTTGTCACTTTTAAAATTATTAAATACCTGTATAAGGCAAATAATACAGGAGAAGCTTTAAGCACATTAAAGATCATTTCTACTTCTCTTGTGTGTTGTCTGTCCAGAGCTCATTTCAAGGAGTCATCAAATAAGTGACAATCCAGTGTAAATTTCATTCTTTTGAATAAAACTCCCAACAGAGTAATTACAGGAAGTCTGTGACTGTAAACCTGTGTGTGGAGGATTTATTTTATACACCCTTGTGTGATGTTGTGAAAAAATTATGACACAAAGTAAAAGGAAGCATTTAGAGCAGTTTTGTGAGTGTTCTTTCACTTGTTACGCCAACATTTTTCAGTTTACTCTTCAGAATGAAACTTTTAATAAAATCTAGGAAGAATAAGCCTTTAATTACACGTTTAAAATATGCACATAATGTAGTTTGTATCTGTTGTAGAAGCTGTCAATTAATTATTTTATACATAAGCAAGGCGAACCTCTCTGTGCAGCTGCAGGACTTGAGCACTGCTTTGTTGAGGCGAGGCAGATCAATGCCCAGAGAAATCTCAGCCTTTTTCCCAGGTAGCCAGGTATGACACAGTGCTTCTAGATTATAAGAAATAGTGACTTTTTTTCACATTCACCATCTCCCTATGATTCATGGTTTTACAGACTTCTGCTGTGTCAGCCCTTGGTGTGGCATTGTACCAAGGTTGCCATGTGTGGCATGAACTACAGCATCCCTGTCCTTTCTCTTCCTCATCTTGAAACTCAGTAGCATCTTATAACTGGAGTACCACAGCTCCAATTCAATTAAATTATTTATAAAAAGGATCTTATTCTTTGGGGAGATTTTTGGAATGATCCTTGAGGAAAGGCCTACAGCGCTCTCTCTAAAATTGTGTTTAAGTACTTATTTCTTCCGTTTGAAAAAGCTGCATCTGCAGAGAAGTTGAGAGTGCCAGGAGGGCTGTACACCACAGCCAGACTGAGGGGATTGGTTTGTTTGGGGCTTTTTTGAAAGCCCAGGATGGTATCAGTCTAACAATGATGAGTATTGGTACCTGTGCAGACACATAACCTCATGTAAGAGCTGGTTCAAGAGCTTCTCAGGTGGCAGACTGAGAAGACTGGCATGGGCAGTGCCCTCAGGGAAAAGAAGGAGGGAGGCATTGAAACTGCCCCACGTGAAGAATGAAAACTCCCAGTGACTTGTGTCAGAGCTTTTTCTCTTCTTTATTGGCCTGCCTGGGCTAAGTCTTAGGTGAGTTCCTCTAGCAAGCAAGAGTTATCCTGTAGGCATTCTGGCCAGTGATTTGACCTTGTTGTTCAGATATTTTATTGCCTCAGGTGGTGGAGGAAAGCAAAGGACAGCAATAACCCTGGCACAGAGATTCTTAAGGCATTTTAGCCAGAGGGTATGTGGCAAAAAGAATGGTATTTTGATAGGCTGCAGTCAAGTCCAATTTATCCATTACAAACAGTATGAAGAGACTCCTGCCTGTAATTATGGCACTGAGCTGCTGCAAGAAGAGTCTTAGGAAAATTATTTCAAGGATGGTAGCAGGACAGAGAATGTGAAGATCAAGTATGGGTGATAAAAACAGCTCTGCACAGGTAGGAGTCACACCTGCTGAACTTGCAGCCACTGTCAACACCTGTCTAGCAGAGAGCAGATGGCAGTGCCTGGTTGTCCTGGAGTCACTGTAACCAAAAGGCATGGAGTCTCCTCGTGCAGACTGTCAAGCTGGGAGTGAGCTGCTGTTAATTCTGATTAAGTTATCAATGCCATTACCAAGTAAGTCTTACAGACAATATTGTCTTGTGACACACTTTGCACATTCAGGTAGTACAGAAATGGCTATTTGTGCTTGCTTTTTAGAGCTGAGGAAGGACTCTGTTTAATTTGGGTGCCTTTTTGAGGCACTGTCTTTTGCCAGACTTGGAAGAGTGTTCTGGAGAAGCATTGCTGTGTGCTTTCTCTGTTCTTAAATTTTAGAGACAGGTTGCCAGGCAAGATGGACATCTCGTCTGACCTGGTATGGCTTTCTTATGCAACTAGTACTTATGTAAGTGATCTGTCTTCTGTGTAATGTGAAACAAAATTGTCTCACATGCTGCCTCTCCTGGCATACAGCTTTATTAATTTACACATACTATATGCACTAGTTGACTGTTGCAATATCACAGAACCTGATCACTGAGCACAGAACTAGAGTGTGATTACTTTGTGATTAAAGATTTACCAAATTGATTATGTGTTACACAAGGTTCTTGCAGTATCAGAACTGCTATTCTGAACCAATTAAAACTAGTATAAAATACTTCTGACATATTTATCTTTATAAACATCACAGGACACATTTCCTGTTTGATAAAAATTTTTTAAAATCTTTTTTAAATGTCATAAAATAATCGTTTCTTCTTCCTTCCTTCTTTCTAAACATTGCCATCAATGTTTAGATCTGCCAGCAATCAGCTATACTCAGTTCTCACTGCATTGAGAGATATTGTTATTGTTCCTTATTGGATACTGGAGAACACACAACTTGTAATAATGCAATTACATATGCTTATTAAAATGAAAAATATTAAGGATTTGGGACAAAGATACTTCTCTTTTTTAGGAATGATGTTGACCGCTGGTACCTTTGATACTGCAGCTGTCTCTAACTGTGGTGCTAGCAGAGCTTTGTCAAAGACCAGGATAGATAGAATGGAACAGTTTAACAAATAATTAGAGTCACTTGGCTTTTAAAAGCATGAATCTTGATCAGTTCAGCAAGTAATACTTTTGTCTCAAAGATAAGATAGAGATACTACATGCAGCTTGATAGAATTGGTTAGAAGCTGTCTGGAATTAATGTTCTGTGAAGTATGTAAAGCAGCATAAGAACCATTGGTAACTGTTTACATGCTATTAATAATTAGCAACCTTCCTACCAGTCTGTTAGGAAAGAACCACGCATTGGGTACAATAGAAACTCAACTCTATTCGGTTGGGTTCAAATTACATTTGACTTCAACAATAGGGCATGAATGGGGCTCATTTGAGTTTCTGCCACTGTAAACAAAAAGATGTTGGAATGTTTCATTTGTTTATTGATTTATTTATTTGGACAGGTGCAACTTGATTATATGAAATAATTTTTTAAATTCAAATATAGGCA
Source organism: Anthoscopus minutus (assembly GCA_013399455.1). NCBI lineage: Eukaryota > Metazoa > Chordata > Aves > Passeriformes > Paridae > Anthoscopus > Anthoscopus minutus. The sequence goes on from VWYI01008999.1 coordinate 7,916, forward strand.
GAAAATTATCTCAGTAAGCATTGTCCAGTCAGAGTATATGATACTAACCAATGTCTTGACTCCAGTTAATTTAGCCTGTGGCTGGTTTTGAACTTGGGTCTTAGATTATCAAATCATATTCTAGAGAAAGTGCTTTACCTGGCTTAGAAAATAGAAAATACAGATTTTATTTTCTGATCAATTTCTTTTTGAGTACTAAGTTCCTTCTTTTACCTTCTGCTAAAAATTATGTGCACATCTGTGAGGTAGGCTCTGCTAATGGTAATAGAGCTCATCCTTGGGAAGAGGTCATTCAGTTCTGATGGATCCCATCTGTATGAGGATGATTCTCTGGGGTGTAATTTTCCTCAGCTATTTGAAACCCTCTCTTAAGTGTTCCAAAGCAATCAGGTTCTATAATTTGCAAAATGATGGCAAGAGGAAAGAGCCAGGAAGATTTTTGGTGGGATCATATGTTAGAATGCAGTATCACAGGACTAACAGCCTGAATTAATGCAAGGAGAGACTTGATTCAGGCTTTTTTTTTGGCATCTCCAGCACCTGGACACCCGCACTTCTCCAAAGCGGATACTACAAAGGGAGAATGGATGATGGTGGCTGGCACCAGCTTATGATTTGAGGCAGGAGAAGGTTGAGACTAGAGAAACAATAAGAAGTTACATGCAGAACACAGTACCCTTGGTACAAAGTTTTCCAATTATTTTGTGGTAAATGGAAAATTGCTCAGCAATCTGCTAACAAATCCCACAAATACCTTGCTTACAGGTAGAAATTAGACTACAGAAAGATTGAGCTGACCTTGCACATTTAATACCTTAAATTATCTTACCACACAGCACAGCCCGTGTTACAGCTCTGTGTTATATCATAGTCCTATCAAAGTTGTTCCTCTATCGCTCACCAGGTGAAATGAATTGGATATACACTCAGATTTGGAAGCAATGGCTTTAATATTTCAATTTGCACTGAGATTTGCTGTCTTTATTTCCCTTTCAACATTATATTGCATTTGAGCAATGACAGGGCTTCTCCTGTCATGCACACATTCGATTCCTGTCAGTGCTCACAGAAGGTATGTGCAGGCACCAATGGATGCCAGGCTTAGAGTTTCTCTTGAGGTGAACAACTGTTTATAATTAGAGTTGTGGGAATGAAGAAAAAACCCAGCTAGCAAGCAAACAGTCCCTCTTCCAAAAGGCTTGGTAAACTCATAAAGCTCAGGGGCTTAATCTCTGAACCAGAGTGCTTGTTATCTAATCCCCACCAGCTGTTGTGTACTTGGTAGCCATGACATCTGTAATAGAGCTGAAGGGCCTGTCTATATTGGTTGGCACCTTTACCCACAAACTGAACTTGATTCTTCTCTTGTTGCTCACATTTACCTGCTTTAAATCATTAACCAGTTGCTCAGGGTTTGATCATCCATTTAACCATACTTTATAATAGAAGTCAAGTGCTGCTTTTCACATTAAGCATATTTTAGGTAGGTAGGTCTTCAGCAGGTCTCATTTTTGTGTTGCTAATAAGAAAAAGGTATCAACCACAAGAATTTCCTCTGGTTTCATACTGATTCCTAACATAGACTTAAAACTGACCTGGAAGTGAAATCACTGGAGTTGTATTTGAGCTGCAAAACACCATCAAACTTCCAGTAAACAGAGTAAAGACTTACATGCATCTCCATTAAGTGATGTATATGAATTGCTATATGTAACTATAAAAGGTATAATAGAAATGTAAGCAAGGTATATGTGTTCATTAGAACTGGGAAAGAACACTTGTTTTCAGAGATTACTGTCAGCTGTGCTGTAGTGGATATTGTTCTTTCTAAGCTGGCAGAGGGCAGGAATTGGCCCATCTTGAGAAAATCAGCCATTTTATGTGTCCCAGTTCATGAGTGAGTGCTGTGATTTCAAGCCTGCTGTGAGACAGTGCCCTCAGCACCACCAGCAGTGCAGAGGAACAGCTGCTGTGTAGAGTGGAGTGTGACCTCTTCATGTTAGGTGTGGATAAAACTCCTATTTTGGCCCTTGTAAGGGTTTAGAGGGAAAGTGTCTTGTCCCTGTATCCCATGTGGGTTTATTTAGGAGGTAAGTGCTAAGTTGTTCTCGAGGTAAGAACATTTCTGGATATGGAAGAACATAAACTGTGGGTTATTTTAATGGTTAAAACATAGCTGTTTATAGCTTCCTGGTACCATGAGTGGTTAGACTGGGCAGCTGAAGTTGATGCTGTGGCCAAAACTAGCCCTGAAGGCTGCAATAAGCATATGCTAGCTGTCATCATAATATTGTGGGTCTGAGATTTTGAACTGTCCTAAGACAGTTCTCAGTGTCTGTAATACTAGCTGTCAAAATCCAGAATACTGACTTCATAAATAAAACCAACTATACTAAGTTTTCAAAGAAATGCCTCTTAATTTTTGTTAAATTTCATTAGAGTAATTTTTCAGTTGAAGTTAATTTGACTGATTTTTAATTTTTTTTCCCCCCAGAATGGCACTAAGAAGTTCTGGGATTTTATGAGGACACATGACAGGTAATAATGGCATTGCATTATTTCTCATTATCTTCATGTTGTATTTCATACTGTATTCTCTTTCATTGGTCAAGTGTTCTTGATGTTCCCTTTCCTCCAATTTCCTCTTCAATTCTCATTTCTTGTGTAAAACTTGCAGGTGGTTCTCTACTATTTAAGGTAGAATTAGCAGAAATTTTAAAATCTCCTTGTGGTTTATTGTTTTTAGTAAGTTTTGTCTGTGCTTGACTATTCCAGTATTAGTTTTAACACATAATTTATTGTACATTTTAATGATTACATAGAAGATGGAACTGAAAGCTTGGGTTGTATCAAATCCTCTTTTTTGGGTGGGAATTTATTACCTGAAGGAAGGAGTTTCTTCTTTCTTTCCAAATGTATTTCTCTGATCAGGGAAGAAAAGCAATTAGCTCCTGACTTCAAAGATCAGTTCATACAAGATTATAACAAATAAGGTGAGTATAAAACAGACCAATTTTATTAAACTCAGACTCAGTGTTATTAAAAACTAAAATATTTATATGTCTTTCAGAAAGTATTAATATTTAATCTGTTCACTGAAAATCCAGTTACCAGAAGATAAAAATAAAAAAGCAAAGGTAACAACTTTTTCAAGAAAAAGCATTTTTATATCTATTAAATGTAGAAAATGTAGCAAGACACTAAAATAAATTGTGACATAACTGGAACCACATCAAGAGATGTGTTTTTCTTGTGCATTAAATAACTGAAATCAGTTGTATTTTGGAAAATTCTTCTCTTTTGGAACCCTCTAAGTCCTTACATGAGTCTTTTTGTGACATGAGTCTTTTCATGTGTGTGGATACCTGGGAGGGTTATAAAATTCTAGCAACACTTTTTATCTATATAAAGATTATGAAGGTAAAATTTTCAAGAAGACTGGGAAAGTATTAGCTAGATTAAAAATGCCTGTAGTGCTTGACAGAAAAGGGAGTGATATGTCAATACTGAACTTCACACTTGCTTTTGGAATTTGCCTGGAAGACAGTTCTGTCTTTGCACTTTGTCTGTCCATATGGGCATGTGCCTGAATTTATGATGGCAGATACAAAGGCTGAAATGATAATTGATTGCTGGAAATGTAATATATGCCCATTCAAGTGAGTGAATCCAGCCTCAAGTCACAGTGCTGAGAACACGACTTCCAGATGAATTTGTATGACTATTTTTGTTTAAACTTTAGTTTATCACTGTGTGATAATGTGTGAATATATGCAACTAACTGAGTGGGGTAAGTATTAAAGGATCAGTTTTCCATGAACTTCTTGAGAACAGTATTTCTGAAGGACTTTTGTGGACATTTTTAAAATAGTTGAGAACATAACTTTATAAAAAGGCTACAGCCACATGTCATGCCAGTCATCTCTGGTCACATAACATTTGTTAGCTTCAGATGTACAACAGCTGCCACCCGAACTTATTAGTGACTACTGTTGAACTGCAGAATGTCTAACACTCTTTCACAAGGAAATTCATTGCAGCTTCTGACACCAAAGGTGGTAATGTGAACTTTCTGCATAGGAAATCCATGGTTTTACATAATTTTTTTTTTTTTTGTGAATAGGAAGGAAATTATTATCCAATACATTAGTCAGATTCAAAATCTCTTGTAATACTTTAAAGCCCTACATTTTGCTGTATTTTAATAGCTGTGATGCTTTTTATCTGGAAAAGTCACATTAACTAGTTCCCGAAGATTATATAGAACTTCATACTGAGAGAACTCTGACAGGTTCATTACTGTTAATGAAAGATAAATATTGAAGAAGAGGAGAAGTTTCCGGGACACATGATCTGTGGGTCAGGATTTCCTAGTGTGTATGTCTGCTTGAAAAAAATTGTAGATATTTTCCAGAATTAAGATCCCTTTTGCTAATACTTTTTCATAAGTATTCATAGCTTACTACTTACAAAAGTGCTGTAAGACTGTCAAATGCCCCTAGTGTCTGTAATAGGGCTGTTTACCTGAACTGAGCATGTTGGAATGCCAGATCTGTAAAGAACACATGTATATATTATATATTTACATAGAATTGATGTGTATTATGAATTTAGTGATGATGAATTAAAAAAACAACTTTGTAATCATATAAAACCAGACCTTGTGCCTAACCCATATCTTTATATGTCATCCTATTTCAGCAGGACAAGTAAACATGCTTAAGACTGACTTCCTTGCTGGATGGTAGTGAACTAAGAGCTTGTGTGCTGCTTTCCTATGGGACCCCAGTGTTCTGTCTCATTTCAAATTAGGTCAATACAAACCAATATTGAATGGATTTGTATGAGAAGATACAGGAAAATATTTACTAAGAGAGTTGAAGTTATTGTGGTATAAATGTATCCTTTCCAACTGTTCAGATGAACAGCTGATTAAATTATACAAAGACAAAAACACAAGGACTGCAGTAGTCACTTCATTTGCCTTTGATGTGAGTCATCTTTTAAAATCTCACTATATGCTGCAGTAGGGCAAGATCATTTAACCATATGCAGTCTGGTGGTGTAACTCTAACACAAGGTAAAATAGAAGAATTGGTATTACTTTTCTTTTTTTTCCTTTTATTTATTTTCTCTCCTTTAGTTATTGCAGATCTGAGCATGAGTCTACAGTATGTGGTTCATGAGCTTTCTTAAGATCAAGATCATCCAGAACTAGACATCAATCCTGAAGTCACTGCTGTAATTTATGTTGAACAAATAATTGCTTATTCCCAGTCATTCCTTGCCACTTAAAGACAAAAATAGTTATGTACAATTTATTGCTGGTCACACAATAAACTGTGTTAAGGCAAACTTTCAGAACCTCTGCTGTCAAAAGTCACTTGTGTGTCAGCAGAGACAAAAGAAGCAGCATTTCTTACCATAATTAGGTTTAAATTCTAACAGAAGGAAGATCCACGACACAAGGACATACCCATGGACAACAGTTTGGTCCTGGAATGCTTTGCCCAGAGAGACTGAGGAATCTCCATCCTTAGAGAAACCTTTACTGGACAAGGCTCTGAGAAACCAGGCCTAACTTAAAAGTTAGCGTGATTTTTAACAGGAGATTGGATCAGGTGATTTCCAAAAGTCACTTACATCCCAAAGGTTTCTGTTTCACAAGTGTATTAAGTGCTCAATGAATGTTACAGTTCCCATCTGAAAACTGTCAAAAATTTGCAAACTTGTTAAGAAATCTGCCAATTTCTAATCAATTTTTCTATTGGAAAATAGAAATACTATTGTTCTTGTCCTGTGAAGTTAGTTTTAAGCTAATCTTTCTTGGAAACATGCAGATGAGCATTATCAGAGCTCATGGGAAGGTTTAATTACATCATTAGAAACAACAGTGAAGTTTACTAAAAATGAATGAAGTAAAAATCCTTGATTACTTCTTCTCCACTGTAATTATTGAACAAGTTTATTGAGGTGTTACTCCTAAGAGTTGCATAAGTCTGGCCTGTTGTGCTAGGCACACAGCAAAAGATGCTTTTTGCAGTTATGCACTGCTTGCTTTTCTAATTAAGTGCAATTTTCCCTTTAGTACTCAAGATGATCTGTTTGGTCATTATTAAATATATCCTGATGAAAACCAAGCAGAGTGCAAGCAATGAAAATTTAGATGCAAAGTGTATTTCAAGATTCTTTTTAGACTGTGGTCTGTCAGAACTGGTTAGCAATTTGTGGGGGTGTTATTTGCAGGCTGTTAATTTTTTTAAGGATTCAGTTTTTAAAAATAAAAGTCTTTATCAGGAGAGTATTTTCCTTCTGCAAATTTGTGGTGATTTTCTGTTAGAAATAGAAACACTCTAAATTTTACAGAGTAATCATCAATACCTGTAACAAAAAATTATTCTCTAAAACCAGAATCAGGTTACAGTTATATTCTCCCTCATCCTAATTTTGCTATATTTAGTACAGTAAGAGCCTGAAATGTAATACTTAAGTTCTACATTCATCTACTTTATAAAGCAATAGACCACGTTCGTTTCAGGTTTCAGCAGCTCCCCTTAAACAGATTCAAGGCTTTTAAAAGGCATAATTTGGGAACAGATGAAGGTCAGTGTACAGTCATGTGCTCCCTTCTGTGCTTTGAGTAATAACGCTTGAGAACAGGCACACAACTGTACCTTTTCCTAGTTGACAAAACAAAATTATGTCTATCTCTCTATTTGAAAGTATGAAAAATTCACTGTAAAGTTCACTGCATTTTAAAAGAGAACAAATTTGAGGAGACTGAATTAGGAGTGAAGTAGTTATGTGAATTCCTCTCAACTCTGAAAATATCATGTGATGAATAAAAAGAATTGGACTTAGAAAACTTGCAACTCCACGTGTGCACTGTACCCCTTTCATGCTGCATTTTACCTTCAAAAACATGTCACAGTGACTCAGCAGTAGTTCCTGACTTTAAAAATTCTTGATTAAAAAAACTGAAAGTTTATTCTTATATTCTTGCTTTATAAGATTTGCCTTTTTTTTTTTTTAGGTAAAGAGATTAATTTGTTTCCTATTCAAAACAAATTAATTCCTAATTAATTTGCTTCCTTGGAAGAAACGACTTTACACTTTATCAATTACAAAGACAACTGAAATGTGTAGTTTTCCTTCAGGAGTGAGTTCACAGGGTGAAGGAAACCAAAGCAATCCCCCCTTCAGCTTGTTCTCTCCTGCAGGTAGCCGAGGAGATTCTCTCCTGCAGGTAGCCCAGGAGTTTCTCTATTGCAGGTAGCCCAGGAGTTTCTCTCCTGCAGGTAGCCCAGGAGATTCTCTCCTGCAGGTACCACTCCTGGGGCAAACAGGAGGGGGTGAGGCAGGTTAAAAACGAGCCTGGCTCAGGAGGAGATGAAGATGTCCAGGCTCTGTGCTGTGCAGATACCTGGCCGAGGGCAGAGATGAGGAGGTGGCTGCCCAGAGCAGTGAGGAGCGTGGCCCCACAGCTGCTCCAGGAGGCGGCTGCAGCCCGGCTTGGCCGCGGGAGCCGGCCCGGGCTGGGTCAGCAGAGCCGCCCGTGGCCCGCAGGAGCCACCGGTGCTATTCTGGCTCGGTGGCTGTAACAGGCAGCTATGGAGACAGGGTGGAAGTCATGTGCCCTGACCATATTATAGAAGTGGATTAAATTCCTTCTCCTATTTCATATGCCAGATCGTTTGGGCTTTATGGAAACTTAATCTTGTATGTATTTTTCTGGTTTATGTCCTAGTGTATTATAAGACGGCATGAAATTTAACTCAGATGCTTCCTTTGTGCAAGAATTATCACAGTAGCTTTAAAATGCAGCTTTTTTTAACGTCCTTATAGGTAAAAAAAAAAAAAAGCTTTTCTTGGGTGGTATATGCCTTTTATTTTAAATGATGTGCTGTTGTTCTGTAAACCTTGTCTGTCTTTGTAATGTCTCCTCCAGGGTGTCAATGATGTGGAATTTTCTTGATTATCTTCAAAGATAGTGTGGAAGATAATGCACTGTTTAAAATCAACTGGAGGTAGTTCAACAAACAAAAATGATGAAAAGTTTAGGGAAATAATAGCTGAGAGAAGGGAATGTGGGCTGGGCATGTTCATACAAAGGATAGCACAACTGAGGAGAGAAGTTCCCACTTATCACAAAATGTAAAGAAATGTTACAGAGCTGGCCAAAATAATTTAATTATTAAAAAAAAATAGTAATCAATGACAGAATGAGAAATGATGTATGGTGGGGAAAGTATTTTTAAAATGAAGCACTAAGAAACTGTTTTTACCAATAAGCAATAAGTTAATCCAGGAAGGCATATTTTATAATCACTCTCATTGAAAATGCTCAGGTCTAGCCTTGATATCTGTCTATCAAGGATGTTACTAGGATAATGATAATTTTCCTGGTATTAGAAGGAAAAAATGTACTAGCCTATTAGTTTCCTTCAACCCAAGTAATTACATTATTTGTTTGCATACAGTATTTGCAAATAAAATGCACTTAATGCTGTGTTTTTTGTTGTTCATTTTTGGGGTTTTCTACAGTGAAGACTTGACAGGTCCTCTGCTTTTGTGCCAGGAATTCTGCAGGCATATTTACTGTCTTTTAAAATCAGTTACTATGTTGTTACCTTAGGATCCAATCTAAATAAAAGCATCGGAATGAGAGAAACATGAGATGAAATGCAGTAAAGTTATCAGAGAGAAACCTAAAATCATAAATTTTCAGATTCTCATTTCATCCTTTTAAGCATGTGATATGAAAGCACCCAATAGCATATAATCTCTGCTGTGTCACTGAAACAGGGTAAGATGGCAATAAAATCATATTGAGGGCATTGCTTTATTGGGAAGTTAAATATTTACCTAATTTTAAGAATAGAAATAATGCAAATTCTTAAAACAAAGCAGGTACACCAGAATTTTGGCTGGCTAGTCATAAATTTCTAAATACAAGTTTTCTGGTATCCAGATTAGAAGCATCTTGGGTTTTTTACAAGTTTAGAGATTTAATTTTCTAGTGTTTCAAATCATGTGCCAAATAAATGAATGTGTTTATTCTTTTGCAGTCACTGAAATCACAAAGAGTCTTTCCTCTGCTTTCAGGTGATTTTGAAATAAACTTGTTCTGTGTGAAGGGTGCCAAGAGTTTGTACATGGCCTAGAAACAGGAGCATGATCATGGCCTGCATTTGGGATTGGTAAAAATAATCTTAGGGAAGCTAGGAAATGTTGTGTAATTGGAGTGCCTGTATTTTAGAATTTTAGCTTAAAATATCTCTTGGAAAGGAGGAAATTATTTAAACCTTATTCTAGAAATGGGAAAATTGAGGAAAATGTGAACAACTACCAGTTTCTCACTGGTAGTACTGAGACTGTGCAGTTATACCTGGCAAAAGGTTGTGTTATTCACATCATACTTGGATTTTGGTAGGTAATAAACAGAGTCACTGGTTTCCCTTACCTTAGTGCAGAACTCTTGAACTTTTTTGTTTTGTGAGCTGTCCTTGAAACCTGATGGTGTTTTAAATCTTTGACTTTTGCCATTTCAGAATGTAATTGAGCCATATTTAGGCTTTTTAGGAGCATTATTTATTGGTGTAACTATGTGATAGCATTTATAAATGGAAGTTTCACAAATAACTAGGAGTTGGAAGAAAAGCCCATCAGGCTTGGACATCTGTTGCACATAATTCCCATAAAGTTGTATTTAATCAAATAAGTTAGCCTAAAACCTGAATTTATTTATTAAAATATTTTGTTGAAAGAATCCCATTGAGATGCAATGTGTCATTTCTAAGGGTATCCTGGGATACTGGCCAAGATATGGCACTTAAGGAATGTTATTGAGAGCAGTGTGCTTTGATGTCTCATTTATTTTGCAGTTGAATTTTCTTTTATTTTTTTTTTCTTTGTTGTATGAAAATAAGTTGCTGAAAGAATTGTTTATTCCAAAGAAGTTGTCCTGATCATATTCTCTGGTTGGCAATACAAATGGCTGCTTTACAAGTAGATATAAATTGTGTTTTAAAAGTGCATGTATATGGGTTTGTTACCACTTCGTAGTTCATTTTTACGCTGGTCTGATGATTAACCAAACATATGCTTCCTGCTTTATGGTGTCATGAACAACTTCCTGCTGCAGTTCAGTTTACTGAAACCAATCTTCCTTTTGATTTTTTTCAAATTAACGTTTATTTTCTTAAGCATACATGTCTCACCACCTTTTTCTGGGTTTATTTAGTATTAAATATTTATGTTGTGTCGGAGAAAGCATTCAAATTTCATTAGAATACAGAAGTCTTTTAGACATCTCTAATTATCTATTGCCAAATCCACTTTATCTGTGATTAGTATGAAAGGGTGAATGTTTTTGTCAGGAGCTTATAGCTTTGCTTTTGTAATGGGCTGCATTTTAAGCAGCCAATTGGATTGGTGTTGGCCTTTGAAAGATGCAAAATGCTTTGAAGGAAGACTTAAATGAACCAGTAAAGATTGTGCAAGCACACACATTTAATCTCAGGACTATCTGCATTCTAGTGAAAGCTCTGGGAAACTAAAGGAATTGCACTGGAGAATAATCAAAGGGTACAGCTTTATTACATCTCTGTTCTGAAAACGAAGGGGCTGTTTCCTCTGGCTTAAAAGGTGTTGTGCTGATAAAAGGAAGAAGACAGCACTTTAGACACCGTGTTAGAGGTTTTCAGGACATGTCCAGCTGTGAAATGGATGGTTAATTTGAATACAGAAGTGGCACAAGAGCTACATACAATTTTTTTTTACGGACATAAAAAATAATTTTGAAGTAAGGTGAAGTAGGCCCTGCTGAAAGTTGACTCCTCCCAAAGAATTGTTTTTGAGTGTTGGCTCTCAAACAAGTTTAGGTGTTTTTTGAGTCTCACTTTCAAATTGAAAGCACAGTCATTTTAGATTGAAAAAAGGAGAGGACATGCTTACAAACGTGAATGTGGTTGTGTGGAGACCTCACAGCACATTACAGGATCTGAAGGGGACCCACAGAGAAGCCAGAGGGAGATTCTTTGTCAGGAACTGTAGTGACAGGACAAGGAGTAATGGGTACAGATTCAGAGAGGGAAAGTTTAGGTTTGATATTAGGAAGAATTTTTTTACTGTGAGGATGGTGAGGCACTGGAACCTCCATGTTGCCCCAACCCTGGAAGTGTTTAAAGCTGGGTTGGATAACACCTTGGACAACCTGGTGTGATGGGAGCTGTCTGTGCCTGTGGCAGAGGGGGTTGGGAGCAGAGGATCTTTAAGGTCCATTCAAACCCCTTAGCATTTTATGAACATACTTTATTTGTGATCTAGGGTGTTTCTCAAACACAATATTTTAAAAAGACTAGATGGAATTATAGGCTTGATGTGGAAAACTATGAATAATCAATTTGTCATCCCTCTATGACCAAAGAAAGCCAAATTCATATAAGTTCAAGAAGAAAAACAAATTTATACCTTAAAGCTAAAACTATTTTGGGACTTCTAATTTATTTATTTATTTATTTATTTATTTACTACTAACTTTTCATCTAGTATGATTTGTAAATCTTGACATTTTCTCCTTTATGAGCTATGTGGGCAAAAATATGAAATGTATGTTTTATATTCGCCTGCTCTCCAGCAGAGATGAATGCATCTCTAAATACTTCTGTGGTTGCACACTACATTTGATTATTTTCTTCTGATTGTATCAAAGGGATTTTTAAAACCAAATATCTGTTGAGAGTCAAGGGGGTTGATTAAATCACTCACTTGCTTTTATTCCTGCATGCCGCTTTTGTGTCTCCTTTTGGAATCTGCCGTTCCTTTCTCTTTGTCTTCTTTTAGAATGGTAACTGAAATACTGCAGGCGCTGTATTAGTAGTATTGGAGGGGTTTTGGTAGTTTGGTTTGGTTGGTTTGTTGTGGTTTTTCAGAAATCATACATTATTAGTTGCTAAAGTCTCCCCCCATGGAGCTGAGATTATTGTTTTTAGGCAGCACTTAGCAGTATTAAAGGCTTTAAACTAATTTTGAGATACTTTTTAACCTTCAAAAGTAGGTGAAAATGGCTGAGGTTAATAGCTGAGAAGTCCTGGCTTCCAATGTTAGTGTCAGTCTTTTTTTAGGTGCTTTGTCTTCCACTGCTCCTTTCTGATCACAATTTGTGTGTGTCATACACATATCCATGCTTGACACAAGCAGCTCCTGAGTTGTTACAAAGGATTTGAGGAAGGTGAATTTCTTTGCCTATGTTACCTCAACATTTACCTAATATATTAGTATTTTAGTTATCAGTAGAAAATTGTCATTAAAAGTTCTCATCTCCAGCCTTGAGAGTCTTAGCTCACTGACAGAAGTACAGGAGTCTTGTCCTTGTCTTTGCTGTTGCTATACTGTGGAGATTTTCTAAAATTATTTTTTAGTTTATGAATGCAATTGGTAAAGTCAGCATTAAGGCCACATCTAGGAATAAGAAAGACTGAATCAATCTTTATTTATTAACGGATTTTAAAAGTTCATCTCATGAAAAGCAATTAGTGTCAGCAGTTGCATGTGGATTAACTTTAGCCCTAGAAGTACACATTCAAGTGGTAAAGTTCATTTGCTGATCTCAATTGCTGGCTGTATTTGAAAAGAATTAACTTTGCATGATCCATATGTGTGTGTGCACATTTTAACAGGATGTCAGTTTTCATCTGTCCCCTGCCTCGGAGCTGCTGTGGTCAAATGCTGCATGTCTTGTGTTGCTCCATGAAGCACCACCTTCCTTTCTCAGGTTTGAGAGTGTGAAGTTGTGGTATTTCTAGCTGAATGTCTGCTGAGCTGGAATGTCACAAAGCATTAGTTACTGTGATTTTAATAAATACAGAGCTGTACTATGTTGAGGGAAGGAAAAATGTGGAAGTAGTTTTCTATGGCACACAATGGATTAATTTTCTAAACTATTCTCAGAGATCTTTTCAGCTGTAGAAGTTGTATTCAGGTGGGTATTTTCTCTTTTCATAAGAGTCTTAAAGGTGGAGGATGAGGAATTAAGCTTCTGCACTGTTACGTGCAGTGTCCTTGGGTCAGCTGTCTGATTTCTGCACATTGACCCAATTTAGGGAAATCAAATATCCATCAGAGAATCCTAATACCTATTTTACTTGGGGTGTTTTTGAAGTTTAAATGGTTAATGCTACATGACAGCCTTGGCTGAATAGTTGGAATCCCTTTCAGAAAACATCATGTTAGGTGCCAAGACCAGACAAACTTCAACTGCAGACTTGAGTACAGTAACAGCCCAAATACAAGTTAAATGCTCTTTGTATGTGACATTTTAGTACATCTCTTTCTTAAAATATTTTAAAGCTACTCTAATTGTTCCCATATTTATAGAAAGAACAGTATTCTACATCATTGCACAGTAAGCTGTTTACATGTGTCCTTTCTTTGGGGAAAACTATTGTAATTAGAATAGTGATTTATTTTATGGGTAAAGTGAATGGGAGATACTGCAGTGGGAAGTTGAGGATGAGGTTAAGCTGAAGGCTGAGTGGGTCTGTGGTCTTCACCAGCCCTGGAAGACACTGCACACGCCCTGTCATCTCTTAGAAAGTTCTTTTTCTGTTTGGTTATAGTCCCTAATGCAGCCACCAACAGATGTGGTGTGCAGGAGCCGAGCCTCCTTTACTGATCAGTGATATTTCCATTCCTGACCTCTCCTTTTACACCTCTCATTTCTCTCAGTCAGCTGCTGGAGGAATAGCCAGCAAAGATCCACACCTCTGGAATATGGTGGAAGTAATCTGCCACACAAAGTGTAAAGATTAGCAGGTCTAAGCTGAGACAGTGTTTCCTGAGAGCAGAGGTGTTACAGCTTGTTTGAAGGCATGGATGGAAGCCTGGGATCTGTCGTGATCCTTTTATGTCTGGGTATTGTTTTCTTTTGTAAAATATAATAAAAAAGTGATCTTGTGCTCCTGTTTGAGACATGAAGTCTATTGCTACATTAGAAACTGTGATATCCATTTTAGATTAATAGTATTACTCTCTTCTTTTAGGGACTTTTTTTTCTTCTTTTCTAGTGCTTCTGTGTGTTTTTCCCAAATGTACAGCTGTGGCTTCATTTCTTTGCTGTATCTTTTTGTTGTGGAGCTGCTCACAAAAGTCCTTGTGGATGTTTAAATTTTTTATAAGTTTACTCCTCACTTAAAAACTGTGTGTGTAATACCCTAAAATAAGTCTGGTTGTAATATTTTGAAGGGAATTGCCTTGATACATCAAATACCTCTGTAATATCCCATAGTGTGGTACCACTGAAAGATGTATTTGGACCTACTAATGGATTTGTAGTAGTTCTTTTGAGTAGCCTGCATCATCTGTAAAAATAGCAATCTCAAACTAATTTTGTAGTGAATTCTTTGTATGATGGTTTAAAACTCCAGAAGATAAATATTTAACTTACAGGCCAGACCAATCATCTGAACCCATATTTTGGGTCATTATAAGGAAACCTATTGAAAATGGGAGTGAGGCTCCTGCACTTAGCTGAGTTGAACTGTCTTTCTCTAACTTTGTGTAGTACTCAAATAACTGTCCTGAATGCAGCCTTCAGTGGGTTTTCAGATGTTACAGACCTGGTGACCTGTGGAAATGTTTCATATTATGTTGTTTCTTGTGAACAAAGAAACAGCAAGTGGCATTCCCAGTGTTACCTTCCTCCTAAGAAGGTAGCATTCTGAACTTTTTCTTCCATGACTCTACAACTCTGACAGGAAATACTAGAACTTGTGTGTTGTGGTTTGTTAAAAGATGTAAATTTCTGTTCAAAATTATTTGTCAGTTTCTCAGAAAATTAGAAGCAATTAAATAGAAAGTTCTACAGATTGGTGCCATTTTTGTACCCTCTCATCTCAAGATGATGTGCGAAGCAGACAATTGTAATAACTTGCTGCTACTCCTTTCCAGCTAATTTGATCTTGTTCCTTAATTCTGACAGATTGTTTTTAATTTTCCCATCTGTTCCATAAAAATCTCAAGTGATTGACTCCTAGGAAAAAATAATGTCTAATAGCTGAGCCATTTTTAATGAGTTGGTATGAGTTATTTAATGAGACGTGCTGAAGAAGGCAAGCCAAAGGGAAGACTGGGCCTGGGGTGGTGGATGTAAAGAAAGGTAAAGGGCAACCATCTGCTTCAGGAAGCATCCACTCTTCATCAGCAGCTTTTGGCTGCTGCTCTCTCCAGTTTCAGGCAGTGCCCGTGGACAGAACAAAGGTTCAGTAGCAGTAATTCCTTTTTCTCTTTTATTAGAGCTGTGTCTGCCCTCAGACAGTACTGCTTAGGGGAGAGGAACAGTCATGAAAAGGAAAAAAAAATTAAAGAATAAAAGAATAATATTTAAGTAATATTAAAAGTATTATGGTCTGTGGTTTAACTTCATTTCTTCCAGCAGCCTACACAAAATACCAGTTATTCCAGAAAGAACCCTACTGCCAGTAAACAGAGTGAATGTTCTCCTCTAGTCTGTCTGAAGGCTAAAACCTTTGCTTTAAAATTGCCTGCAAATGGCATCTCCCGGGGCAGGAAGCCATCAATATGCAAGTCTTTGAGAATAGCAAGTATGAATATAAATACTAACATCTGGACTTCTCCCTTCTGTTTTGGTTTTTATATGTTGTTATAATAAACATTAACATTATTTTTAATAATCATCAGATAGCGTTTTCTTTGGCAGCTTAAGACTTCATTATTAAATCAAATAGTGAATATAAATATACAGCTCTTTTAAAAGGAAAGTTGAAAGTTTGACTCAACACTGCAAATATGCCATTGTGAGCCTAATCTGTTGTAGAATTCTTAGAATAATGAATTAACGTCTCAGTTGCATACAGTGAGGCAGAACAAATGAGAGAATGCTGCCATGGTAATGAGCAAAATATACACTTGTTTTTTCAGGTGGCAGTGGGCTACCAACTAAGGAGAAAAACTGTCATCTGCGTTTTCTTAACTAGTAAAACCTGAGAGTGTTTTAAGCAAGCAGAGAACACCAGTACTCTACACATTCAGAGCTTGTCCAAATACTCAGCCCATCAGGTCTTCCCATGACACGCATTGCAAGCAGCCAAACAACCACTGAATGTAGCAGTTGAAGCTACATTTAAATTTGTACAAAATTGGACTTGGATGGTGTCTGTTTTGAAATCCAAGCTCAGCAAGTAGCTATAGATAGGAGATGCTTTGTGCTTATACAAGAAGTCACTGGCTCTGAATAAGGCTAGACTGTGCCTGAGGTTTTGACTATCCTAATTTGAGACTGAGGAAATATATAAGATATATAATAATACATAAGAGGAAAAAATGTTTTTATTTGTAAGGATTTTTTGCTGTCTAGTACCAGTCTTCTTAGATTGGAAGAGAGGGTAGTGGTGGTGGTGGTGTTCCTGTTGGGAAGAAGGAATTAATTGGTGCTTATTTTGCATGCCAGGAAACAAAAGGGACATAATTTTGAGAAAAACTGTCATGGGATTTAGGAACATGACTTTTTATGTATCCCTCTAGATGGATTTTGGACAAGGACCTTCTTGTTTTGCAACTTTAGTAATAAACCTTACATCTATTTGTATAGTTGAAATTAAATTCACAAGATGTAAGTTTAATAGTTCTGCATTAGTTCTTCATAAAGCATTGATCCTTTGGTTTTTTTATCTTCCTCCTCAGTGTGTCAATCCTGATCTTTAATACTTCTCGGCAGTGCTTTGTTGTGGTGAAGCAATTCCGCCCAGGTAATCCTCTATTTTAGATTTACTTTTGCTCTCTAGTGAAGCAAGCTTTTAAGGGTTTAACAGTTAAAAGTTGGTGCATCTGTGGTGATAAAATCTTTGTTCTATATTCTGTTTCTTTGTATGATAGCCCATCCTTTCCAGTCAGTCAGAATTTCTAACCAGGGAAATTTCCATTACAGATTAAAGGAATGATCAGAGTAGTCTTACATTCTGCTTTTGGGCTGGTTATTGTCCTCTTTTGGATGAAATTACAAACAGCTCTACAATGATCATGCAAGAAATCGCTTTAATTTGAAGTTCCTTCTTGACCTACTTGTACAGAAGCACAGTATTCTCCTTTTGTTTTGTTTTGTCTTAAATATTCTTCCTATTTGTACTGTCTTACTGTGCATTGTATAGTTGGGAATTTAAAATGAGGAAGATTCAGAACTTTGTGTATTTTCATCACTATGTGGACAGCTTCATTTTACTAGTTATTATGAATTTAGGTTAATATACATTTTTTTCTGAGTTTTTGTATCAGTTATTTCAACTCAAAGCAGTATTTACTTTCTGGAAGTTAAAAATTAAATGCATATTCCCTGCATGTTAATTAAAAGAAATGACAAGGTATTTCACTGACTGTTGCTAAGAGACCATTTCAAGACTGCTCATGGTAGACTTCATAGAAAACTTTCTAGGGTAGTGTCACACTGCCCTTTCTTCCTGACACTGATTACAGCCTCTCCAGTACTGTGCAGCAGTGTTACACTGACAGTGCATCCTTCTCATCAAGTGCTAATTGACTTGTATAAAGTGTTTGGTTATTTGCTCATCACTAATCCACTGTCTTTTATTTGCCAGTGAATAAATGGCTCCAATAGCTATTGCTCTCTTTGAGACAATCTTGGGAAAAAGCCTTCATATGTATGCATGCATATACTCATATATATAATATATGTATATATATATATATAAAATATATGTATATGTGTGTGTACTGAGCAGCAACACATTCATTCCATTATCTTTATGGAAGTGTCAAATCACTGAAAAGACTGGAGTTAAACCATTCCAGAGGCTGGAGCTGCTCAGACACCTGGCCTTAGGCACAGTGGTCAGTCAGACACCCCACAGCAGTTCAGTGATCACAACCCTGCCCTGCCATTACTCATGTCCCTATACTTATATCTCCATTCCATGGTTATTGTCTGCCCTGGTGCCTGTTCCACAAAGCAAAGACAAAGGCTGAGGCTTTTCTCATTGCCAGATCCTAGCAGGGTCCCACCAGGAAGGCAATCACTTGTTGCTGTGAGTGAACAGCTGCCACTCGCTCTCCAGGCACGTCCCCTGTGCTGGTGCCATGTGTGCTCGCCTTTCCCTAGGCTGTGCTGGCAGGAGCAGCCTTTCCCACTGATGGCTGTGCTGCTTGTAAAGGCACTCATCCCTCCCTGCCTGTACATTCCCACCCCACTGTTTGGCAGCAGCAGCCCTTATGCAGCCACAGTTGAATGGCTGCAGACAGGAGGTTTTGAGGATCAGGGAGCTGAAGAGTTCATGGTGACGTGAGGGTGGCAGAAGCACACTACCAGTGAGACAAACAGTGTGCTCTGGACGTAGGTCATCTTGAATGATCATGAAGTTATACATTTGGGAGGAGCAGAGAGAAGAAAGATAAACATCTCTGCATATATTCCTCTACCCATGACTAATTTGTAAAGGTATTGGACAATGCTTATTTTGGTAGGCAATTGACCACACATTTTCAAATATAATAAAATTATATGTTGCTGGGGTTGGGACCTATGAACATGTACTCTGGTTTATTCACTTTAAGCATAATGACCTTTCAATGGATTGTGACGTTTGTTTTTCCACTGGCTTAAAATAAACAGTATCAAAGATTTGAATCATAAGCCATGTTTCATTTCAGGAGGTATGAAACACCAGTGCAGAGGAAAGTTTAGAGAGGAGCTTGCACCTTCCCAGACAGCCAAACCCCACTGGCTCCTTAGTCCCTACTGTTGTTTTCATGTGTTTCAGGATAGCAAACAATTCCCTGTATGTGTCACCTACAAAGGCTGCTTTTAATAACAGCAGTGATCTTACTTGCTCCATTGAGCAAGTTGAACCATCTATCCTTTATCCCACATTAGAGAAAGGAAGGTGAGAACATCAATTCTACTGGAGTTTCCACTCTAAGTGGAAACTTTCTTACAGCTGAGTGGCTCCAGAGCAATGAGTCCAAATATGGATTCCATCACTTCCTTGGAAAGCTTTTTCCAAAGCCTGACAACCCTTTCTGTTGTCATTCTTGCTGATGTGCCCCCAGAAGCTCCCCTGGCACAGGCTGGTTTCTTACTGTGCTGCTGCTCGTGGCTGTGTCCATCTGGTGATGGAGGAGACTGCCCAGGAGTGATGCAGTGGCAGTTCCTGTCCAAGGAAGCATCAGAAGACAAGGGAACAATGAGCAAGGGGGACAAGTGGGTGGATTCTGGATTCTGCTTTCCAAACTCTTTGTGGATTTGCAATAAGATGGCAATCTGTGGTGAGGAAGAGGAGGGTCACAGGTTTCCCACTGAAGGTTTCCCTCTGTGCCTTAGCCAGTAGGTCACACATTGCTTTTCCATCCAGTTCTTTATAAGCCAATGCCTCACTTGTGCAGTCAGTTTTGCACCTTCAAGAGAGTTACAAGAGATTCTCTGTTCCCTGATGTTAGAAGGCAGCTTGACTTTATAGGCTTTGCTTATCTGTGAGGGATAAATTGAGTTTGAACCTTTGTAAGCCAGGTGATAGTAAATTCATAATCAGACTCCTTGGTGAATGCTCTAATATTTGGGCTCTTACAGAGGGGGCTGGTACTGTTTCTTTTCTTCATTATCTATAGAGGCCAGAAGTGTGGGCATATCACAGGACTTTTCTCTGAAGAGGACTGCTGGATTAGGTCCTTCAGGGAATGTAGGTTTTGATCTATGTGGAGCCCAGTTGTGCTGAGCGAGAAGGAGAATGGCAGGTGCCTAAGGGAATGACAGGATGGGTTTCAGGGATACAGAAGACTTTTAATACTCTTAAGTCACAGTTTAATGTTTCTGTACCCCACACTCTTACCTGCATCCTGTTTTAGTGCCCAAAGCCTTTAATGGGATGCGTGTGTTGTTCCTTTTTTAATTTTCTGATATGGGTATGTCAGTACTAAAAACAAAATAAAATTTTCAGAGGATTTGGCTCGTCTCAGAGAAATCTTGGATGTGGTTGTCATTTATGATAATTTCCCTAGCTTTTAGAAGTTTTTGGAATAATGACAATAGACACCCTTCAAGGAGCTGTCCCTTAGAGCTGGCAGGGAATATTTTTTTTTCTGGCTTCATGCTGTGCTTTTAAAAGAAAGCTGAGCTCTAAATCATGTCTCTCAAGTGAATGGAAACTCTGATCCATACCTGTTTGAATCTCAGACCTGGATATACCTAACACTAGCAGCTTTGAAAGTTTTAACTTCTGGAGAAAGATTAGATTTTGGATATTGGACTTATCTGGCCATGTCCCTTTCAAGTGTAGATCTTGCTATTCTACACTTCTGAGGTGTCAAAATGAGCACTGCAGAAAGAGTCCAGGCACAAATTTCTGGAGTGCAGACTCTGCCTCAGAGACCAAGTGCTTAAAAAGTCACTGTGGTACTTCACTGTTATGCAACAACATTGCTCTAGAGACCTTTTTTTAAGAAATACAAGCTACAGTACCTGGAAGGACAAAAAGTTGTTTGTTAAGCCTGAGTTCTTATATATCAATTCTGCAAGATTTAGAATGGGAAATAAAAGAGAAACTAATTTGAAAACCATGTTAGGTATATGTGAAATATGTGTGTAAAATATTTTAATGGAATAAAAATAGGTTCAAAGTTTAAAATAGTTTCATTTAAAGCTTAAAATAGTTTTATTCAGGGCGGTTTAAAACACTCTCTTGGCAACCTTTCATGAAAAGCAAGGGGATAGACATAAGGACATTTCTGGGAAAAAACAAGTGGAATTATACCTGTATATTAAAATTAACAATGATCTGGAGTCATCTGTCAGTAGGGATTCTTTGTGTTGACATCCAGTCCTGCAAAATTTTCCTGAGTTATTCTCACTCAGGCAAAATTTCTGTTGACATCAGTGAGAGGTTTTGCTTATCTGACATTTGCACTTTCTTTAGGAGTGCATTACAGTGGCAGCTGTTTGTAGATTAGTTCAAGAAGTCTTTTTCAGACTCCACACAGGAATCTCTGCAAGGAACTGTATGTTCAAAAGAGGATTTTTTTTTTCAAACAAACATACATGGTTTTCATACCCTTTCTAAATAACAGCTGAGTTGACAGGCTGAAAGACTCTTCATTGTGCACATGGTACTTTATATGCAACCCAACTTTCCTGCAAAATAACTGCATAGTTTAAATTAAATCCCAATATCCACATTGCCCAACAAATGGAAGCTGTATGGTACTTCTGGCACTTAGATTTCTTGGATTAACTAGCTTCCTTTTTCAATTTTTATTTATTTTAAGGTGCACATGAATTCATTTCAGATGATGTAAGTACAAATAAGGGTTTAAAGAACAATTTTATGGACATGGCAAGAGAACCTTTGTTCTTTAAAATTCCAGTTTTGTGTGTCATTATTTTAACAGATAACACAGCTGAATTCTTTGTTATTCTCAAGTACTCTCATGGTTGATAATTTCTAGGCAAAATTTGTCTATTACCCTTTTTTATATTTAAGTCATATATATATATTTTTATATTTAATATGAAGAGACTAACTTACTGCCCCTTGTTTCTTTTTCTTTTATTGTTTGGGGTCTTTTTAAGCTGTTTACATGTGTGAAGTAGAAAGGCATCATCCTGAAGCATTTCAGAATCAGAACAAGGAGAGCATCCCTTCCCTGCAGAATCCCTTGCCTGCTGTGGCTGGAGTGACCTATGAGCTCTGTGCTGGCATTGTGGACAAGCCAGGCCTTTCTTTAGAAGAAATTGCTTGTGAGGAAGTCTTGGAAGAGTGTGGCTATCGTGTTTCCATTGCAGACCTCAGGAGGATCACTTCTTACAGGTAAATAGCAGCAAGTTAGAACACTTTGCACTTCGTTGTTTCACAGATTGCTGAAGTGGCCTGAATGTTCCCTCTTGCCTTGTTCAAGCAGTGTGTTGGAGGAACGTGGGCATCTGAAGGTACAAGAAAGGTGTCATTTTTAGCAAATGAAAGGAGTATTTACAGAAATGTAAGGAATTAGAAATATATAATCAAGATGATAATTACAGGATTGAATTCCCAGGAAGAATCATGCTATTGTGACTTATTCCAAAGACTGTTAGAACAGGGAAAAGTTGCATAGGGCTCTTCAAAGCAGTTTGTTACAGCAATAGAAAACATCCCATCTTTAGTATGCAGTGTGTTTTCGATCCCTGATTCTTATTATTCAGATTAACAATAGAAACTACCCAAGATGCTCTCTGATTAACCTTTAACACGATTTTGCAGAAGCATGAGAACCTGTGGCATTAGATCTCTTCATAATATTTGATCTGTAATTAAAGCTTCTTTGAATTGGAAAATAATGATTGTTATATATGAAGATTTTGCTGATTTGACTGTGAAAATTATTACGTTGTAGTTTTGCAGGGTTTCAAATAATAATTAAAATGTTTTAAAACATTTATTAGGAGTAAAGGGAAAAATTAATATGTAAGTGGAAAAATACAAAATGTGAGTTGTTGGTGAAAAAAAGCCTTTAAGAGAAACTTTGCACACAGCTTTAATCCTATTCTATCTCATGCCCAGCTTTTAGCATTGTTATCCAAAATGTATGTATGTTTGTATTTTACAGAGAAAGCAGTGGGTTTTTTACTTTCTTTATTTTACTTGACATCTCCATTGAACTAGGCACTGTCATTGGTTTTTAATTTGGGAATTGAATACAAATCCACAGCTGTCAATCCTGGCAAATGTTATTTCCTGCTGGATTAACAAGCAGTGCTTCTGTTGAGGGGAGGGGGTGAATCACAGGAGCTGTCTTTTACAACTCATTGAAACCAGATTAAGGGTTTGTTCTACTGAAAAAAAAAGTGTCTTCCAGATTTATGAGCTAAAGCTGTCTATAGAATTTCATAGGTTGGGTGACACTGACAGGCTGCTGCATGCAGATACATACATATGTATATATGTATGTGCATACAAATGCAAAAGAGGAAAAGTAGAATACAATTCCTGTAGAAGGTTGTAGATTTAGTGTAGAAGTTTGACTCAATATTAATGATTTATATCTGCCTAAAACTTTCTGTGTTTTGTTGTTGATAAATGTCTTTGTATGGTACAGGTAGTTGTTTGTTCAGTTCGTTTGGGGTTTTTTTGAAATCACAGTGACTTGTGAAGTCTGTATGGAATTGGGGTTTTCTTTGTTGAGACCCTTGCAAAGAGCTCATAATCCTCCATTGTCCATGTGTCCGATTTGTTAAAATGTGCTCCTTTTATTTTATTTTTGCTTGTGCAAAACTATTTTAGTTGATTGAGTCTTTCTCTTCAGATCATGTTTTCTAGATATCTGATCATTCCTTCTGCTGTCCTCTGCCTTCTCTCCATCTGGTCTGCATATTTCTTAAAAATGTAGTGCCCAAAGTGAAGCACAGTACTTTAGCGGCAGCTTTCCTGGACAGAGTGGAAGCATTATCTCCCCCAGTCTCACAAATCATTCTTTACACACTGGAGGTTTTTTTTGCCTTTTTTGCAAAGGAACTACATTATTGATATAATTTATCTTCCACAATGCCTCCCCTATCTCAAAACTAGGAGTTGAGCCTGATGATCCTTGTGGGTCCCTTTCAATTCAGAATATTCCATGATTTTGCTTTGTCATTCACCTCCTTGTCCCTATTCTGTGTCATCACTGCCTTTGATCTGAAAGCAGGGAGTTGTATTCCTAATCCCCAATTAGACTCCTTTCTGGAATCTTGGTCATGAGAAGGAAATTGCCTGCCTGGAATAAAAGCAGGAGCTGAGCTAGACCTGACAGAAGGGCATGAAAAGCCAAAGACGTATCAAATATAAAGGGAGAAATAAATGGTTTTGGCTAAGGAGGTCAATACAGTTCTGTGCCTAATGGATTAAGAAAGATGGAGCATGGACAATCCATAGGGAGAACTTAGACTATGGAGAAAAATTGAAAATTAAAACCTTGAGTGGAAAAAGAGGAAGAGGAGATGAAGGAACAATGCAGAGAAAAATCATAGGATGAGAACTAAATGGATGTGGGGAAAGTACATTCATTGTGGTGGAATAGAATTCTCTGTCAGGAAATGAGGAAAGTACTTAGACTGTATTCAACTTTGCTTTGTTCTCAAGCAGTGGGAACTGCATAAGCTAGAGGTAATCTGAAGATAGCAGGGATTTTCCTCATTTTTTATCAGGGCCTATAGCAGTGGTTTTGGGGGATTCTTTTTTTTAATGCTTCTCAGCTAAGCTGGAAAGTGTGACCACAGTACCAGGTAGCCCTCTAGACCCCCTTATTAAGCTCTGTCAAGGCTCCAATGACTTAACACTCATCACATAAGTCAGACACTGAATTAAGCAGATCTCAGACTTAATTACCTTGAATGATCCACAGAGGAGCTGTGGAGTCAATGAGGAATCAGGAAAGAAGCCAGGAGTTGGGGAATTTACACCATTTGAGTAAGAGTCTTTGGAACAAATTGTTCCAGCAGCAGGAGGACAGTATGGTGTGGGTGAGTGAAGGAGGCTGGGTTGGGGGCAGATAACGAGAAACACAAACATATTTAGAGGAACTTGACTGGAGGAGGACAGAGGAATCACACTTCGAAAATCAGAAATATCTGTTCCTATTATAGAAAAATGCCAGACAGGAGGTGAATTGAAATGCAGATGGTTCATGTTGCTGTGTAGACAGAGGAGGGATCATTCTGAAAAGAATCTGTATTGTTTACAGCCTGTGTGGTGAGTTTAGTATCATCACTGCACAAATTTCTACTTTTGCACTTGGCATTCAGTAACTTCATTTTGGTATTGCAAAAAGGTTGGTTTAAATTATGGCACCACCTAATTCACTTTTGGAGACTTCCAGGAAATGTTAGTGGCTGCTAGTGTCTTGAGTTCTTGTCAGTTTTGTATTTGACACCAGTCAAAAATAGCATAGGTGGTTGATGTGAGGGGTGGAAAGGAATTACCTGGTTCAATAATAAAATAACAAAATGAAGGTAATCCTATGGTGGTATAATTATAAACTGAGGGTTCATGAAGGTTGAAGATGGCAGTTAAATTCAACATTTTTAAAAGCTCTTAAAGAAATCCGAGAGCTTCCCTTAATGTTTGGGGTTTTTTTCACAAATGCAAAAATTTTAAGTGAATGTCTTACCTTGGACTTACTCATATACCAGATATAACATTTTTTTATATCTGTCTTGGTATCCCAGCAGTTTTGATTGAATCCCATGTGCTGAAGTTCAGCTGTGAGTTCATTTCTTAGGCTGAAGGACTTCCAGCTATCTGCCTTGAGACCTATTTCCTTACAAGACAAGGGGCAGGGAAATAAGGTTTTTGTAGTCGTTGATGTTATTGTTGCTATTGCAAAGTATTTTCTTTTAATTCTTGAAGAATGTTGGTTGTCTTGAAGAATTATTTATAAAATTAATTGGACTTCAATAACACCTCAGAACATCAGGGTAGAGTTGAACCAGGGCTTCTGGTTCAACTTCATTTTCCCTTCATTTTATTTTCTCCGAGAGGCTGTAAAAACCTCTTGGCTCTGACCTGGTTACAATAGGAGCTGTAGGTTCTCAGCCCTACTGCAAAGAAATCAGAAGGATTAGTGTAAAGGACTGACTACATTAAAATAGGTACTTACCTTAATCTTCCAACATTTGATTTTTTTCTCCAAAGTGCACAAGAAGAGCATTAAAAGAATTAATATTGGATGTTCCAATTACTGTGCCATGGCTTTTAACCTCTGTGCAATGAGGTAAAAATGGTTTGTATTCACAGGTTTTTATGTAGAAGGAATAATAGCCCTGAAAATGTTGGAGTGCATTATAATTAGAAAGATCACCTGCTAGTACACCTGTTGGGTGATGGCATAATGTAATATAATTTTATGTTAATTACTTCAGTGCTTTCTTCCCTGCACCTGCTGCTTATAATGTCAGAACTGTACAAAGGTCCTAAGAAGTGACAATAGGAGCTGCATGTCACTGATCATCAGTTTACATGTTGTATGCCTGACTGGATCTTGATTTAAGCATAAATAACAGAGATTTGTGTCACATTTATTTGTAAACATGAGTTTCACTCATGTGAATATGTATTCACTCTGTACCCAAATTCTGCATCCAGATGGCTTGTGTCTTATAAAAGGATATATTGCTTTCAGGAATTTGCACATTAACTATGTAAGATTAAAGCAAAAAAATAATTTCTGTGTTGATAAGAATGTTGATTGTTTATAGATTTTGTATTTTTTCAATATTAACACATTACAGGAAATTTAGCTTTTAATTGCTGTCTATCAGAAATATGAACTAACATGATAAGTCAATTTATTTGTTCCCCATGTTGCAGCAGAGGAGTAGAGTATAAAATGCTGTTTATATTATCATACATGCTTGTTTCTTCAAATTAAAAATATCATATTTACAAACATGATACTTATGAATGAGATAATTAGTTGGCATAGGCGAGCACCCAGACATGAGAAAAAGGCAAAGCTGACCTGAAACAGAAACTTTGAACTTTGGCCCTGATTACCAATGTGTTCGTGTGTGTACATGCACATGTGTGTGCACACTTGTGAAGAAAAAACTCATTGACTGTTGGCAAACACAATCTCACTTGTGGCTTCAGACACTACCAAACCTTTTTTTTTATGCCATAAGATACAGTTTCCCACTTGTGATAAAAAATGTATGTACTGTGTCTTTATGCTCATGAGCTTAGGGCAATTGAAAAGTCCCATTTTATGAGCTCCATTTCATGGGCTGTGTACTTCCTCATGCATTTGATAAAAGGGAAGAGTTAAACAAAGGCTTCTGGTAGCTGCTGTTGCTGTGTTTCAAAGACAGATTGGAGTGACAATCTGCCTCCTGTGTTTCCCCTGGTCTGAGGAGGAAGTAGATGGAAATGGTGGAATTACAGCCTGACAGCCAGTCCCACCCCTGGGCGGGAGGTGAGAAGAGCTTCACAGTCATTTTGCAGAAGCTCCTTCTCTGGTGTGGTAGTGCCTAAAAGTGTGTTGCCCAGGGCTTTAAAAGCCATAGCATGATTTAATCTCACTCTTTGAGTGTTTTATTCAAAATGAAATATGGGAAGGCAGCATACAATCTTGTTTTGATGTATTTAACTTATATATAAGTTACTATTGTGATGAAAACCATATGTCTTTGATATCCTTACTTTGACATGCTGACATTCCTAGACTTGCTGTTGTCAAAGGTAATAGAGGTTTCTAACTGTCTGAAGCAATGCAGAAAGTTTAGTGCTAATATAGTTTTGGGGTTTAAAACCTCTCTGTTGAAATTGCAGGGTTTGTGAGCTTAAGCCCTAATGGCTTGACAAGGACTATTTGTCAGGCATGTAGCTGTTAATTGGAACGACCATAAACTCCTGGGAGGAAACTGATCCTCATGATAAAGAGGCGAGGAAAACCGAGCTGTGTTTTGTGTAGATCATTTGCCTTTGTCCCACAGTGGCAAATAAGTCAAGCCCAGTGCAGGCACATCAGAATACAGCTGGAGCACTCAGCTAGGTCAAGCCAGGCTTAGTAGGTCTGGGTCAGTATGAGCCACGACGTGCTGGGTTTGGGCAGCACTGTGCTA
Source organism: Anthoscopus minutus (assembly GCA_013399455.1). Lineage (NCBI taxonomy): Eukaryota > Metazoa > Chordata > Aves > Passeriformes > Paridae > Anthoscopus > Anthoscopus minutus. The sequence continues at coordinate 35,508 of VWYI01008999.1, forward strand.
AAGCCTGGACTAACACCAAAGCCTGAAGTCTCACCGTGGGCTGGTGCTGAGTTCAGAGCTGCTCACCCTGCCCCCAGCCAAGCCTCTCTTGTCCCAGGAAGGCACCTTTATCAGGAAGGTGGCTTTCCCAGGCTCAAACTCATCACTTTCGGTTCGGGTGTGCTGACCCCTGTGATTTCCACAGATGCAAAGCTAATGAATATAGCTGCAATCTGTTAATAGGTGACTCATTTCAGACCGTGGCAGAAGTGTTTTATTTGTAGTGGGAAATACTAGGATAAAGAAAAGCGTATGTCACAGATGTGGGTTAGAAGAACACAATAGCAGAAAGAGGAGTATAAATACGATTAAAGGCACATCAAAATTCCTTAAACAACATACTCAGAATGTGCAAGTAATTGTGCAAAAGCAGAGGAAATCCCTAGTGACAGATAAACCTGAAAGCACGCTGCAAGCATAGTATTTCCTGTAGCCTGTTCACCAGTCAGACCCACCTTCTCCCTCTCTGCCCTCTTCCTCCTCTGCCCCTGTGCCCAAAATCACTGAAATGTACAATGTTTTGCAAGCTTATATGGAAAAACACCTTATTACTTCAACCAGAAAAGCTTCAAAGCAACAAACTTAACTCCTGATTTCTATAAAAACCAAAGGTACTAAGACAGACAAATTGTGAATAGCACTGATTTTTGTGCAATTTTCTAAGGACAAGCAGGATACATTAGCAGTCTGGAAATGTTGTGAAAGACACCAGTAACCAATACTGGAGAATATTTAATTTAGTAAAGGGCAGTCCATGTGGATCTATGCAAAAATGATCACCTGGTAGCTGTGTAAGCCACAGCATTTAGAGAATTAAATACCAATTGAAAAAAAGTAAGATATTTGCCTCTTTTAAGAATTAAAGTATATTTCTATATGTTACAACTTCTTTCTGAAACCATTGAAATGGTCTTTTAGAATCAGAGTATATCAGAATATACTGAGTTGGAAGGGACCCACAAGGATCATCGAGCACAATTCCTGACCCTGCAGAGGACACTCCAAGGATCACACCCTGTGCCTGAGAGCATTGTCCAAAGACTTCTTGAATTCTGTCAGGCTTGGACCTGTGACCACTGCCCTGGGGAGCTGTTCCAGTGCCCAAACACCCTCTGGGTGAAAAACCTTTTCTCTAATATCCATCTAAACTTCTGACTCAGCTTTATGTTGTTTCCTTGGGTCCTGTTGCTGGCCACAGGAGTGAAGAGATGACTCTGTCACTGCTGCACCTGGTGAAGGATGCTGAAGACAGAATCCAGCACTTGCCCTTGTTAAACTCCATGTGGTTGGTGATTGCTCATCTCTTAATTCGTTGATGTCTTTGCAAGGCCTCTCTGCCCTTGAAGGAGTCAACAGCTCCTCCCACTTTAGTATCATCACATTGGGAGGGACTGTCAACTCCCTTGAGGGAGATTAGACAAGAAATTAAAGCAGTGAATAGGTTTATGAATAACATCCTGCAACAGTCTGCAAAGTCACTGTCTAAATAGTGAAGAGATTCTAGGTAGGCTTAGAAATGTTAGATTTGCTGGTTTGGGGAGGAAGGAGTAGAATAGAATGTCATGAGTATTAATTATTAATACCAGCATTCTTTAATTTTATTTCTAGCTCATTTGGAAGTTTTTATTACTTTGTAGCTAATATCTTGTGGCAAAGTTGCACCAGAGTAAGTTAGGTAGTCAAGTAAGAGAGAATGATCATGTGGGCCTGTCCTCCTTTGAATATGTATTGTTACAAATTTTAATTCGTTATATGCCAGTAGATGTGAAGAAATATTGTAACTTCGGGCATCATAACAAAGGAAACACCTTGATGTCCAGGACTTCCATCTTTTCAAGTGTATTAAGTGTAGTAGCTACTCTTGACATATTTAGATTATAACAAGAGAGTATCATATAAATAAGTACAAAGAAATTACACCATATGGAAATCACCCCCTGCTATTTGAGCCTGAGTCTTGCAGGAAATTGGTTTTCCTTTACTTTAGAGAAAAGATGTGTGGAAAGTGAACTGATTTCCACATCTGTAGCTGTTTCAAAAGGAAATAGTCACAGGTGCTATAGAAGAAGGTTATGTTGTAAAATAATCAAGCCAGAATGTTCTTATAAAAGTATTTCATATATAAATTTGCTGGTTTTGTATATAACCTTTATACAATATGAAGTGGACATGGAAATACTCAGGTTAGGATCATTTTCATTCTCCAGGTGGGGCACCCCAGAGGAAGGTGTTATGTCAGACTTGACACCCATCATAAATAACAGGACATTAGATATATTGTACATAGTGCTGTGTTTTTCATGGAACCTGTGGCAACCAGCAAACTACATTCTTTATCTTGCAAATTTTACAGTTGGTTAAAACATGGACCAAAAACCCCAGTCCTAACACTGGAATTAAGTGATGAGCACAAAATGAAAGAGGTCCAATATCAAGCTTCAGAGTTCTTGAGAATGCCAAAAATTGATTAAGTTTCTTTTCATAGATGTACAGGAATGATTCTGCAGGGGTGGCACATCTTGTCCAAAGTCACAGAATGCATCAGAAGTAATTTTAGGAAAATAATTCACTGGTTCACTCCCTATTCAGTATTTTTTAAAAGTGTATATCGATGTAAGAAACTAATTTCAATAGCCACTATTAGAAACCAACTTCAGTAGTCACTATTAATTCCCCAAACAAAATAATTGCCAGTGTTCTTAGAAAACTGAGAGACAAATGATTAATTCCTGCTATGGGGTGTGATGTGTGCTGGATTAACAAGGATTTAGTTGACTAATGGTTGGGTAAATCTGGATATACACTCTAAGATCATAACACTGCTACAAATGTGGGAATCCTCTGTATGTGAAATAATATGGAAGCTAATTTTTCATCTTGTCCTAATGCCTCATTCATAGTTTCAGTGAACTTTGGATCCAGATTTAATGTGAAAAGTCGCCTGTAATCATGTGAAATGAAGAAATTGCAATTACAATGTGAATATTTTCTTGGAAGGACTAAATGAGTGGATTATGTACTTATCCCTTATTTAATAATACCCAAATTAAATAGTCCTAAGGAAATAGAGGATTACCAAATAAGAAGTATAATACACAGCAAGCGGTCTAGCTGAAGAAAGACTACATAATCTAAAATATCCTCAACTAAATCCACTGAAGCAAATGTAGCAGGGCAACTGAATTACTGTGGGCATGTGCGTGCTTACAGTGCCCCATTTGGGTCAAGGCTAAAGTTCAGGAAGGACAGAGAGCGAGTCTGAGACTGCCTTCCCTTCTTTACCTATCCAGTCCATGAGTGGAGGACTCCAGCTGTGAATGGACATAATCCTCTTAAGAGTAAAAAATCCAAATATTTGTGTAAAAACAAGCAAACAAATGCAGCACGACAGCACACAGATACACTGGGGAGCTTCCTCCTGTTGTTTGTGCATCTCTGTGAGTCATCCTGCAGTTCTGCTCTCCCTGAGGTCAGCTGAAAGAACTTCTGTTGACTTCAGTGTGTGTAGAACAACAGTTCACCAATACAAAATCTTTTTTCTTTATTTTCTCCCAATTTCACATTTTTCCACAGAATATATTTGAAGACGGATTTATTGTATATGGAAGTGTTGGTATTTCTGCATGAAACTTGCAATCAATATCTGTCTCAATAATTCTGTCTCAATCAATTTCTGTCTCACATGCTAAGGACTCAGGTTTCCATTCCTAGCTCCTTGCTGCCTTCTTTCTATCTAAAACAGAGTTTCTCTGCTTTTTTCCAGGTCTGGAGTTGGTGTGACAGGTTCTAGGCAGACATTGTTTTATGCAGAAGTAAACGACCAGATGAGAACCAGTGGAGGAGGTGGCCAGCCTGAAGAAGGAGAGCTGATTGAAGTTGTGGAAATACCTTTAGGAGAATCCATGAAGTTTGCTTATGATGAGACTTTCCCAAAGACAATGGGTGTCATCTTCAGCTTCATGTGGTTCCACAACAACATAGCACCTAAACTACCCAAAAAGTAAATGATTTTAAGGAAAGCTTTTCTGCTGGTGCTGTGCATGCAGAAAGCTGCAAATCTGCCTGTCTCAATCAACCCTTCACAATACAAATCCTTCTTTAAATAAATTTGGACGAAAAATCTGCATTAAAATCTTCACAAAATTTCCGTTATTAGCAAAACACTTACTGACATAGCTGGGGCCAGGATTTGAACTTGAAGAGGCAAATGGGGATTTTTGTGCAAAGGTTAAGTGCACGTGTCCAGTTCTCCTTTTTCACAGCACTGTTTGAAAGAGCTGCCCAAGCTCTCAGTGCAGCTGCCTCAGGAGCCTCTCACCGTGTCTGTACACACTGGTAACTTTGCTTTCATTGTTGGTTTTGATATTTTTATGAAGAAATCTGCAAACCTTAATAGTCACAGGTACCTTGACAATGTTCCTGAGTTCAGCACAGCTTTCAGGGTGCAGCTTTCTCAGGGTTGTGTGGCTCCTGTGCAGAGGAGGCGTTTGCATTTCTGAACATGCAAACCTTTATTTCATAAGCAAACAGGTCTGTAAATCCTTCTGCTAACATGTCACTTGGACAATGGAGCAGCTGTAAGATTATGTGCTCCTGTTTGTTCCCATCACAATGCTGGGCAGCAGTGATGGTGATGGAGGAGTGAAGGATGGGGGCTTCTGCTGGAACACATGCTGCTTTGTTTGCTTTATGGGCAATACTTGATAAATTAGATCAAACTTTTTACCAAATTCTTTTAATTTGACTATGAGGTGATAAACACAAGTGATTTCCCTGAGGTTTTCTGTGGTCTCAATTTCCTTATAGCCCAAATGGGAGGAATGGGACTTACCCCTCAGATAACACTTCTGGAATCTAATTATTGGAAGTGCTTTATTGTGATTTTATCATGATTTGTGCAGTTTACATGGAAGCCTGTGCAACCTGCACAGACATACTGAGGAACATAATTTGATTTAATAAAGTGGTCTAATTAGAATGTATAGTACTTGTTCTATCAGCATAATTTGAATGTGAACTGTTTTGTCATGTGAAACTGTTAGGAGCATGAATGAAAGAGAATCAAGTCTGGCAATTTAATTATGCACTGGGTTATGTTACTCTTTGACTTAACATGCCCATATTATATGTGCCTCCAGGAGTACTGAGGTGCTAAGTGTGTTTAGAAGAGAATTGCAAATATGCAAACTTGAACATGACAGCTGAAATAAAGGCAGCGGAGGTGTCTGATGATGTCCAGTGGCTGATTTTAAATCACTGCATATCTCAATAGGTGTATAAATAAAAAAGTTTTTTCTATAAAAAGGTTTTAGAATGCTGCTTGCTGGTTCTCCTCCTGATAGGGAGGAAAGGTCCTTGGAAAGCCACTGAAGAAGGAACAGCCTCTGTCAGTGGAATCAGATTTTTAGTGAAAGTTAAGACCCAGCTGTGTTGAGCTGGGCCTGGTCCATGGTGAGTCAAGGGCTGAGTTATTGTGAGAAGCAAATAAATTCTGTCTGTCTGATGTATTTACACTGGAAGGTATTTCAAGGTGGGGTCTCTGCTGCTCTGTCTAGTACAGTGTGTCCTGATTGCTGCTGAGGCCTTTAGGAACTACTACAGTCCATAGAATTAATAATGCTTTTTATTCCAGGCTGTAGTTACCAGAGTTTCTATTTGATTCCATGTTATCTGGTTAGTGTAAAGCTAATAAATGTGTGTGCATATATGTCAAAAGCCTTTTTTCTGTGTAAAGCAGAAATTAGGAAAAATAAAATATTTTGACCCCTCCGAGGTGCTGTGACTGTGCCTCTTAACACACCAGACCTCCCCAGGGACAGTGCCAGGCTTGCCAAAATCTGGCCCCAGCTCCTGCTGCTGCTCAGCAGGAGGCTGTTCCCCACCACTCACCAGGATGAGGGGCCTTGCAGGAGGTGTCTGCAGGGTGGCACCGAGGAGCCACTGCCACCAGAGCAGCAGCAGAGGCTCCCCAGGGTGGGGTGAGAGCTGGAGGTCACAGCGTGGGAAGAGTGGGACATGTGACAGCCTGGTGGGCGTGTGGGGAGGGAAGCAGGGTGGCATCAGTGCTCTGCTTGCTCCGAGGTGACATCACCAACACATCCTGCAGGCTTCGGAGTGGTTTTAGGCAGTTGATCCTCATGGACAGTGGTTATGGAGGGCAGTGGCATGAGCTGGGCATTCCCGCAGCACTTCTCAGGCAGCCAGACAAGAAGCATTGTCCCCACCTCGCAGTCTGCTCCTCCCCAGGGGGCTACTGGGCACACACCTACAAACTCCTGGGGGACTGCAGTGGCTCTGAAGCCTTTGCAGCCCAAGGGATGCTGGAGTCCATCCCTGTGCTCTGCACCACCATCCCTGCAATGTGCGATTCTCAAACACACAAAACAGTCACAGGATTACTTGAATTTTCTTCCATAGTTTGGGAATTTTCCACAGAAACAGCAGTATATTGAAAGCTGTGCATAAAGCAATGGGGGGTCTGGAGTTTGAATCTGCAATATTCAATATAAACATTTCTTCAACCTCTTTACTTTTTCCATGTTTATTGTGATGGGAGATTTTATAAGCAATTATGAAGGTTTGAAAATGTGGGACAAAAGGCTTGACCTTGTTGGGGTTTTTTTTCAACACAGTAGATGATTCATATTTATAAAAATAAAACCAGAACAATTCAGATGTCACTTCACTCATCAGGGCTCATTTCAAAGATCCTAATTAGAGCAAATCCAATATACATTGGCCAAGCCAGGCAGGGAAAAAGTTCTTCTAATGGAATCTTGCAATCACATCTGCATTTTAGATGCATCCTTTGGACATGCCACCACACACACATCCATGGAGGGTGGACAGTTAGCATAAAGCAAGATCCCCATTTGCTGCTAATGAATACTGGCTCCAGCCTGCAGAACTCTGATCTGATCTCATCCCACCATCCCCATGAGATCAGCATCTTTTACTGACTACAGCTGAGCAGTCCACATTCATAACACAAGTCTTAGAATCTCTGCTGTCTGTACGATATGACTTTGAGTTGTAGGAATAATCTAATGAACCTGAAGTTATGACTCAGACTTCTAATGAAGCCTGGAATGATAAAATCTTCAATGCAGTGTCGCTGTCGGGCTCACTATTGGGTGGCAGAAGAGCAGGCACCAGCTCCTTACGAATCCCCGGCCCTCGTGTGTTACTGCTGTTTGTGACCCTATTTGTAAAGTGGCTGCAAGCCCTGAGCTACTCCCAGCTCTCACTAGCAGAAGTATGATGAAAACGCCTTCTCTAAAAGGCTGTCACTGTAAATGAGCGAGCGGAATTGCCCCGTGGGGTTGGAGGGGTGCGGGATTCCCTGGGCGCGGGATGCGCTCCCCGGCAGGCACCGCTCGCCTTTTCCCCCCTCCCTCGTTATCCATCATTATCATCCCTCGCCGCCTGCCATGAAAGCGGCGCTCCCGACTCCCCGCAGGGCCAGGGCCGGGGCCAGGCCAAGGGCAACCGAGATAATTGCTCCTGAAATACACGTGCCGACCGCGCAGGGCGACCCGCTGGACAAATAGGATTTTTGCTAAATTAGGACAATTGCCGAGCACGCTCCATCCCCTCGCCGGGGCTCTATACATAGATGAAAGGCACACCCAGTTGTGCAATCTGTTGCAATGGCACACCTGGTGCTGTCTGCAAGTCTATTCACAACCGTCAGCAGGTGCGACGTGGCCTTTGTGGCCATAAAAGTCTGTCTGGGCCGCCCCTGCTGCGCTCCCTGCGCTCTGGCAGGGGAGGCTGTCACAGATTAATGCGCTTGTTTGAAGCTGTTGGGAGCCACCGCCTGAAGCTTGTAGAGGCTTCAGGGGGATCAGAGCGAGGCCTGTGCACACAGGGTGGATTTGCAGCTTCTGTCTCGGTGGCTGCACCGGGCTGGAGGTAACAGGCAGGGCAGTGCTGCTGCCTGAGCAGGGACAGGGGATGAGAGCAACCTGGTCAGATGGGAGGTGTGCCTGCCTGTGGCAGGAGGGCTGGAATCAGATGATCTTTAGGGGCTCTTCCAACACAGTGATTCTATGATTCAGCAGGTTCCTGTTTCTGCAGCCCCAGGGATGCTGCCCAGTGGCTCTGGCATGAGGTACCAATGATTTGAAATCGAGCCCCTGGTTGGGCTCAGCCTCTCCAAAAAGGGTTTTGCGTGCCTTGCTTTGGGATGCTGCATCTCACACAGCACAGCATTAAGGTGGAGCTCCAAGACCTCAGTCCCAGTCCAGACTTGACTTTCATTTAAGGAAGGATGCCATGGACTTTGAAGTAGGTTTTCAGCAGTTTTCATTCCCATTGGGTCATGCAGAATTTTGCTTGATATGACCAAAAAAATAGGGATGCTCAAATCCCATCCTGCTACAAAAGGTACTTCTTAATTTGTCCAATCCTTCAGAGCCACTCTCACATTTTAATTGGCAATGCATTTTAACAAGGACTTAAATGCTCTCGAGATGAATCATGAGGGAAGAGAGGAAGAATTCATAGCAGCTAAATGGCCCAGATTTGTGGCGCTTGGAGCTCTCTGGCCTGCCTCAGGACTGGCTTCAGTGCATTTCTCGTAATTGGAAATGCAATCAGATACATATTAAACCCTGCCAACCACACGCTGTATTGCTCTGCTGCAGAAATGCTCAATATCCTGTACTGGCTTCAGTCTCTAATAAAACATTCAAAAGCAGTGACACTCAGTGGAACCCCTTTTGGATCCTTGCTTATGAGGAAAATGGGCTGGGAATGGGAAATGTGGGAATGTCTGTCAACTGTCATCATTAACAGTGGCCCTTGTGCCCCAGCCTCGTTAACAGAAAAATCCCTGGGCTGCTCCTTTGCCCACCTGTGTGTCAGTTCTCAGGGTATGGGTTGATGACTAAAGCATTCAACAGTAAGAAAAGCACGATTTGATCCTTTTATGACAGCAAATCTTCAAATCTGGGCTTGAAGCCACACATGTGAGATACTGGCCCCTCCAAACGATGCCATCCGAGTGCATATCCATCGCACTGTGAACACAGCCTGGTTTTAACCCTGTTGCCAGGGACTTGTGGAGAGGGGCTTGGGGGGAAAAAAACAACCCCCAAAAAATTTAGTTTCTTAATTAACAATAAGTTGAGAAAGACGTCTCACCTGGCCCTAGGTGCCATGGAAACATGTCTGATGAGCCTTGTCCAAGTGCTTTGCAGGGCACAGGACTGGCCCCATCCCCAGCCCTTTCCAGAGCCCTCAGCAGGTGATGGTGGGCACAGATGGTGCTGTGCTCTGCCTGTGGCACAGCCCAGCCACCTCCTCCAAAGCTTCCCCAGGGATTGCAGACAGGAGCCATGGCATGAGAATCACTCCAGCCTGCTGATCCCCTCCTGTGGAGAAGGGCCCATTGTAGGCTATGGATCAGACAAAAGAGTCAGAAAGAAGCTAGCATGATTCTTGTGTACTTGTGAGAAGAGAAAGAAGATAAAAGTAGAAGAAAACAAGGAACATTTGTGTGGTGAAAAACACCAGGGAAAAACAGGATTTATTTGGATTTTGGATTTTTGGGGATGCTTTCTCAAAGCAGTGTTTTCACCAATGGACTTGGAGGGTGGTGTGATGGCAGCTAATGAGATGGGCTGCACTACAGGGTCAGAAGGGTGTGTACAAGCACAATGAAAAAAAACCTTAGATGAAACTTCTTGAGGATCTGCTTTATGTCCTCTTACTCTGACAAGGACACCCTCCAGAGCTGCAGCTGCTCCTATGGGCCTGGGGATGGGGCAGGCTTTGGGACCAGGGTCACTAATCGGGTTTCCAGCGTGTCTGGCCGGGGAGGTGGTTGGTGAATAAAAGGTGCCTCCATCTCCTGCCCGGAGTGTGGGTCCCTCCAGAGCCCTGCCCTGTTTCGTGGGGAGGGGGTGTTGGGGTAACCCTTGCTCGTGCAGCAATCACTAAAGTAGCTGTTCAAGGCACAATCACGCACTTGAGAGTGCTAGAAACAATTTAAGAAATGTTCTTGGGACGAGGCGGGCGCTGTGCAAACAGCTCCCTGGGGTTTGTGCGAGGGGCCCCGGCCGGTTCCCGCAGGAATGCACTCGCACCGATAACCCACGGGCTCCTTTTGTAACCTCCTTTGGTCCTTCAGGCTCCCCCCGCTCCCACCCTGGCATTTGGAGGTCCTCCTTTTGCAGTAAAGTCAGGAAAACAAAACCAGAGTTATCACAAGTCCATGCCACACTTTCTCCAGCACCCCTTTTCTAGTCATCATGAAAGCAAGGGACTTTGGGGGGACTTCAGCACTCCCCATGGGTCTCCCCAGAGGCAGAGCTTGGGTTTTGCTGCTCCACAGATTCCCAGTTTCAGCAGGCTCTCAGTGGAAGCTCACTGGCCAGGCTGGGTTTGTGCCACAGCCCAAGTGCTGCTGACCTGGAGCTGGCGCTGCAGCAGGGATGTGAAGGCTTGAGTTACAGCAATCCATCAGCTGCTCATCCACTTGCCAGCCCCACTGCTCTCCTATCAATCATGTGGGAGCCTCAGGGCGTGTTTGCAGCCCGGTTGCTCCTACTATGGCAGCTTAGCAGGGTGTCAGCAGCATGGGGAGCCCTGAGCCTGCAGGGCCTGAATGCAGCCAGAGAGCTGAGACCTTCCACATCCACAACAAATCTCCTTGCTCTTTGGGACTGGCATCAGGATCTGTCCTGGCTCTTTCTGTCATGGTTGGGATAGTTGGTGGGGCAGCATCAGGGCAAAGCAGCCAAAAAAAGATCACATTCAAGATTTGTGCTTAGTCATGGAAGTGCTTCAGAAAACCCCGTCTGCTGGAGTGAGCAACCTTTTTTCTGATATTTATGCAGTATCTGTAAGACCGGGGAGAGGGGTTTGCAACAGGCTGCCAGGGAAAAAAGGGAACAGGGTTAGGCTGGTGCAGGGTGTGTATGAAAATGGCACAGCCTCAGGCTGGCCTCCAAAGCAGCCACAACCCTTTACATCCCCAAGCATCTCATTTTGTGAGGGCGGAGACTGTCCCTTCTGCAGCAGCAGCAGCATCATGCTGAGCAGCTTTTGGGCTGCCCAGAGCTGGAGGACATGGCCAAGCCAGGTACCAGCTTTGTACCCAATGTTCTCACCTGCTGCATCTTCCCAGTCATGGTGCCAGCTTCATTCTTCCAAATGAATGGCTTTGTTTTACTTCTAATGTCTTGTTCAGGGTAATTTTTTTACTGCTATTTTTTCTTTGTTTTATTGCTCTTCCACACAACCAGCCTCTCAGACAAGCACAGTCAAAATCACACCAATACATCACCATAATCAGATCTGATTGCAGGGACTTTCTGGGAGCCAAGGCACTGAGTGAAGGCTAACAGCCTTATTGATCACAGCAGAGCGACAGCTCTCTCTAGCACAGGATTTAGCTCCTAGGTGGACTCTAATATGTATATTTGTTTTTTCTCACTGGCAAAAGCAATGTGTAAATATTCTGGTGTTAATGATACAGGTCTGATCCTGGTTAATAAATGGGGAAATGAAAAGGTTGAAGTGAATGTCTTGCCTTCTAAAGCCTCATGATTGATCCTAATGCCCTGCCCTTTTTCTATCCCTCAAGGCTGATTGGCAAAGCTTTTTAATTCAAGTCTCTAAGCAGGATGATCAGCATTTACTTAACTAGTGTTGATTTCCACTTGACCAGGCTGCTCTGGAGAAAGGTATCACAGTATAGTGCAAACCCTCTTACAAGGGATAAAGAAACAGAGACCACCTCTGTCCTCCTTGTTAACAATGCTCCCAACAGCTCCTGGTGTGGGTCAGGGAATGGGGATCCCATAGGAGCTGGGCAGGCTCCCAGTGAGGACTGTGGCTCTGGGGGCAGAGCACAGGGCACCTCCTGTGGCCCCAGCCCAGCTGTGGTGCTGTCTCGTGGCAGCCCAGCCCTGGCCCTCACTTCCCCAGCCCTGGTTCCAGGCACGGTGCGTGGCCTGGGACTCAGTCCCAGAGCTGCTGCACTATAAAACAAACCTGGCAGCGGGAGCCTGCAGCCCATGGCACATCCCCCCTGGCTATTTTTAGCTGCTTTTCCCGAGAAACAAGGCTTATGCAACCTGCCTGCATGTGCAGGGGCTCTGGCTCTGGCTACTGCTCACCACCACAGCACCTCCACCTCCAGCATGGCATAGCTGCTCCAGGATGAGTTTAACAGTGCTACTGGAGAGGACAAGCCCATGGAGTTGCAACACAAGCATCTCACAGAGCTGGACCATGAGCTCTGCCACTCACAGGATGATGAATTTCTCCTGGTGTTTCTTCTGTCACCTGTACCTGAGCGTCCACCCTGGCAAGGAGAGAGGGGAGATGGAAACATGAAATGCAACTAGGCTAACATTTAACAAAATGACTCATTTTTGTGAAGTTGTTTGCTTACAAAACATGTTGTTCTGTAAGGTCCTGTTTCTGGACAAGATGGGAGAGGGTCAGAGCTGAGAGTGGTGGTTTGGCATTGCAGGGCTGGTGCTCCCAGGGCTGGTTTTGCCTCAGTGGCTTCATAAAGCATATCCAAGATGTGCATAGAGCACTGCAGAATTTACATAGAGCATTTACACTTGATACAAAAAAGAGGAACTTTTTTTTCCTTTAGGTACTATATTTAGATCTTTGATGTGCAATAAGAATTTGGGTTGTCTCCTCAAGAAAAGTAGAGACTGTTGAGCTCCTGGGAGCAGGGGAGTCTGGAGCTAGGCAGGACCACTCTAAATGTTTCAGGGGGCTCAGTACCCATCTCCAGCCAAGACTTCCATGGCATGAGGAAGCCTTTGGTGCTTGGGAAAAGCCCATGAGGCTGTTGGGGCAGTAGTCTGATGACTTTTGACATGCCCTACTGCTATAGCCATGCTCCAGCTGCAAATATCCATCCTATTTGTAGCTCAAAACAAAAGCAAAGCTCTTATCTGCATGACAGCAATCAAAGGCTGGGTCATTTCAGAGCTCCTCTTGTTTTGCCAGCAAACATCACACACTGCCGTGAAACTCCGGACTGAGCCACAGGGGTGACACAGGGGAGTTAACAGGAGCCATCTGTGCAGGTTAGGAACTGTTTCCTACTCTTCAACCAGGTTTGGGCCAGCTGGGTCATTCTGAGGTACAAAGAAGAGTGCCTGCCTCTTTGTGCCACCTGGAGATGTCAGATCCCATACAACAGCATCCAGTACAGAGCAGCTCAACAGTATTCCAGGTCATTATGCAGCCCTCTCACCAGCCATTTGTATGCAGATCATTGGTGCTCTAAACCAAATAAATTCTTCCAAAAATTCAGTAAAACAATAAAAATATTAGACAATTGTTCTAAGCCTGCGTGTATGCTGATATTCCTGATAGGATACAAAACACATTATTAAGCACAGAAAGAGTATTGCACTAATGCTATAAATGCTATAAAACCAGCCTGAGTTTGAGTACTCAGAAAGCTGCTTATCTGCTCCTTTGGACTAAGAAGACTCAATGCCTTTCAGTTATTAAAAGGGCTGAATTATGTCTCTGTCTAAACTTGGAAGTCAGAGAAGCCACAGACCTCTCCAAGACCTCTGAAGGAAGTAAAGCCCTTTAAACCCCAGCTCAGCTTTTCAGAAAGAGCATTGGGCTCCAGGGGGGGATCCCTTGTTTGTTTGTTTGCTTGTTTGTCTCCAACCAAACTTATTCTCAAGCGATTTGCATTGACACCCTTTGTGGGCTTGGGCTTTTCCAGAGCTGCAAGGAAGCTTCTTTTCCAAAGGATTGTGCCATTCCAGGTGAGCACAGATGGATGTGCAAAGAGGAACTCGGCGCCAGCCCCATGCTTGCGTCCATTTGACTCCCTCCCATCATCGAGCCACCAAACAGCCTTTTACAAAGGACATTGTTTTCACCAGAAAATCTGGAGACTGGCAGGCTCAGTATCCAACCTAATGACCAACCTTGTGCAGCCCAGTAAGCTTAGAGGTCCCTGCATCAAAGGCAATCCTTCCACTGGCAAGCAGCAAAGGCTTTGTAAATCAAGCGTGTGCTTGTGGAATACAAGCCCTGGGTAACAGCCAAGGTCCTGAAGGTTAAGAGATGATATGGAAATACAGCAGACCTCAAGGACAGTGGATTTTTTTTCTATTTGCAGATTTATGTGCCTGTCCTGGCATGTGTTTTTTGTCATGCATACAGCATGAACCCTGTATTTGACAATTTGAATCGAGGAACAAAGGACTGTAACTGTAGAGAGGGCTAAATTGAATTGAATTAATTTGTTTATCCTGCAAATCAACATCTGCTCAGACCTATTTCTTTCAGCTCTGAAGTTGTCATAACAGAATATTTTGCCTTCTGCTCAGTCTAATTATAGATGCACGAGCCAAAAGCTCTTAATTTTTCTCACAGCCATCAGTGGGAGCTTTTCTGCCACACAGCTAAACGAAGGCTCTTTCTCAGGAAGGTGTTTTCCCAGTGAGCTGTGTGTTGGTAGCCATCTAAGGGGATGGTTTTGCACTGAATTAATTGAAAAGCTTCTTTTCAGCACTGATGAAAACAATTACAGAAGACACAGGATCCCTAGGGGTCAGTCAGGTCTGCTCAAGCAGGGATTGGAGGAAAGTTCTCAGAAGCTCTGTCATTGTCTCTCTGCAGTGCCCAGGAGATGGGCTCTTGCCACAGCACAAACAGAGCACCCCCCACCCCTGAGGGCCCCAGAAACCACCAGAACTCCATAACTGTCCAGCACAAAAACCTTCCCTCCATCCTCATATCATCATAGAATCCTAGAATGGTTTGTCTTGGAAGAGACCTTATAGATCAGCCAGTTCCAATCCCCCAGCCATGGGCAGGGACACCTTCCACTAGATCAGGCTGCTCCCAGCCCTGTCCAGCTCAGCCTTGAACACCTATGGGGATGTGGCATCCACAGATTTCTTTGCTTCACCACTCTCAAAGTGAAAAATATGCCAAGGTGGCTCCTGCAAGACAGAGGTGCCCAGGCTGGAGCAGCCATGGGGCTGGTGAATCCCTGTGGCACAGACATGGCCACAGGTTCAGTGGCATCAGCCTGAGGAGCTCAAGTCAGGTGCAGACTTGTCCCCACACCTTTGATGCAGCAAGTGTGTGATCTTACTAACCACATTTGCATTTCTGCTCATCTCAAACTATATATAACCTATTTCTGCCACCTCCTAAAGAAGTCCAGGTATCCCACAATATAATGATCAAGAATTGTGGTTTAATCTTTCAGGTTTCATCAATTTTCTAAGAAATATGAGGCATCCCCACTTCAAAAGGTCTCTGGAAGCAGAGGGGAATTTTCAGCTGCTCGCTGATGGAAATTACATGGTTTAATTTGTTCAACAGCAGAATCAGGGCCAAACCAGGTTGGATGCAAATATAGCTCTGTTGTTTCCAGAGAAGGGTCTCTATTGACTTACCCTGCACAGAAAGATAGAATGACTTTTCTTTGCCTTGATTGTTTTGGCACAGATCCGGGTGCAACACCTTACTAAGAACCATCAATACCAAAATCCAGATCTGATACTGAGTCAAATGAGCACTTACTGTATTTCCAGGCCTTCTGGCCACAGACCTTACCAGGAAAAGGACATAGGGATAGAAATGTGAAGAGAAACCACTCTTCCAGAGCCATACCTGTCTCTGAATTCCCTACAGGACCTTTTTCTGGTCAGGAAAAGGTCTCCAGCATGTGTCAGTGGCTGCTCCCAGTGCAGTCCTGCCCTGAGGCTCCTCAAGATGTTGTCTGCCTGCCTACTGCTGCTGCTGCTTATCAGCAGCCCTGGCTTGAGGCTACCCCAGCAGTGCATGGCCATTACTTCCTCTGTAGAGTTGCAGAGTTGGGTAAAACAAGAAGCTTTTCCCAGTGTTTGATATTCGCAGCTGGGGATTGCAAAGTAATTAGCTTCCCTATCTGAAGTCATCTTCAGCACACCAACTGAGGCTTCTTTAAGGCTCATTTAAAAAGAGCATCATTACCAGCACTGGGCCTCACATTATTTAGAGTTTTTTCAGAGAGGCTTGGGGAGGTAAAGAGATTTTTGCTCTTAAGTCACAGATTTGAGTGCTTTTCTCTCCTTTAGAAATATGGCCTGGAAAACACAGCTGCTGAAAGCAGTTCCAGTGCAGGGTCTGTACTGGCTTACACAGAAGAGGGGTTAGGACAGATGTTTAACTTCTCTCCATGTGCCTGCCTGCAGCCCTTTCCTTACCTGCTGTCTCTGGATCCTCTATCAGAGTGGTTGCATCAGAGGTTTCATCCTTGGATATAATATATTGCACCAGAACTTATGGCAAAAATTTTATACTTCCATTTAAATATAAAGACAATATTAAAAAAAAAAATCTCCTGAAAACCAGTCCACCCATTCATACCAAGTAGCTCAATTGCAGGTTCAGCCTCCAGAATCCTTGGAAAGGCACAAGAGCTTCAGTGAGAGCAAATGGAGGAGTGATCCAGATCCTGTAAAATGTGGAATAAGCAGCTGGAGGGCCATTAGTGCTGTAGTTAACAATACTGCAGATTCTGCCTGGTAAATGGGCACAAGAGACCCAGGACAAAGGGACATGGCAAACCTCCCTGTTCCTCCAGACACTGGGAAATGCATTTCTCTGACCAGTGCCTGGGTGGTCTGTTCAGTTGGATTTTAAGTTCTAATGAACAAGGATAAAAGGTATGAAGTTGAGCAGGAATGTGCCTGGTGAAACCCTGGCCTATGCCAGAAAATCCACAAGTTTTTGTAGGGCCAGGATTTGACACTCTGCCAGCTGGCCTGTGAATGTACTTCTGTGTTAGGAGAGTGGCAGTGGCTGGATGTAACTGCTGTGCCCCAAATATCTACAGGACCTTCTCTGCAAGTGGCACAGGCTTTCTCCAAGATGAAAGGCTGGAGAAACACAGGTAGCACTGAATCAGTATCCTCTCTCAGAGACTGAGCAGGAATTTAGAGCACTTGAATAGTCCATCCCCAAAGAATCCTTTCCAGGTCTGACTCTGATCCTGGTGCATGCTGAGACAGGACTATGTGAATTGGTAATCAGTGCTGCAGACATGATTTAAGGCTCTACAATATGTATCTTACTACCACATCACAATGCTTTGTATTGAGAAGCTCCAGGTATTGTGTTTTCATGCACATAGCCTACATCTCAGATAACTCACATCACTGTAAAAGAACTGTCCTTTCAAACAAGTCCTTAGCTGATCTGCATCTTCAGATAACCCAGGGACCATCCCAGAGTATCAATTATGTGTGTGGAACCATGAGGACAGTGTGGCAAGTATCCAGTCCCCTCCTTCCTCAAAGCCACCACCATCCCTTCCTGCTCTCATCTCCTTCCCACAAAATGCCAAGTTTTCTGCAGTCCCTATCTCCCTTCCCCTGTTCAGC
This sequence comes from Anthoscopus minutus, assembly GCA_013399455.1. NCBI lineage: Eukaryota > Metazoa > Chordata > Aves > Passeriformes > Paridae > Anthoscopus > Anthoscopus minutus. The sequence continues at coordinate 52,934 of VWYI01008999.1, forward strand.
AGATGTGAGATGGGACAACAGAGCCAACAGCACCTGAAGCTGCTCATAGCTGGTCCAGTTTTGTTTCAACATGTAACTGGTGCTGAGCATGGACCATTCCAGGGGCTCCAAGGGACAGTCAGGGTGGTGGCAGCCTGCAGCTGCCAGCAGCTCGTATAGGGAGTGCGAAAAGATGGGAAAAGTCACAAGCTGGCCTCTGAAACTGTGATGAAAAATGAAATAATTAATTCTTTCTGTACTGATTGTGTTGTCCTCTCAGAGGTAACTCTGTCCAGATGATCTTCTTGAGTATTTTTTCTTATTTCCATTCAGAGTGCAGATAGCAAAGCCTTCTTGATGCAAATTTCCACTCCAGCCTAAAGAAGCTTGGCAGAGAAACTGAGCATTTACAGGGATGCTTGCTGCAGCCAGGAGCCTAAAATTAGACTTTTGATGCTACTGCCAGCACCTGAGAGGTGACCTGGTTTTCAGAAGTGGGGGGAAATGTCAAAGCCTGGTCCATGTATGGCTCAATGCTCCATGGCAGCAGCTGAGTCTGCAGCTGCTCCAGATCAGCTGCTTAAAGCCTGGTCTGTGGCAGCCAGACAGGTCTGCAGCACAGAAAACCCAACTGCCCTCTCCTTCAGGGGTCTACCTGCAGAGCTGTGTCATCTGTGGGAAATTTATTCACCCACCTGTCCTCCTCCAACCCCTTCTCACTCACAAAAATGTCTGATCATCCCTTTTAAGTTCTGCTGTTGAACAATATGTCATACAGGTTTATTTTGCTGACAAGGTAATGGCATCATGTATTTGCAAGCATCAGCTCATGGACATTTCCTAGGCTATGGGGTATATTTAAAACCATAAAATGTTTTTCAGGACTTTCAAATGAGCCAAAGGAATAGCACCCTGCCCAGCAGCAGTGATGCTGCTGGGTGTACACAAGGCCAGTCAGCTTTGGCAAGACAGTGACACAGAAAACCTCTTTTATAACAAAACCTGTGAGTGTATCAACCCCCTTGCACATGCTGCACCTTGGGGCCTGTGTTTGTTTTTGACCAAGGTCATCACATGAATTATATCCTCATTGCAGGGTTTGTTAGAAAGGTCTTTGAAAGCAGATGGAATTGTGAAACACTCCTTTACTACACCTAATGCATTGCAAATAGCAGTGAAAAAACTGACAGCAGGCTGGAATGCTGAGAAAATTGCTTTGCTAAACTAAAGTGTTTAAAATAAACTTTAATGTTATTGATTTTAACCCATGTTGGGAAACTGAAGCAAGAAACACTCTTTCTAGTGTAAATGAGTTCAGCTTAAAGTCTCTGTAAAATTTTAAAAAGCCACAACACAGGGAGTAAGAATTAATCTGTGAAAAACTGGAGATGTGTGAGCACATCAGGAGAAAATAAACACAGGCTGGGCATCCCTTAACACTTGCTTTGATTTTATTATTTTCTTTCACCAAAAAATATGAGCATCCTAGCTAATGCTATGTGCTCCAGCTGATGAGGGATGCAAGCAGCCAAAGCCCATTATCCTCTGTCCTTTGGGCAGGGAAAACTCAAGCAAAGTTTGTGCCAGGCAGAACCAAAGGGCCATCGCCTGTCCTGGAACTGAGCCAGAACCCTTCCAGAACACATCTTTTATGAGACATCTCATTTGGTTTCCATTACAAAGCCACCTCCATGTCTTTGGAAGCTTCTGGAAGTTCCACAGGGAGGTGGTGTGCCATGGTTTAGCCACTGAATCTGAGCTGGCACAAGCATATTCATCACCAGGGAAGGGCAGTGGGGAAGAGAAGGATGCTGAGATCACATGAAATTTTCTGTTCATGCTGTGAAATGAGAAATCAGCACTTTCTGGAGAAACACCTGCATACAGCTGCTGATCCTCTGGTCTTCAACTTCTCCCATCTCATCCTAATCTCGTTGGGGTGTGGGAGTTGTTTTTGCACCACTGCAGAGAGGGAGGACCAACAGTGACAGTCTCAGCTGGTGGCTGAGGAGGTGTGGAGGTGAGGGTTACACCAAGCTATACTGGGGCTTCCCCTGCCTGGGGACAGCCCCGGGCCAGACCCAGCAGGTCCAGCAGTAAACCAGTCAAGGGGCTGAGCACCTGAGGGAAGTTCAGACAGCCCTGGGCAAAAAAGGACAAATGGGCAAAAAAGGTAAATGGGCAAAAAAGGACAAAAATTGGGCAAATGGCTAGCGGGCAAATGGGCAAGGAATGGACTAATGGGCAAACAGTGCATGGTGCATGGCCCAGCAGCTCACCCCACTGTTTCTCCAGCAGTGTGTAGGACAGTTTGCAAGACAGATTGCAGACAATTTGTAGGGCACTTTGCAGGACAGTTCACCTGGAAGTTTGAGAAGGGCTCCTCTAACCCTCCCAGAGCAGCCAAGAGAGGCAGCAAACAGACTCCTGGTCGGGAAGGATGAGCATGAAGAGCTCCTTTCAGCCCATCCCATTAGCATTCCCAGGGTAAGCTAGCACAGGATCGCTGCCCCATGGATGCATGGCTGATGGCTGTGCCACACTGGCATGAGAAATTTTCCTGGTGGGCCAGGCCCACTGAACACTAGTCCTACCAAGCAGAGTAGAGGGGCAGCCAGAGCCACCCCTGGGCACTGGGATACTCCCTGTGCCAGCTCTCTGTGTCCTCTGGATCATCCCTCCTGCCCCAGAGGCTGGCACTGATGGAAGGTGCCAGGGCTTCTCCAGCCATGGCTGTTTCTTACATAAGCAGCTAGTCACTCACCTTCAGTGGTGAGAGTGGAACATGTTACACTCTTCCAGGGGCTTTTCTGCTTTTCAACTTTCCTCTGATTTCGTACCCTCTTTCTGGCTGGGCGAGTTCCATTTCTACTCAGGGTTTATGTGGTGCCCATCCACCTCCATTCGATGGTGACCCATGTTAAACACACAATGTTTAAAGAGCCAAAGAAATTCTATCCAAATGAGAACTGGGAAATGCAGCCTCCTGCCCAGACCACATCACAGAGCTGGGCTGGGAGTGAGGTCTTTGAATTGACCTCACATTTGAGGCTTTAATACCCCATCCTGCCTCATGTCTCAGTCTCCTTGCAGGGGCCCTGAACTGAGAAGAGGGTCAGATTTGAAAAGGCTGCTTGCTTGCTTCTTTTTCTTGGAAGTTTCCCAGACAGCTGCTGCTGTGGCCTTGTCTTGTTTGGCTCACAAGGTCTGATAGGATCAGAGCCCAAGATAGTACCCAGATAGGCCAAAATGACTGGTGTCACCTGCTCCTCACTTGTAGGAACAAGCTCTCTAAGACCTGATGGAGACAAGTCTGTGAAGTCCCTCTTCGGGGTCCCTCTGACTGCAACACCCTTCTCTGCAGAGAGGATGTTGCCAACACATCTTCTAGGTCCGTCCTTTCAAAAGAGCAGATAGTAACTCTGAGTTTCTCCCCAGGCTTTAATAGGCATTGTAATGCAAAGCAGCTGCTCCTCATCCCCTGAGGGATCTGTGCTCTCCTTTTGGCTCAGTCTTGGGATGTGAAAGCAAGATAAAACCAAAATCTCCTGATGAAACATCCCTGCTAGATTGAGGAACTGGGGACCCATGATGGCAGTGCAGGACACCCAGCCCCAGCCCCATCTTGGGTTGGGCAACACAGTGGTGTCATCCCCTATTGTGACTTGATCTCTCTCTGCCATAATTCCACTTTCCTGCAGCAGCCAGGGCTTTGTGCTTTGATTTTTGTACATAGCAGTACAACCATGCTGGGTATGAGATCCTACCTCAGGTCTGAGTTTTTAAAAATATGTATCAGTGTGCATCATTTCTGAGAGCCTGTTTACATCAGCAAAGCCCCTGGTGTTGGATTGTGGGGTAAATAATAACAATAACATTAACAACAACAACAACAATAACAATAACAATAACAATAATAATAATCATCATCATCTCAAATAAATTTGTTTAGGATAATGATTAGTCTGTGGGTGGTCACTGCAGTCAGGGCCCCATGTGGCAACATCCCCCCATCCTGTCCCACCCCAGAGTGTGGCTGTGGGACCACCTCCATTTGGAATCACAGTGCCAATTGTGGGCCAAAAATGGCAGAGAGCAGCATAAAAAAGAGGGTGTGATTTGGCCCTGGAGATGTATTTATAGACTTTCTATTTTGGACTACTGATCTCTAGCATAACATCTGTTGGATCATTTTATAGCTGTGATTGTTTACTGGTGACCGGCTGCCACTGACACTGCAGGGATTTGATAATAGTAGTTTTTCTGTGTATCTGTGGATACACACTACTGGAGTGCAGTAGGGATGGGTGAATGAGCTGTATTTAAACACCACAGTAAAGGGAATAAATTTTTTAATCAATCATTTTCCTGCTACTTGTAGGATTGTCTTGTCTGCAAAAGACAAAAGAAGGGATCTCTACACTTATGTTTGCTTTTCAGAGATTACCTTGAATTTGACTCTTCTGCTCAGTTTACTTTGTTGAAGCTGCTGAAATTGTCATGTCCTAATGCCACAGAATCAATTAATCCCTACTCCACAGTTGCAACTCCAGCCAGGGACTCAATGGTTTCTGCACTGTCGGTTCCTGTGAAAGCCTTATCTGCAGGGCACATCAGAGAAAGGAGAGTGAGGGGGTTTTAAATTATAAAATTGTGGTTTATTACAACAAAAAGGAGAGTTAGAGATGGAGAAAGGAAGAGAGGACAGGCAGTTTCCATGAGAGGAGAATCAATCCGGGCAGAATTTCCAGCAAGGCACATTTAGAGGCGATGTGTAATTGAGATTACATTGATTTTCCTCCATTTACTGTAAGGTAACTGCGAGTGAAACTGTAACAGGAAACTTAGAAATGCTTTTCACAGAAGCTATATTTAGGCAGACACACTGACATGACACCACTGAATAAAATAAACATGCAGGAGACAACCAGTCCTGAGAGACTTTCAGCTCCATCCGCCTGACATGAGCGAGGGGAATGCATTATTCCCAAGCCATCTATGTGACCTTTACAGTAGGAACCTATAGAAGCCAGCAGGCTGCTGGGCACCTTGGGTAAACTGGGAGGCATCTCCTTTAAACACAAGGGTTTTGCCCTTCCCTGCTAAAATAAAATCCCTGCTTGCTGGTTTGAGCACTCTGGCTGCTGTTCCCTTTTATATCGGGATAATTTATGGCTTGTTGTCAACAGAAAGAGCAACAATTTGTTTGCTGCACGGGCTGGAAGAGATGAGTTTTCTCAGAAGTCTGGGTGATTTTTGGAATTAGGGGGCAGCTGCTTCTTTAAAGTCTCTGGCATGGTCTCCTGTATGAAATTAAGCTGTGCATGAGGTACAGCTGCCAGGGCCCACTGATGCTATCACGGCACACACAAGTGCCTGATTTTTTTTGATGGGGCAGCCAAAGCTTTATCCAATTGCCTATGACAAATTCCCTATTTTTCCTTTACCCCTGGCAAGTGACACCATTTCCCAAAAGCATGGTTCCCAAAGTCCCAGGGAAAGAGAGCAACCCTGTGCCTAAAGAGCTCTGATGGATTTCAGGTCCTGTTAGGGTGAAGATCAAGCATAGAAAAGTCAATTAACTCCCTTATAAGAGGAAGGGATGATACTTTCCCTCCTCCCCATCTACACGTGACACACACTGTGTAAATATTTAGTATTGGAGCATACTAACACTTGCCGGAGCAACACAAGTGGAATATCAGATCTGCAAACATTAAATCCAGGAATGCAGCTAAGAGGGCTGTTTGTTTTATATCAGCTAAGTGCACACCTTCTCCCCTTGGCTGCAAAGACTGCTCTGTGATGGAAAGTGAAAACAGAAAATATCTGAAAAAATTTCAAGTTATTTCTCCTTGCGCAGTGTCCACACTGAAATTACCTTCCACAGGCTTCTCAGCTAAATCAACTCTGAATCAATAGTCTGCTTCTGCACCTGGAGTGAAGATGCAGCAGCAAATCCCACTGATGATACAGCAGCCCAATCTCTGTATCCAGCAAGCCCTCTTAGGTGGCACCAGACCCCTGGCAAGGCTATGGGGTGGCTGATGCAATAAAGGTAGAGAAATTCAGCAGAAATGAAACCCTCATAAGTTGCAGCTCATCATATGAGATAAGATGGACAAGGTACAAATAGGCTGAATTTCTGATTAGAACAAATTCAGCACTATAGGACTGATGGACTACAACAAGAACTTGCACAATCCAGATTCTGGAACACTATGTTTTATTGAGAAAACAGGAAATCAGGGATAAATACACTAACTCTCCCTACTGAGCATTATATCCACCAACTACATAGTAACGACTTATCAGTTGGTGAGGGATAAGTGCACAATCTACATGTCAACTACTTAAACAGGAACTACTCCTAATATATATCAAGTCCCTTACCAGGTGTGAGCCCCCACAAGCCCAGCTCTGTGTGTTGGGACTCCTCCCCAGGACTCTCTTTGCCACAGCATTGTTTCCTTTATTGTTTGCGGTCTCATCCACATTGCTACTGGAGTATTCTCCAGGCCACTGCTCTCTGGCTCATGGCTCCTTTTCTGGAGGAGAAAGCACAGAACCAAGAGCAGGACCAGGATGGCCATTGCTGCAAGGCAGCCGAGAGCGTGACTCCCCAGGAGCTGCCACTCTGCTCCAGGTCACCTGCTCCAGCTCCCCCAGCAGCAGAATCCTCTGCCATCCCTGGCACGTGGAACACACTTCCACGCACAGACACGTCTCCTTCTCCAGCCCATCCCCAACCACCTGCCAGTACTGGGTGAGGCTGTGCACAAACCAAACCAGGACGATGATGGCCGCCATGGCCTACAGGACAAGGGACACAAGGGATGAGGGAGGCCCTGAGGGATATAAGAGGAGGGGAAGTGGGGATAGGAGCCTCAGGGAAGTGGGGGCAGGAAGGAGAGGGAGCCAGGCAGCTGGCAGGCACCAAAGCCCAGCAGCAGCAGCAGCCATCCTGTGCTGTGCCCAAGAAGCTCCTGCAAGGGACTGGGCACTGGGTGCAAGTGGGGAAGCACTCTCTCAGATGCCCGAGTTTGTGCTCTGACTCTCGTCCAGTGCAGCCTCCAGCCTCTGTGTGCACTCAAAGTTTGCCCAGGCTGGTCTGGGCCAGCGTTGCCTGCTACTGCTATTATTAGGTGCCTCTCATCTTGATGTCGCTTGTGGTGGCAGTGGTACAAGGGACTTCATAGGCAGGCCAGCCCTGCCCTTTGTCCCACCTCGGCCCAGCCCCTCACAAGGGTCTGGAGCGACCACAGCCCTGACAGCCACAAAATGCACACCCGCCACTCCAGATTGGGCACCCAGGGCTTTCCTTTCAAAGCAGGGTAAAATCCCCATGAAACCTTTTCAAATATAAAGCTGTATAATGTGACCCAGGGATGCTTTTCTCCTTGACATCCCCTGCAGTGAGATGGGATTGTTTCCCTTGGTGCTGATACCTGTGCTTGTGAGGGTGCTCTTGGGCCTTTGATACAAGGCCTGAAGTTTGATGCGAAGCCTCAAGTTTTGGACAAGGGACCGAAGTTTGATAGAAGGCCCCAAGTTTGAGACAAGGGCACCAAGTTTGATGCAGGACCCCAGGGACAAACCTCAGGAGGCCACTGGCAACGGCAGAGACATCTTTGCCACCTCTTTGGAAAAGTGCTGCCTCCGCAGCACCAGCAGTGTGATGCAAGCGGAACCCACTGATTAGGAGCTTGGATATCTTTAATAATCTTTAAACAGGAGAAAGGGTGTGCTCCGGTGGTAGCACCGCCAAGAGATGATGTGATGGGGCAGGATGCTGTGGGAGGGAATTGCAGCCTGCAGAAGTGTGAGACAGGCGTAAGGAGTTACGGACACCACACAAGCCATCGAGTGCCATCTGCTGCTGTCTGGAGATGATATGAGCTCTGTGAAGGGCACAACACTTAGGGGTCTACCTAATATGGAAGAAAAAGCAGGAATGAGCTCAGTGGTGCTGCATCTGCTCTCCCAAGCTAAGGACAAGGAAGGAAGGGGTCTGGCAATTGTATAGATCCACCAGCTGGCTCAGCACAGTCTCAGTGCAGGCATCAGCCCTGCCCCAGCTCTGCATGGGAACATCTTTCCCAGTGATATTTTTCTTGCCACCAGAGTTTAATAATGTTTTGTGAGGTTTTTGGAGACAGGTGTCTGCTGCCCTTTCTCTCCTCACTGCAGAGCTGTGTGGTGACATTTCTTGCTGCTGCCTGGCTGGCTGGTTGTCTTGGCCCTCCCTGACACCCTGCAGGGCCTTTAGCAGTGCAGAGAGCAGAGCATGGCTGGCAAACGGCTTGCAGGAGCAAAGGGGGATCTGCAGCTCCCAAAATTAGAGGATTATGCCATTTTTGTCCCTGTGGACCAAACCCAGATCCATAAAGAGTGATTCTGAAGCTGCTTTGGCAGCATTCACTGCTTTCACAATCCTGCTTCGCCTCCTCTGGATGGATGGAGTTGCTGCATGTGACCTATGGGCCACCAAAGGAACCTCAATGGAAAAAGGATGTTTGACACACAGGTGCCTTGTCTCCTCCAGCAGCCGACAGCTCCCCAAATCATGCCTTGAATCATGGCAGGGTTTTGCCAGAAGACAGAGGATACCTTCAGTATCACACAAGCAGTGAAAATCCTCTCACCCATGCCTGACTCAAGGAAATGCAACTCCTTACCTTGGCTTCCTTCCTCCTTGACCTTCCCATAAATGCAAAGTCCAGCTGTGGTCCATGCCTTGACTAGAGGCATGGTGAGCTCTACTGACAGGGCTGAGGCTGCTTGATTACTTTATTCTCTGGCAATGCTTTAGCTGCAATTTTTGAACAAGTGCTCCTGTGATTTTTTCATTACAGCCCTGTGTGATTTGGCCCCTCCTGTCATTCCTTTAGAAAGACTGACTCAGGAGAAGAGCAGGTTCATTTGTCAGTGGTGTAACAGCTGCAGTTAAACACAGTTCTCATTCCCACTGTGCAGCTGACCAGCTTGTTCACAGGCCTGCCCTGATCACCCAGCCACAATTCCATGGCCCGGACTGTGCAGTACTTAGCACTGAAAATGGTGATTTGTGAATTGTAGAAGCATCACAGAAATGATGAGGCAGTTTCTGGATGGAAAATGCTTTGATTTCTTATGCTAGAACCCACCTTGTGCACTACCAATCCTTTTCTTCCTCATTGAGAGGGAAAGCAAGCAGGAAAATTGCTTTTTTTTCCCACCTAGATGGGTCTTTGGATGTCATGAGCCAGTTCATGGTGTAATTTCCCTGACCCCATCACCAGCAGGACAAGCAGAATCCATTCCCAGTGCTGAGGATGGGGGATACCAGAGGAGCAGTGCTGGGGCTTGATATGGGGGCAGGGGTTGAGGGACCAGCACATGCCAGCAGCACCTGCTCACATTTGAGTCAACTGCAGGCTGGGAGGCTCTTGAGAGAACATAAGAAGGAAAGCAGATATTTAAGAAATTAGTCACAAACATAATGGCTTAATCAAGAGCCTGTTGGAGGCTTTTGGGTTCCATTTCACCAGAGGCTGCTCCAGCCACCTGGGCCAAGATGCGGGGATGAGGGGTCTTGTTCAACAGCACGGCTGGTTCTTGACATTCCTGCATCTCTCCACACCTCATCCTGTGCCAGCCTCGGGGAAAATCCCTCCACATACCTGCACATACAGCATGTCTGTGAGCCAGCCTAGGAAACTGATCCAGCTGAAAAATAACACAGGGAAGGAGAAAAAACCCCTATGTTTTCCCCACAACCAACTCTGATCTCTGATATTGTCCTTACCAGACTCTAGTACCCTTCCAGAAGCATGGCCAAGAGGATGGAGCAAGTTACTGGGAGGTGGGAGTGGGAAGGGTTTTTTTGGCTGACACTCAGCATGGCCAGAGTTAATGAGCTCAGAGAGGCAGGTTGTCACACCACCCTGTACCAAGCTGATACCTGGGTCACCATGCTCAACCAAACACTCCAAAAGACACAACAAAGGGGGTGGCCTCCCCTCCCTTGCACTGCCTGATGCTCCTTTAGCTGCTGCTGTTTGTCATCACAGCAGGTCATATTTGTATTTATAGTGACAACCTGGGTACCTTGACAAACCAAGGAAGCAGAGGGATGAGATGCTGATAAGCATTTGATGTTCGTACTGTTCACATGTGGGAACTTCAGTGCAAAATGAACATTGAAGGTAAATCAAGTGCATGTACTGAACAGGGAAGGAAGGATTATTGCATGAACAAAGAAAATTCAGAAGGAATCATGTGAGCATAAGAATTCAGAAGCTGAAAGGAGTTGTATTAATAGCTGTCTACTTCATTTCAAGTTCTGTCTGGAATATATTCTAGTAATAGATAGGAACAGAGGCACACTGCTATTAGTCAATTTAGTTGAAATATTTCTGCTGAGACATTTTTGCTATAAGAAACTGGAAATTTTACTATAAAAAAATGTTTCTAGATTCTATAAGAGAAACTAGGTTTTCCTGAGGAAAGCCAAAATGCTTCACTGCAGCTAAAACTTCATTTTGTCAAAAAATATCTCAGTGGGAAAAGGACAGGAAGAGATAAGAAGATTTTCTTAGTCTGCTCTAGCCATTAACCACTTTGTGGCTTGATATCTTGATTTCATAACCTCTAATAAAAAGTTAAGCTACAGGATGAGTCCCTGCATGATGAAATTATTTTTTCTGTCTCTACAAAATGCTTCAGATGATGTTTGGCACAATGCAAGAAATTCTGATAAGAGAAACTGTCAATAAATTCCCAGCTGCATTAGGATGTAAACATAAAAGGTGGGTATTACAAAAAAAAAACCAAAAAAACCCAACAACAACAAAAAAGTAACAATTTATGTTAAGAGCATTCAGAATAAAAAAAAATTTAGCTGGTGTAAACAAAGCTAGAGGTTTGAATTAGATCTCTAGTTTGGTTAGTCCAGCTAATTCAATCTGGCTCAGGAACTGAAGGCAGAATCTGGCCTTTTCAGTGTACATCTACCATTTGATTATCAGGTCTATGAAAATATGCTATCAAACTTAAATTGTTACTTCACATCTCTTCTCTGAATGCAAACACTTTGCACAAAGACTATGTGGCTGCATTTTCCTTACAGTAAAACAAATGGGAACAAGGAGGGGATAAAAGCCACCAGCAAAACCCACTCCTTCTGTTTAAAATTATAGATGTAAGCAAAGAACCCAGGGAGCAGCCCATATTAGGCAAAGAGCACTCTTTTCTTGTAAAAAGTTTGAAGAATTGAAGGTCTGCTCTCCCCACTTACGACCATCAGTGCGCTTGTGTACTGGGAATGAAAACAAGAGGAGATGTGAGGATACAGAGTGAAAGGAGGGGCTGTCAGCTCCTGGCTGCAGGGTGTGAGGGGAGGATGGGGTGATGAGACCTGCACAGAAGGAAATCGTGGGGCCACCTGGGCTCCAGCGTGGTTCCCATGGCCACGATGGGGTCAGCATCACTGCTGCACCTGCTCTGCAAGCAAAGGGGACCTTCTGGCCAGGGCAGCTGCAGGGAGAGCCCCATCCCAGGGCTAGTCCAGGTTGCCCATCTCTGTGCTGCTGGTGTCAGCGATGGGCCACGCTCAGCCCCATGCCTGCTTGGCTTGGCAACGCCATCAGACAAACTGTGCTCCCAAAACACCATCAGACAGACCCAAGACAGTGCATGTGATGACAAAATCAAAGCTTGTTTTAGCTCTGAGAGCCTCACTCTACAGCACAGCATTGGGTAACCCAGTGAGGACATGGCGAGTAATCCAACCTTTCTGAAGCCCTGTGTAATGCTACACCTGGGTCAGGATCCCAGGTATGGTTTCTACCAGTTTTGCAGCTGAAAATGTGCTTTCTGGTATCTGGTCTCTATCAAGCTTCAGGGATCAGATTGGTTTATGAACCTGCTTATATTAAGAGCAAACAATTTATCACTGCAGATTTTCTGTGGAGTTGCTTTACTGTTCCTCTGATTGCCCCTGAGAGTTCAAACCTCAACCCACGGCTTCTGGGAGCTGTGCAGCATGTGGTGACTGTCAGTACCTCTCCCTCCTTCTGCCCTCAAGGCACAACTCAGACCTGGCATTTTAAACCTTACTTTTTAATTTTTCTGTCATGCAAGGTGCTTTTGATCACAAGCATCACATAAATGATTCTGGTGTATAATATGAGTGAGAATAGTGCACTCTCTATGCTTTACACAATTTCCTCCTTTACCTGCCGTGGCTTTTGGGTTGGTTACACCATGATCAATAAGGTGTGGCTTTTTCCAGATACACTCCACATACCATACCGTATGTTTAAAATTGCTGCATCAACAAATCAAAGTAAACAACCTTCTCTCCCTTGTGAGATGATGAAAAACATAAATTATGTAGTCTTTAAACAAATGGTAAAGAGTTTCCTTATTAGGCTTCAGGGTCCTGTGTGTGTATATGCCCATTGTAAAATCCTTGTCATTCCTGGGTCTGTAGATCTGTATAATGTTCCTCACAGGTTCAATTGAGTCAGCATACCAGGCTTGGACTAGGGGATTTGACATTGGCACACACACACATCCATGCATATATATAAAAACTACAGAGAAAAAGTTAAAATCTCTGCCATTTCTTTTTCAAAAATTTTTTTGATGGTGAAAGCTTGCCTTGCTTTCAAGGAGAATTTTTTCTTCCATTTCCCTTCTGTAGTATTTTCTCCATTTCTTGGCTTGCATAGAATTATCTCTTACATTCAACATTTTGCTTTACCAGGTAAGAAAAACATATCACCCCTGGCTGGGGACACAGCGTTGTCCTTCCCATCCATATGAGAACTAGTCCACCTCCATGTCCCTCAGACAATGCACCCAGCCACATCCTCACCCACTGCCCTTCCCAACCTGCCATCTTCTCCTGGCCACAGCCACCAAAGCACCTGGAAACAAGGCAGGACCTTGGCTGAAAACTGAAAAAGGACATTGAAAACACTGAGTAAAATTGTACTAGCAGCTTTGCTCAGTCCACCATGGCCAGCTGGGCTGTGGCAGACCTCTGGGTGATCTTCCCAGGGACAGTGGATGGGAAGAGCCCTGAGGTGCTGTGCTCCCTGCCCCAGGCTGGCCATGGCTGTGACCACTGCCTATCTGAGAACATCTGCAAGTGTGAGAGTTACAGCACCAGCCATTCCCTTCATAAATAATTTTGCTTAAACAAATAGCACCAAGTTCATTGTACTTGTTATGGGAATTATCTTGAATAAGGCAAATACTGAGGTTATCAGAGAGATATGTCTTATCTAAGGCAAATGGCAATTTTTCGGGGGGTCATCACTGTTGACTGATTAAACACGTTCCTGATGGGATGTCTGGCATGTACTTATCCATAGAAATGCCTCACTTTTTATGGGTAGCCTTTGAGAACCAAAGCACATCCTGGTCTCTTGCCCAGCTTCTATTTCCCATGCAATTACCTGTTATCTCAAAGCAAATGTGCAACAGAGGAGGAGAACCAACAAGAACTCTCCAAACTGAGGTGCCAGACCAACAGCTGGGCCTCCAAGTATTACAGCAACATACATAAGTGTGTGTAGTCAAATGGACTTGATATCTCACCATCCTGGCCAGTCTCCATCTCCTTTCTACAGAAGCTTTCAGCCCACCATTCTGTTGAGTCTCATTTGAGATGTAACTGACATTAAAGATAGAAAATCTTTCAAGTTATTTTAACTGAGTCAATGAACAGCCATCCCAGGATCAAGTAATGAATCTGCAATCTGAGGATGATCTTTTTCTTTTCCTCTTACTTCTTATGAACTGGTAAGGAACAGTTTATATCTTTGAAACTATAAAAAGGCCTGGAAAAACCAAGTACTGCACAGGTAAATCAGCATCATTAAGGATGTCTTCAACACCTCAATTTTCATGACTCATTCAGACCAATTGCTCTTTACAGCAGCTGAGCAGGTTGCCAGCATTGAGGAGCCCACCTGCATGACTCTCTGAGACATTACCTCTTTTGGAAAGCTGAAAAAATTAGAAACTAGGATATTAAGGTCAAAATTACTACTTTACCAATTACTAAGAGTGCTCCGCTTGAGATTTTTCTGAGTATTTCGTGTTTCTAAGCTGACCCAGCTGACTTTGTGGTTTGAACATAAAGACTTTGCACTGCCTGTGGGCCCTCAGACACCAGAACATCTCTGGTATTAATGCAGAGTTTGTATCCTTACATCCCTGCTGCAGCACAGCCAAGTCAGCAGATATCTCCAGTCTCTCCTCTCTCCCACCTGAGGTGCACCTGTACACACCTGTTCCACAGACCCATGAAGGGACAGGAGAGACAAGAGAGCAAAAAGCAAATTATCATTGATATATAGAGACTTCACTTTGGCTCTTCATGTGGGAGGCACTCAGGTGCTAATAAGTGTGATGGCAATGTATCACAGTAAAATAAATGAGTGTCTAATACTGTGCACAGAAAAAATGAGGAATACATCCAAAAACTGCATGTGAGTAGTTCGCCACATACTTTATGCAGCTTGCATGAGGGAAGTGAAGGGAAGAGATGATTTCTCCAGCCTTGTGTAGGAACACCCTCCTCAGACCATCTGTTCTCCCTCATCTAACCCACCACCTGCTTTCTTCAGCAGTCACTGAAAGAGCCCCCCAGAGCCCTGTGTGCTCTCAGTGAACCCCCAGCCCCTCCTGGAGTGCAAAGACTGAGAGCTGGAGGGAAGTGGCACACAGCACATGAGGAGTGCCCCACCTTTTCTTACAGCTGGATTGACCTTCTGTCCAGGAGCAAAACAGAAGGAAATCACCCCTGTCACTGCCACAGAGAAGGGTTTTCCCTTTGCACCCTGTTTGGCTGCCCATCCCCAGGCTGTGGGAGAAACCAGGGAGTGCATGGTGCAGGATACCATGTTGTTCACCATGCCATAGGAATACTGGCCATGTGGGAGACAGCCCAGATGCTGAATACAGCCTTGGCCAGATAGAACAGGGGCTTGATGAAAACAAGTCTTTGAGTTTAGTTAAGGAGATTGTTTTCAATTAAATGTGAGTTCTCTAGGGTGATGAGTAATTTGATGGTGATTTTTTGTATTTGATGTCTCAGCACATACTGCAGTTGACTTCTTTAACTCCCTGCTCTTTAAGCACATCAAGGTAAGACTATCTAGAGTTTCTTCCCTGATTTTGACATGATCAGTCTTGGTGCCACATTATTTTTATCTGATTACTCCTAACCAGATGTCCCTACCTGTGGCAAGGAGGGGTGGAATAGGATGAACTTTAAGGTCCCTTCCAACCTAAACAATTCTGTTATTCTATAATTCTAATTTTACCTATCCCCCTGGAGTATCAGCCCTCATATCCTCACCCTTGGCTCTGAAGCAGAAAGGTTATTTATCTGGAAAAGTGAGAAAAACTTATTACTGTGAGAAAACAAATGAAGAAACAAAGCAGCTCATGCAAGGAAAGCTAGAGTTAAGCATTTAAAAATCATAAATACCTGACATTTTACCTGAGCTGAGATTTTTCTGCCTCAGCTAATTCAATGCAGTTTAACATAACATTAGGGACCTTACTCCTATTCCATTTATCTCACTGAAATAAGAAAAAAGAATAAATCCATTCTATTCCGAGGAATGAAACCATTTTTTAAAGGGCTGGAGGTCACCAGTAGGCGTATCAAATCTAGGCAAATTTACATGGTGTAGGAGTCCCCAGCTTTTGAGCCACAGTGTAGCTATTAAGTGAAGGATCAGGGGCTCATTATATTAATCTGGCACTCAGCACAAGGTAGCAGGTGACTGGGGAGCGCATTTCAAGCAATCACTGTGAGTCAGATTTAACTCACACTTTCTTCGAGGGCTGCTCACCATTATCTCCCACAGAGACCTTTTCAGGCATCAGGGCTGGGGGAACATGCACCAAAACACTTCCCTGCCCATAGACAGAGGGATGGAGAGCAAGATGGAGCAGGAGATCGGTGCCTTGACACCCAAATTCAGCAGGACCAGGCTGGGCTCTGCAGGAAGCAGACCCTCTATGGACCAGCAGAGCTTCAAAGCCCCATTTCAGCATCTCTCACCCAGAGTGGGAACTGGTGCCCATCCCTGTCCTCCCACGACTGCTCATGCTGGAACAGGACCAAGATATAGATGCTGTTTACATCTCTACTTCCTCACTCTAAATCTCAGGAGGGTTATGGGGTATATTTTGCTTTCATGTGCTGCATTCCTGAGGTGCATCCTACATTTCCTGCTCTTGCTTTTGCCTGTGCATGCACTGGCTGTGTCGATACTGCCTTAGCTTTATGCCAGCTAAGCTTTTTTATCTGGACTGTACTGTTTATTGCTTAATTCATTCCCATATAGTCATTTGGATGCTGAACATAAGCCTTGTGAAAAGAAGAAAAGAAGTGGAAGGGCACTTAAAGTAGATTTAAAGACTTATTACAGTAACCAGCAGTTCGTGCCAGATACTATATAGCTAAAGCACTGAAAAGGATTTCAAAACCTACCATAACCCAGAGATTTTAGGCTGATTTTTCTGTTGTTTCTCTATTCACCATTATTAGCCCAAAACAGTGCTTTTCAGTGTATAGGAATGTAGTAGTGCTACTTTTGCACATGGGTTAAAAGAAAGACCCTGAGCACAAGTGCACAGGTCTCCAGTGAAGATGTGAATTTGCAGGTCTGTTCTTCCAAGCAGATCTCTGGCAGTGCTGATGGCTGGAGGAAATGCTCTCCTGAACACTCAGGGAGGAGGAGCAGCACCCATGACCCAGCAGTCTGCCACAGAGATCTGCTAATGGCATTTCTTATCTCTTGGCAAAAGCTGCTGCAGATTGTAATTACCATTTCCACACATTACCTCCTCCTAATAGGCCATTTTGTCTCCTGCAGCAAAGCAGAATTACATATTTGTGATGCTGAAACAGACACCTCAGTGGCCAGCAAAGCAAGCCCTGCAGTGCAACTTACTTAGAAAGTTATTGCCATGATTTTGAGATGTTCTGGTATTTTCTTTGCTTCTCCCTCACTCAGCCTTCTTCATCTCTCTGCTTTTTGCCACCAGAATTGCTGTCATAATTTCTGGTTTCTACCACAGCCAGAGGCACCTGTAGTGACCAGCCCTATCTTGTGTGTGGCTCAGCCTGAGCTGACACCTGCACAGCTTTCGGAGAAGCAGCCTGCTCCATCAGGTCACAGTGCTTCCTTCACAGTCATGGGAGGACTTGGAAATAGTGTAACTATTGCTGTGTCCAGGATTCAGGTGGGAACAGGGCTTACAGTCCCAAATCAGGCACAGTACCTCTCCCAAGTGCTTTCCAAACCATCCCAGCTTTCAGACTCTGCCTTCCCAGGAGGTCCCCAGAGGGAAGCCAAGGGTTTCATTGTTTATGCTACAGATCCATGGCCATATTGTTTGGTGGTTAAGTCAGGTGCCAGCTTAGTGGATGAATGGAATGGTGAAAGCATTAGGGAGAAGCCTTTGGGATGATGATGACTCTTTATGGTCACTCTATTGTCACTTCTCCAGCACTGGGTGAGCCCCAGCTGTGAATCTCACCATGCACCATGTTTGCTTCATCTCCCACAATGTGTGTGCTAAAGACAGCTCTCCTGGTGCAGCAGCACTGCTCCTTGCTATCTTTTCCTGGGACAGAAGGCTGGCAGATGGGGAATGGCTGCAGAGCCAGGCTTGAAGCCCCTCAGAGGGCGCTGGAGTTTAGTCTGCTCCTTCAGCCTGCAGTGAAGGCAGACCAAATTTGGATTTCAGCAGGGCTCAAAAAGCCAAAAGTAAAGACATCCTGCGGTTTAAATAGGGAATGTCTGACTTAAATGTTCTCTCAGAAAAGTGTTTAGCTTTTCATCTTTCCTCCACAAGCCAGAAGGCAAGAATCAGTCCTCTCCATTTTGCCTCTGTTGTACAGCCCCCTCTGAAAGATCATCAGACCCTCAGGGATGTTTAGATACACTGGTGACAGGCACATCTTAAACTCCTCCCAAAAATACATTTGCTATGACTATTATAAGTTAGTTGGAGATTTATTTTCTTTACAGCCCAAAGCCCCACCTCTTTGGTGTCTGTGTTGGTTCGAATATAACTGTGAATGTCAAACCTGGGCTTTGAATAGGATCCCACAAAGCATTTGCTTCATTCAGACACTGAATGTGATGGTGAGTGCCCAAGTGAGTCAGTGAGGTTCTGTGAATCTGTTTATCAGACAGCAACAGGCATTTGAGGAAATGTCTTTGGTAGCAACAGAAGAGTCTATTTGATGGTAGCACTGACTAATGTAAATGAGGATTAATTAATGTTTTCCTGCAGTGATGTTGGCACTGATAGTGCCTTATTCATGTAATTTAATTTCTATTGACAGGCTGCTAATGGAAATGGATAGCAATGGTTGTCTCTTCCATCAGGCACGCTCTGCCACAAAAATAATTCTCCAAACTGGCAGTTGGACTCACTCATTGCTGAAAACATGAGGCAGTAAAAGAGGATGAGTCAGAAATGGGAAACAAAGCAACTTATTGTCTAGTTCGCAGCAGTCGTCTCCCAGGTATTTGAAACAGGATCAGTTTGGGGGTTCAGGTCTGGTTTGGGCTTAGCTGCCCCTGAAGCCCAGCTTCAATTTAGCCCCAAAACATGGACATGCAGCTTCACAGTGGGAAGGAGCATATTCCAAGTGGGCAGGTGCATGTGCCCACCGTCCCACAGCTCGGGGCACAGGAGGGGAGAAGCTCAGCTCCTGATGTCTGGTAGCGCAGCACATGGCCAGGGAGGAAGGATCTAGCAGTGTTAACATACACTAAGTTGGGTCATTCCCTCCTCCTGGAGAAATCCAGACCAGTCCCTATTGTGAACAGGGCCCCAGGAAAACCACTGGTGTTATTCTAAAGCAGTAACCAGAAACAACTGCTGGTGTTCAGGGATGTTTTGAGTTCAGCAAAAGACTCAGATTGGGATACCCCTATGGATTGAGAAAAACAGTCTTCTCGTTTTCTTCCAGTGTTCAATTCCACAATATCCTCAATTGCTCCCCTCAGTGTTTGAAAGTGCAGTTGAAGAATTGCTGCTCATGAGAAATCAGAAGTTGGAAAGCAGAAAGAAATAGTCCAGTGGAAAAATATCTTCCCTCTTAGCTAAGTAGTGTACAAAATCTAATTGTCCTGGGTTAAACCATGACATATCATTTTTTCCCAGTTTTATGTAATTTATTTTGCATATTGGATTTTGTTGAGCAAAGATATAATTTCCAAGTCTCCTTTTGCCCATCAGATGAATTTCTAGGGAACCACAATTTCCCCCTGTACTGAGGAAGCTCCACACAAGGATGACTAAAAGGTCTCCTGGGAAACTGGGAAATTACTATTCTATCAGAGCCTGACACACACCATCACCCCTCTCCTTGCAGAACTGAATGGCATCTTTCAACACCTCTGTATCTTCAAGCCCCACCAAATGTCTGACACTGAAGAAATTTTAGCTGTTGAAGGTCTTCCTATGATCACCCTGAAATATTCATGACCACATTTTGTCATACTCTTGCTTGTATCACAGTCAGTAGAAAAAGACATTGAAATGTGAAATGTGCCTGTTCATAATAAGCGGCTGGAACAAGAGCAACACAACAACCTGCCATGAGCAGCCTAGAAACAAGGCACAGCAGCACCACTGTGAGAGGCAGCAGCAGCCCCAGGAAGAGCCCTGTGGCCAGCAGCTGCCCCACAATTCTGCCTGTCCCCACATGCAAGGGCCTGCAGCCCTCCCTCTAATCTGATCACCCATTTGCCTGCTCGCCATTAGCATTTGTTTAATCCTCATGCCTTCATTGCACTCCATCCTTGTCCTTTCAAAGCAGAGCCATAACCTCTCCCCTCTGGGCATGCTGCTGCTGCCATCCCCATTCTCTGTCCAAACTGGAGGCTTTAATTTGATGCTTCTGCTGTGGTCTCATTGCAGCAGGAGTGAGGAGAGTCTGGCACCTCAGAAAATGAGATCTATGCCAGCTAAGGTTGAACATCCAGGAGCAGGGAATACTGAAGCTGTGAGGTGCTGTGATGCCCAAGTGAATGACAGCGGTGCCCCCTACACCAAAGTCTGGGTCTGGGTGAGATCAGCAGCGCTCAAAGCTGTGCCCTGGGTGGTGGAAGCAAAGTTGTGGTGGCACAGCCTGCACAAGCCATTTCTGCAGTGTAATTTATTCCCCACTACTTTCTGGGGTCTCTCCTTGGTGCTTTGAACAGAGAGGAGCCAGCTGTGCAGATCAGACTCACTGGATGCCACCGTGGCACACTCGGATGAGGATCCAAACTCACTGAGTCCTCAGGAGGGGAGCCCATCCACACTGGGCTGGGATGCAGTGGTGTTCCCTACCCCTTCTCCCACCAATGCCTAAACAAAGGTAACTGTGCTAGGAAGTGGGAAGAGGAAAAAATTCCCCAGCCCCATGCTTGAGTCACCCCTAAGAAAAGCCCTCTGCATTTAAAAGTTAGCAGATGTGGACAGATTTGGGGGAGCAGGGACAAGAGCACAGGGATTTCTTCTCCCTGCCATTAAGCAAAGCCAGGGTTGTATGGAAGTCTAGTGACCTTCATCAGACAAACTCACATGGTTAGAGAAACAGGCAAATTTAGAGCTTTAAAATCCCTTTTTTGGGTTTGAAAAAGAAGGAACAGTTCTAGTCTAGGTGTATCTGAGCACAGTTTAAGGAGTTTAGTTTTGTTAATTATTCAAGGTAAATGAAAAGAAGGGTTAGCACCTGCACAGAAGGGAGGATTGTTAACAAGATGATAAGGTTAGGGGGAAAAAAGGGCAAAAATTACTGCCTAAGGAAGGGAGAAAGGTTAGTTAAAGATAAGACCTGAGGAAAAGTGTTAATAACAGCATGAAGAATCCTCAGCCTTTTGCAGTCAGCAGAGCTATGGAGGCTGGCTCCCAGGCTCACCTTTTTCTCAGAGGTATTTCTCCCCTTTGCCCTCCCTTCCTACAAGCCCCTGCCTGCACAAAGTCCTGAGCGTGCCAGCTGTGACCGGACACCAATTGCGCTCCCTAAGGGGCAGAGGGGTAGTGTTTGGACCTGTCCCTCTTCTGAAATGCTCTAATTAGGTAACTACAGAAAGTGACTTCAGTCCACCTCCTGCCCCCTCCCTGCCTGGGGCAGGGACCCAAGCAGCAGTCCTGGCCACTTTTAAAGGGAATGCCAAATGAGGAGTGTGCACTGGGACTTCTCTTTCCTCTTGCAGCTGCTGCCTGGATTGGGGTCCTCACAGCCTACAACATCCTAAACCTCGGTGCTCTGGCAGCAGGCAGAAGCAAGCAGGAATTCTATCCAGATTGGAGGCATGCAGGGTGTAGAAAAGTGGTCAGTGCTGGACAGAACTCCAGTTGTGTGCCATGGGATGCCAGATGCTCAGTGCTCAGCACTCAGTGCTCCCAGTCCGTGTCCTGGCTATGCCTGCATGCACTCCTTCTCCGTGGATTTGGCTGTGCTGAGAACTCACTAGTTGATTTTACAGGGCTGCCTGAAGGTTTTGTGACAGGGTGCAGCACCCACAGGACACCACAGTTTGGAGATCTTGTGCTGAGGCTGAGCATCAGCCTGCTCCTGTCCTGTCCAGTGCTCTGCCTGAGCAGAGGTGGGTGTCCAGCAGCACCCCAGTGAAGGTGTTGAAAGCCATCACTCCAACAGAGACATTGCTATGGAGGCTAGGCAGCTCTGTGGTGAGCAGAAGAGGCCCAGCTGTGGTGCTGCCTCTTATTTTTATCACCAGGATCCCTTGCTGAAGAGCTGACAGCAGCTCTGCAGCAGGTGCTGTCCCACTGGAAGCACAGGGCTGGCCAGAGGCTGGCAGATGCTGTACTTCTGGAATTGAAATGGTTGCACAGATGATGGGATATGTTTTCTGAAAGTCACTTTTGCACTGTTAAGTGGTTCTACATTTTGGGCATTGACAACTTTCTTAAAAACCACTCCCGCACATTTGATCCCTGAGAGGCTGAGCACTGAGCCTCTATCTGCAAGCTTCAGCATTTTCTGCTGGGGTACCAATACTTTATTCCCTCACCCCATGCATTTGCTGCTTGATGAATCCATGTACTGACCTCTGTGGACATGGCTATTTAGATCATCTGGCAAGGGGATGTGAGTCAGGACTCACTTTTTGCTGGATCCATCGAGAGCACGTAGCGGTGTCTGACAAGCACACTTGCTGATCTTCTGATAATAATACCATGTCACCCTACATCTTCAACACTCCCATCCCACACAGGCTTCCTGTATCTGTTTCACTTACAGAACACAGTAATTATGTGTTCCACACGTGGAGTGAGGATGGCAGCCCAGCGTTGTTCAACTGGCGGTGTTTCAGCTCTGGTTGTAGTCTATTCTCGCTGCCTGGGAGGTAAACAAACAGCCTATTTAATGAATACCAAATTCTGTCAGTGCTGGTAGTTGCTATGGTGAGAATTCCCAGCACGACACTGCAGCCCTTGGTCACTCCAGGCAGAAAAACATGGGCGTTTCGGATCACAACACTCTGTTTACCAAGGTAGGTCTGAAACTCATTGGAGAGCAGGGGTGGAGGCTGCTGGAATGGGGAGCCAGCTAAGGAAACTGCCAGAAACAAAGATTCATGGAGGGGGAGATTTAGGAATAATCAGAACACCAGCTCAGGTCAGCAGCCCTGAATTCAGCGATGGCTCAGATCTGCTCAGTTGCTGTTGCATTGGTATTTTTCAGGGCAACCCAGAGCATGTGGGGATCCAGAGCACCAAATCCCTGGGCACAGCAGTCAGCAAAGGCACCAGCCAGCAGCTGCAGATGGAGAAATATCTGTGCTTTCAGCCCTCAGGGAAGGCTGTGCAGAAGAGATGAGAGGGCTGATAGCACTTTGCTTGATCTGCCTGCTGCATCCTCACTGCTCCAGGAAGATTGCAGGCTTTGGGGCTGTCAAGCCGTCAACTTTCGCTTGGTTTGACAACAAACTCGCTTCACATACATAGTTACACTTAAAGAAAATAAGAGGAAGAAAAAAGAAAGCTGTAGGAGCAAGCAATGCCCACAGATGCTTCCTAGAAGTAGAACATTATTTTGTGATCTGGCACCAACATTTCAGCAGCCTATAAAAGGTAAAGTTGGTGCTACAGCCAGCCATTTGTACTGTACAAATAAGAGCTGTGAATATATTCTGGAAGTTATGTCAAAGAGGACCAGATGGGAAATGAGCAGCATTCATTCTAATTTAACAAAGACAGCTAAACCAGAATATGCATTAACATGTAGCATTTTTCATCTGCCTCCATTCAGAATAGATTCTCAGTATCTTTTCCAAGGAAAGGAAATTGAAGGAATACTTACTCCTTGCTGAATTACTGTTCTCTCATAATTGGAGAAGTTTGGCATCTGAAGCTAGGTGTAATATGTTTTCCCTGGAAATGTATGCAAGGACACAATACACCCACACCTCCCTCATTCAGGCGTGCAGCCAGCTCTGTGTTTTGGTCCATGCTGGATGGATCCAGGGATTCAGAGGCCTTGGGCACTGGCCTGCAGAGAGAGGTTTCACAAGGCAGGGCAGTGAGGGGAGGCTGTGCCAGGCACATGGAGGATCCAGTGCCACAGCTGGAGGGTCTCTCTCCAGCCCCAGGTCAGTTTGCACATTTCAGTGACAGCAGGTCTGATTCTTCCTTTCTCTGCATAAGGACAACAAGGCTTGTGTGTGACATATGCTTTAGGCACATGCTTTGAGGGCTGAACCCAAATTCGAAGGCTAACAAATCCTAGATGTAGATTCAAAAAATGTGAGGTCATTTTGACTCTTCCAGGATGCATTGGGTAGAGTGAGCCTGTTTGAGGGGAGGGATCCCAGGGTACAATATGTTGAAGCATTTCTTCATGTGTTTAGTAGAACCTCTGATCCTATTTTTAAACAAAGCACTGGTTCCATTCCCTCTTTTTTTCTTCCTTAAATATTTAGAAGGGATTAACCACAGAAAACAAGACACATCCTGAACTTCTTTTTTCCAGCATAAATTTAATCTTTTTATTCAAAATTGTTCATTACTGGAATCTCTCTCAACTTCCAAATTCCTTTGTGTAACATTTCTCTTTTTGAAGTCCAGAACTGCTGCAGCTCCCCCAAGCACCCCATTCTGACACATCTCAAAGTTGTATGCCATTCCATTCAGTGGAGCTCTGCATTTAAAACAAGCCATTAATTTACAATGAACAAGCAGGTATCAGCTCTGTTCCACAGCACTCTTCCCTTGTCTGGAAGAAATGCATACACACAACCCATGCTGGCTCCTGAAGCATTTTGTTTCCTCAATATTGTTGGCATCCCCTAGGCCACATTCTGCCCCACGAGCAGCCTGTCCTGATCCAATCCTGGGGAGCCCTGCTGCAGAGCCTCTCTTTTACTAACAGCAAGCAGAATGAAAGCCTGAAAACCAGTTGAGGTCAGACCAGATCACCACCAAGTTCCTGTCTGACCTTGAAAACCTGATAAAAATGCACAGCTCTGGCTGCAAGTTGACACTGTACACAAAATGCTTTCTGTATGGCTGCAGTACCTGGCTTAATGGATCTCTTCTCAGCTTTCTCTACGCAGAATCCCATTTGGAGAGACTACATTTAACTCCTGGCCAGTGATCTGCATCTGCACAAATCCTCTTCCTATCTCTCTCAGCAATACTTATAATATGCCCATTTGGTATGCAAAGAAGCCACTTTCAGAAGCAGAATAGGATCTCCAACTTCCCAGGCTAAGGTTTGGCCCTCAGTCCCAGGGACAGTTGTGCTGGCTTTGCTTGGTAGCAAACCCTGTACACCACAGATGGACCAAATCTAGCAGCAGTCCCTGGCTGAGGTGTGCAGCCAGCACCACATCATCCCCACAGAATCACCCCAGTATCTAGTCCTGCAGCTCTGGCATTCTGCCCCTGCAGCCCCTGGTACGGGGTCACGACTCTGCCGTGTGTGTGCTGTGCAGTTTGCAGTGAGCAACGCAGCAGAGGCTGCTGGAAGTGGTGGCAGCTTGTTTCACTCCCTGCTTCATCAGTGCTTTGTGTGCTGAGCAGGTGCAAACCTTGTTATCCATGAGGGAAGCGAGGCACAGGCTTTGAGGCTCACTTGTTCATGGCTCTGAGAGTTTATAAACAGCCCTGAACAATATGAGGCTGCTGCCATGTGAGTATTTGTGAGTATTGTAGGGATCGTCACCACCAGGAGTAAATACTCCTGGAAACAAAATCTTAGCCTGTAATTACGTGCAGTACAGTGCACCAAGCCCTCCTACAGCCCACAACCTTTTTTTCCTATGCTTTCAGCCTCTGCAAAGCTAAGGTGCAGGTTTTTCCCTGTTCATTAGGGCTGGAGTAATGACTTATAATGGCTCCTGAAATCCCTGGCTAGGGCAAGGGAAGCAGCAGGAATTTTATAGGCAAGAAAGACTAATAATCTTTCTTCCTTCCTCTAAAATCCTCTCTCTCCCCTCCTCTCCCAGAACAAACACACTTTTTAAAAGGCTTTTAAATAATCTCATGTTCCTTAACTAAATTACAGCAGCAGTTTCCTCCTTTAATAGCACTCTTCTTCTTAGTAATCTTGTTTTAGCTACAGTTTTTGATGGAGAGTGCTGGTAGATGAATCATCTCTCACCCCTCTTGGTTATTTTGCCTGGCTTCAGGAAGAAGGAATTTAGTTTTGGAGCAAAGTTTCCTGTTCAGAAGAGGAAGCTCCATTTATGTGTGCTTTTAACTAGGAGTGATTAAAAAAAATGATTTGAATGGTTAATTGGAGCATAAATAGATGAACACTGAATGTCAATCTGATCTATCCCAGTGGATGGTATGATCTTGCCTCCCAGCCACTCATCTCAAATGAATTGAGCTGTCTTCTACAAGCTTGAGGTCTGCTCCTGCACATCACCTTCTTATGGAAAGTGCTGGAAGACACTGGCTAAAGGGCACAGAGACTGAGATCCCAGTGTTAATGGGGACAGAGGAAACAGTATTTTCATTTAAGAGCTATGATATGGACAATCACTTCTCTGACAAACTCAGCCATAGAGATGCCCAAAAAGAAAACTCTTATAAAATTTATTTTGCAAAACATAAATGGGTGGAGGTGTCAGTGAGAGAAACAGAGTACTGCATGAGCATGTAATCAGATCAAATTGCACATTGAAAAGCAATTCAAATAAATTCTTTAGTAACTGGAAAAATACTACAAGACTGTTGTAGTTATTGTCCTTTCTATTTTCTTTTCCTTCTTTAAATCAGTGTCACTGTGTAAGTGCACTAACAGATCTTTGCACTGGAAGAGCTTCTCTTGTGCCTTTCTGCTGCTGAGGCTGGACTGTCAGGATGCTCAGACTGGGACATGCCCAGGTCATGCTTAGCAGTGCCAGGTACAGATCTGCACTTCCTTAGGTCTGACTGCTTTACCACAAATTGTCTTACAGCTGTCTCTACATGACAGAGGATGCTAACAAAAAGTAATTCCTCCACCTCCACCAGTGCTGGGTGGGTTTATCCAGGTCATCAGAAATAATGAACATTATCAGCTGCTGTGAAAGAGCCTTGTATCAGTGAGGAGTGCATGATCCCTGCTCTACTGACAGCGAGTAGGATGCTCTCAAAGAAGATGGAATTATAATTTTAAATAACTCATATTTTTTATTCCCTCTTCTACCATACTCTCCATCTTACTCACATTTAAGTTTAAGAAGGTGTCAGCTGGTCAAACCCAGCCACACAGCTAATGTGGAGAAAGGAACACCTTTGTATGAAGAGAAAATTACCCTTAGATATAAGTACATACACCACAATATGTTGCACCATAGTAATTTATTGCATAGACAGATGTCTGCTTTCCTCCCTACTCACTGAATATGTCCTTTCCACAGACACAAACATTCTATGGCATTTTCCTGAATTCTGCCACCACCTCTTGGTAGGAAAGCAAGACTTTCAGGTCAGCAAGAGCTTCTGCTCTGATGAGTGGTCCAGACAGAGGAGAGGCATGTCAGATCTCCCTGGTCTCACAGCAGATTACCAAAGATGGCAGTGGCTTAGTCTAAATCTAGATTAGGTTTCAATTATTTAAAGTGCTAACTGCATCTTGGGTAGTTTCCTGTGATTTTTCCATGGGAATCAGAGACCTGGTGTGTTAGCAGGTGTCAAGACTCAGCATATCCAGAGTGGTTTTCTTAGCATTGGCCAGGCTAATTCATGGATTAAAGGAGGAAGGGAAAAATTCCTTCCATGAATAAAGCACTAGCTATTTTGGTCACGAGTGGCATCAGCTACTTATAATTCTATTCCTGGAAATGAATTCATGGCTGTGCAGGTGGGTTTGGCTTGCTTGAACCTGGATGGATGTTTCATGAAAAAGAGTTGGTGATCAGAGCTAGCTTTCAATGCAAGACAGGAGGAGCATCTCTGTGCCCTGACCTGCTGAATTAATGAACCAGGATCCACAAAGACTGATTTGAGAAGTGAGCAGGTAAGTACAAGCATCAAATACTTGTGCAGAGCCATTATAAATGAGGGAAAATACTATTACTCATTAGAAAATCATTGGAGGACTGCTGAAGAGGATAAGGGATCACCTGATGGAATCATACAAACAGCATAAGGAATAAATAAAAAGAGATTAAAATCTTAATCCATAATCAAAATGAGAACTAAGTTTGACCAAAGACAGGAACCATTTATATCATGCAAGAGGAATGCAGCTTGGGTGAAAATGACCATGAAACAACATAGTTCACAAATCATAGGAAAGGAAAAAAGGAAAACAGCAAAATAAATACAATGGACTTCCAGAAACCATATGTCAAAAACCTCACAATACTGATAATAAGTCTCAGAGAAAAGAGAATTCAGGAAAGTTTGCAGCACCTTAAAGAAACAATGGTAAGGGCACAAATTCAAACAATCCCAGCAGAGCAGGGAAAGCAGCTGTTGTTAGAAACAAAGTATTTTCTTAAAACATGACCACTTCTTTGACCTGTAATGAAAGAAACGGTTTGTTTAGAAAATGGAAAAGCGATTCACTGGCATGGAAATAGAAATGTATAGACTGAAAATGTAGGTACCAAACAAGAAAAAACAAGATGCAAGAAGAAATACAACCAACAGGTTCAAGAGCACATTAAAAAACCCATAAAATATATTATCAGGGACAAAGGTCATCTATCAGAACTATCCAACAGGGAAGAAAAGCATCTGCCTTCTTCACCACAGCTTTTAGTAAAAAGACCACTTGTACCCAAATGGTTTGTACAGTTGGTGTCATGGATGACAAGAACATATCTCAGTCTAGAAGGAAGAAAGAATAAGTAAAGGATACTTGCCTTGATTACATATAATGCGCTTAGACCCTGTGTTAAAGCAATCTCATGGCCATTAACAGCTCTGTGGGACCCCAGAGAGAACTAACAAGGTGTCAGAATACTGCAGAAGTGAGAAATAACTTCTTTTTGAAAAAGGGAGGAGCTTAAGAATATGGCACAAGTCAACACCATTGGAATTTCCACAGAAAATTGGAATAAAGAAATGTTCTTTAAACATCTGGAAAATAACAAGGAATTGAATAACGGCTAACACAAATTTGTTAGATCACCCAGATATTTTTCCTAAAGCTCCAAGACTAAAAAGATGCTCAATGGCAAACCAAACTGAAGTCAATAACACTATGCTGTTGCAAGAAAAAAAAGACGGAAAAATTATTTAAGCAAACATCATGCGGCATGTACAGCCAGGAGCGATTTCTGCCTGGTCTGTGATGTGTTCCTCTCAGCCAGTGCTGCAAAGATCTCATTGGATCTCTGTGTCCAGTCTGGAGCATTGGATATTAAGTTGAGGAAGCACAGCAGAGAGACTACAAGACCACACAAATGATGAAAGGTTTAGAAAATGTGGTCAACAGTCATGTAAGGCTCGAAAGATATATTTTTTTTTTCCATTTCAGAAAAGAGACATCAGAGAGAGAAGCAACATTAGTCTTCAAATACATAAAGGGTGACAGCAGAGAGGAAGGGAATTTGCTGCACATCCATTGCAAAAAGGTCAATAAGCAAGATTAAAATGTAGTAATGCAGCAGCATGCATTTTCTGATGGTTAGCCACTAGAACAGGTTATTACAGCTAAGAAATTTCTATCTGAGGATGCTTTTTAATCACCTGTTATGCAAGAAGCAGGCACTGTTTTTCTTTCCCTGTGGAATGGGATAAACTAGACAATCACTGGATATCCATTCTGACCTTGCTTTCTGTGATTCATGCAGCAGGAAAGCTATGGGCAGGTGTTTCTTTGAGGATGACTGCAAAGAACCTGAGGAGCAAAGGCTGGGTGTGGGTAGCAGACACAACACAGTTCAGCCAGTTCTGAAAAGGCTTCTCTAATGGGCTGTTTTCTGAAAACTCACAAAGAAGATAAACCACTAGGAGAGCAACAACTTCACTTTTAAGAGAGTGGATTGTGTCTCAGAAGTAAGCTGAGCTGGTTTTCTAATTTTTTTTTCCCAAGTGACCAGTTAACACCTCCACCCTCACCCCAGGTGTTCCTGTTTTAAGCAGCACTCACACACAGGTGGTGATGAGCTGGGAGTAACTTTCCAAGGCTGTGTTCAGTAGTTCTTCACTTTGTCCATGTTGCTAGCCATCAGTACCCAGCTGCACAAACTGTGTCCAACTGTCTCCTTCAGCCAGACTCAGCTTGTGCTTCTGCTGGCAGAAGACCAGGCCACAAAAGCAGAAAGAACACCAGGCTGCAAAGTTAAAATTATAGGAAACCACATCTTTTCTGCTCTAAAGCCCACAGAGACCAGTGCCAGATCAGACTGGGCAACTACTGAAATAGAATAGGGTGCTGCCAAAATCTCAGCTCCTTTCCTGGCACAACTTCCATCAGGCATAACTTTACTTTCCTAGTAGTAGTCAGGAAGGAAGACAAGCATAAGCACTACCTTATGCCTTCTCCACCTGGTCTTCTCTTAGGCTGTACAAGCAGCTCAATCCTAACTAAGAGAAACTACTCCCAGGTCTTATACTGGGCAATATTTTAGATTATTTGCAGTTTAGATCTGGTTTGCTTCCATGAAGAGTAAGCACATGCATGTATACCCTTTATTAATGACATTACACAAGCCATATAAACCCAGCAGGACTCTTCAGTCGAAGTCAAGAGACAAGATGTGTCTTTACCCTGCCAAGCCCAGAGCAAAACTCAAAATACCTTGCTCCAGTCCAGTTACACAAAGAAGAGAGAAAGAAAATTCTTCTCTGCTGGATCTACCTCTGTTCCTGAGCAGTATTCTCCATCCGTATCCTTAACCCCAGCCCACAAGGCTTCACATGGAGAAGGAAGGAGAGCAATTAATTCTTCACAGCTGGTTCTGTCCTGCAATGCCTTGCTCTCAAGGACAGGCAGCTGTAGCCTTTCTGGCCACAAAGGGAGGGTTAACTCCTACACTGCCAATTTTCAGATGGATAGCATCCAAAGGCATCTTCTTGCCTTTAACTTTCCCAAGTGGACACATTCTGGCCTGAGTAAGTGAGATGTATGTCTATGTCCATATGCATACAGATAAATGACATTCCTATACTTCTAAGGCACATGGATAAACCTCACCAGACTTCCCAACTGTTGAGATCCTCCAGGGATATTTTATGCAAATAATTTAATAAGCATACTTCCAGAGGATTTGCATGCAGGCACAACCTTAGCACAAGTACAGGTCTAGAGCACGAGAGCTAAAATCCTGCCCCAGAGGGCTGGGAATGAAGAGGTGTGGGATGTCAGCACTTCTCCCTACCTGGTGCTGGCAGTGGGTTTATCCCTCCACTGCCAGAGGGACCAGTGTTCTCCAGTCCTGTCCCCTGTGCAGGATAACTGCTGGCTGCATGCTCAAACTCCAATTAAAATCAACCATAAGTTTTCTCAGCCTTATTTTCACCCCTCTGTCATGCACAGCTCCTGGTTCCCACTTGCTACCATCATCAGGAGTTGCCAGAGAAAAGAGAAGGAGCTGCAGGAGGAAGCAAGGGAGCAGCAATGGGAGGATATTTATGGTTTTTTAATCTGTTTCTTGGCAGCCCTTTTTGTGAGGGAGCACCTCACAAAACACCAATCTGTTTTGGTGAGGAGGGAGCAAAAGAACAGCACCTCAGCATAAGGAAATTTATATCAACTCCCCCTGAGCAGTAGGCAGGTGTGTCTGCATGCATGGGACTGCATGGACAGCCCTGTGACCCAACACAAAGGCACAGGGACCCTTCTCTGGGGAAGGTGAGGGGACAATGACTTCACAGAGGGGAAGGCAAGGTTACTTGCCCTCACTGGAAAGGGATGGCTGCTGGCACAGGGTGCAGCCAGATGCAGGACGGCCGAGGGAGGCAGCGTGTTGGGTGACAGCAGGCTGGGCTGCAGGTGTGGCTGTAAGAGGAGACACTTGGCAGCCTCGAGCAGGCCTGGGAGCGTGCAGCTGATTGGGAATGAGTTATGGAGCCAGCCGCCTCCAGCATGCTTGCTCAGAGCTGGGGAAGCCCGGTTCTGAGATCTTCACTGCAGCAGGGGCCCAGAGCCCAGGAAGTGCTGGAGTAAAAAAGGGCAAATCCTATCACTGCACTCCTGGATGCAGGAGTTTGGTGGCCTGTTGGAAGTGACCAAGGCACCTAAAGGCTGCACAGGGCATTTTGTTTTTCATCTGACCTAACTTCATCTCTCCCCAAAAGCTAGAAAGAGGCAGCCCTGGTGGGAAGGGAGGGACAGTGCCAGAGGCTGGACTGTCCTCCTTCAGGGCTGGTCACACACAGGTCACCTGATGCACATTGTCCAAGCTGAGAGGGATGTCTCCTCTTACCCTTGCTCAGCATTCACCTCCAGATCTGGCCACTAGGCTTTTTTAAAAGCTCAAAGTTCATTTGCTAGGAAATATTCTTGCTGCATTACCTGAAAACCATCACTAGCTGTGCGTAACTATAATGAAACAGCTTTCTGTGTCTGAAGGAGATTAGAGTGAAATTCCACAGCACTTAAAAAATAATAACCACAGCAAGAGAACTAAGGAGTTCAGGCCAAAAATGGGGCTGCAGCACTGAGAAGAATAAAATGAAAATTTCCCCAAGCAGAGAGAGAATGGCCGGAAATAGCTGCACCTTCCCTCTCTGCTCCTATGAAGTCAGGTTACAGTGAGAAAAGGCATTTTAAAATGGTACCAGAGTTTCTGACTACTGTGGAATATTTACAAAGGCAAAACCAAAGCAAAAAAAGAGCACACGGTGTGCTCAAGGTAACAAAGAAATTCTGTGATACAGCAGGTAACCGAGCTGTAGAGACTGAGCATATGCTGTAACTACTGGATCATCTTTCATCTGTATTACATTTGCTTAGCTGGGTGATAAAAATGTCTTCCTCCACAGGCATATTGACCACATAGTGCTGAAGGTAGATTGCGAGGTTTTATGTTTGTTTATAATGATACAAGCAAACAAAATACCTGTCTTGCAAAATATTTTGGCTGCCATCCACCACAAAATAATCTTTAGGCAGAAAGCTCGTCTAAGACACTCCTTCCCTTCAGCCACCAGAAAGAGTAATTAAAAAACTAAAATGCATTTGCCTGTCCATTTGGATGCCAGTGAGCAGCTCAGCTGGGGAAAGAACATGGGCTCAGTGGCATTTCTCATTAACAAAATGTAGCAACTTTAATACGACCCCCCAGCCCACCATAACAACTCTCCCTCAGCCCTCCCCACTTTCCCTCTGCCGCCTTCTAAAGGTGGTTATCCCAGAGGTTATCTTAACCAAAAAAATGCTTGAACGCAGTTATCTCGGGAGGCACAGTTTCAAAGAGAGGACACAAAAATAATTAAAAGCAATATTCACCTCTCCACTTCAGAGAGCTCCTGTTTTAGCTCCAGAGGGATGAGAGGGAAAGTAAGGGATGCTTCCTGGAGAGCAAGTAAGGTGAACCAGGACAACAGAGGGGTAGGCTCAGGACAGTGGGGAAGATAGGAATCTGGAGCAGATTGTGGCAAGTGGGAGATGACGGTGGGGAAGAAGAAGCAGGTCTGTAGGTGGGGAAGCAGGAAAGTAAGGGGAGCGGGGCGGACAAGAGGATTTTGGAGAGCGGCTAGCCAGCTGGCACACATATAGCAGCTGCTGCTGTGTCAGCCTAGGAGAGTAGCTGCAGCTGCACGCTGGCCATGAATAGCAGAGGAGCAGCGTGCCGGCTGGCTGCTGGAGGGACGGGGGCAGCGGGGCGCTGAAAAGGCAGGGGGAGGCTCTCTGAAAGCTTTTCTGCGCAGGGGAACTTGACAGCCCTTTGATTTCTGAGCTGTTTGTTCTCCAATTGTCCACTTCGGTGGCTGATCAGTACGAAAGAGTTAAATGGTGAAAGGGGGCGGGAGAGAAAGAGTAGGAAAACTTAGGTCCTAAATGCAGATCTGGGCTTTGATACTGTATCCATCTCATGCAGTTGTCTGCCTGTATAGCTTTCATAGTTGTCAGCAGGGATCAAAATCACAGGGTGCTTAAACTAAAGAAGAAATCTCCGCGCAGTTACCCTCATATTTTCTTGAGCCACCACTGGAGGAGGACATGATCCACCGCTTAGCCATCTGTTCTGTGTGCCGCACATGTCACTCTACAAGCCCTCCCGTGTGAGCTCTTACGGGGCTGTGGGTTCACGCACCCTTTGTGCCTCCACATGAGCGTGGGTGCGCATACCCCATGCACTATTCCACAGACATATGTGGTTCTGCACAGCTATGGGTGCGTGTACCCTACACACTCCTCTGGGGCCGTGGGTGTCCCCAGCCTCAATGTTCCTCTGGAATCACGGGTGCATCCCCCCCACGCACTCCTCTACAGCTGTGGCTACACACACCATGCATATTCTTTCACTTGTATATATGATCCCATACTCTGTTCTCCTCCATGGCTACATCTGCACATACCATGCACCTATATGACTGCAGGCACAGCCAACCAGCGCCATGGTCCGTGACTGAGTGCACACTGCTCCTCCACAACTGTAGGTGATCCCCCCTGAGCACTCCTCCACAGCTGTAGGTGATCCCACCCCGAGCACTCCTCCACAGCTGTAGGTGATCCCACCCCGAGCACTCCTCCACAGCTGTAGGTGATCCCACCTCGAGCACTCCTCCACAGCTGCAGGTGATTCCCCCCAGCACTCCTGCACAGCAGTGACAATGCCTGCATTACTGGGGTACTCCCACCCCAAGCATTCCCTGGTTGTAAGTACCCTTCCATGCCTGCCAGCACACTCTCTGGGCAGTTCCACACAAGCGTGGGCGCACACACCACCTCACGAGCAGAGGTGCACACACCCTACGCCCACCTCCTCTACGGCCGCACTCAGCCCGCAGCTATTCCTCCAACACCGTGGGCTGGTGTCCGCCCCACAGCCACCGACACACGGGTGCGCGTCCACCACCCGCGCCCGCGGGTGTCCTTCATCTCTCATCTCCCTCCACCACCTGGCGCTGACGGACCCCGCCGCGGGCAGGGCAGGGCAGGGCGGAGCGAGAGCCGCCCGCCGCCCTTTAAGAGCCGCGGCGGGAGCGGCGCTGGCCCCACCCGCCGGCCGCGGGGCCGGGCCGTCCCCCTCATTAATATGAAGGCGGCGGCCGCGGCGGCGAATGGGTAATGAAGCTGTCACTCCGGCACCTACTTGTTGGGTGTCCGCGGAGCCGAGGCGCACAGAGGGCGAGCGGAGCCCGCGGGAGGGGAGCGGCGGCGGAGCGCTCCGGGCGGCCCCGCCGGCAGCCCATGCCCTGCGCCCCC
>VWYI01008999.1:88000-107831 GCA_013399455.1 Anthoscopus minutus
CGCCGCCGCGCTCGGCCTGGCGCTGCTCCTCGCCTCCTGCGTGCAGGTAGGAACGGGGCGCGGGGGGCTGCGCTCCGGCCGCGGGGCGCCGCGGCTGCCTTCTCCCTGCTCCCTTTGCACCTTGCTCGTTTCTTATACATGTCTGTGTCTATAATGCTGTGTGTGTGTGTGTATATATGTGTACGCGTATGTATATTGCTGCGGCGGGGTCAAACCCGCAGCCGGCGAAAGTTGTGGGGAGCCGGGGACCCGCAGCACCGCGCTGCCGGTGCTGCCCCCGGCCGCGGTAGTAACGAGGCTGTCTCCCCTTCGGTTTTTATTTTTAGGTGTCCCGGTCCACGGGCTATTTCGAGCTGCAGCTTAACTCAGTGCGGAATGTAAACGGCGAGTTGTTCAATGGGGAATGCTGCGATGGCATGAAAAGCCCCGAGAACCTGGACTGCTCCCGGGACGAGTGCGACACTTATGTGAAAGTCTGCCTCAAGGAATATCAGGCCAAGATCACCCCGGTCGGACCCTGCAACTACGGATTCGGATCTACCCCCGTTCTCGGTGGAAATATTTTCTATTTGAACAGCAACAAATACTCCCACCAAGGCAGAACCCCCGAGACGGGCAGGATTGTTATTCCCTTCCAGTTCGCGTGGCCGGTAGGTTTTTAATCGCGCTCTCATTATCACCTATTTTTTTGCGTAGTGTTCCCCCCGCGCCCGCTCCCGTCGGTGCTGCTCCCGCTCCCCCGTTATTGAGCGGGGCCAGCTGCCGGGGCGCTGCCTTGGGCGCGGCCGCCGCTTGCGGGGCTGCGGGGCACGGCNGGGCTGCCCCTCCGAGCCCGGCTTCGGCCCCGGCACTGCCCGCCATGGGCCCGGGGCTGCCCCTCCGAGCCCGGCTTCGGCCCCGGCACTGCCCGCCATGGGCCCGGGGCTGCCCCTCCGAGCCCGGCTTCGGCCCCGGCACTGCCCGCCATGGGCCCGGGGCTGCCCCTCCGAGCCCGGCTTCGGCCCCGGCACTGCCCGCCATGGGCCCGGGGCTGCCCCTCCGAGCCCGGCTTCGGCCCCGGCACTGCCCGCCATGGGCCCGGGGCTGCCCCTCCGAGCCCGGCTTCGGCCCCGGCACTGCCCGCCATGGGCCCGGGGCTGCCCCTCCGAGCCCGGCTTCGGCCCCGGCACTGCTCGCCATGGGCCCGGGGCTGCTCCTCCGAGCCCGGCTTCGGCTCCGGCACTGCTCGCCATGGGTCCGGGGCTGCCCCTCCGAGCCCGGCCTCGGTCCCCGGTACCGCCTGCGGTGTCTGTGTGTGCGGGACCCCGCGGCCACCCCCGCTGTGCCCTGCCTTCCGCTCCGCGGCTCGGGGGTTTCAGTATTTCGCCCCCGCAGTGCGCTGATACCTCAGTCCCCGCCACCCTGTGCGCCGCACGCAGAATGCTGTGGGTTGGAAGGAACCTTAGAGACCATCTCTTTCCAACCTCGTTGCCGTGGGTAGGGACGCCTTCCGCTAGCCAGGCTGCTCAAAGCCCCATGCAGCGTGGCTTTCCACGCTTCCAGAGATGGGGTATCAGCGGGGGCTGCAGACCAGTGCTAGTCCTTATCCTCGGAGACTGGGTGCATTCTTCTGCTTTTAGAGGTGCTGCGTGTGGAGAGTGGCCGGCGCTGGGGAGCGGCGGGAAGGGAGGGAAGGCTGGGCTCCCTGCCCGGCTGCAGGCAGGTAGGATCCTGCAGAGAGGTTCACAGCTGTTGCCTTCAGCCCTTCCAAGTGGGCCACTGGGTGGAAGCTGGCAAGTTGCGAGGTGCTGAGGAATGGGGATGGTGCAGTGCCCCAGCTCGGTGGGGAGATGCATATCGGAAGCCTCGGTACCTGTGGATTGCATTTGGCACCTGGTGACTAACAGAAGAAATGGCCCTTGCTGGCCTCTGAGACCCTAGCTCGCGGGATCTTGGTTACTTGGAGAGTGCCTGCTAGGAACAAAAATGTTTCATTTGCGTTTCAAGCTAAAGGAAGCCAGTCTACATAAATCATTTCACATTCTGTGCTACCAGGGACCCTCCAACCTGATGCTCATGCCCTGTAAATTAAGGACTGACTGAGTTTGCTGTAGTTAAATGTTTAAAAATAAAAAAGGTATGACTAATAAATTTTTCCGTGCAGAGGCACTTACGTTCTGGTTGCCAGGTGGAGTATTTTGATGGCCTTTGTTGGTCCTGTGCCCTCTTGAACTTGGAAATGTTCTTGTTAATGGATATAGTCGATACTATAAACCCAGGGTATTGAGAACTGTGTTCTTAGTTGTAAGATCAAAGAGAAAATTAAGATTCTTTCTCCTCTTTATTGGCCATTTAATACAGACTTAATGAAATCATAAATTCTTCAGTAGGAGATTTCAGAAACATTAGCACCTCAAACTTTGTGTGTTATCTGCATGAGGAAGTAAAGGTAATTTAACTCATGCTTTTATTTTGCCAGTTTCTAGTATTGCTACTTGAAACACAAGGAGGGTTTGATAATCCTTGCACTGCAGGTCCCTAAGCCCAGCCTTCTTTGAATTTTTCTCTTGGAATAAGCACATTCTTACCTTGCAGCTGCCGGATATTGTTGTTCTGTGCTCACCCAGTCCTAAGTAAGGCCTGTTTGACCTGCCTCATGCAGGTGAATTAACACAGTGTCTCTAGCTCACACTGCCCTGTCTGCTGCTGCTTCTTGTACTGTTGCCTCTAGCATTTTAAGGCAATTTAAATACTTGGGGTATTTGCTTTTTCCACCATTTTTTTCCTGCAGCTGTTGCAAAGTGGGCTGTAATTTATTTAAACAGTGCCACCGTAGTCTAGTGGGTGGTTAGCTGATTTTTAGACAGTTTACTGAATACTCTCCCAGACCACCCTGAGTTCTAAAAATAAGCTGTGGAGTAGTTTTACTTAGAACAGTCTATGGATGCACCTATGGAAAGAAGCCCCTCCTGTATGTTGAAGTTAGATCTTGGACTCTGTGTTCTGTCTGTTGATGGGGAACACTGGATCTTTGTCAGAGCTGTGCAGACTTTGAAAGGAGATGCTTAATTGTAGTGCTAGTTTATCCCAAGGGATTTTTGAAGTAGATTGAGCTCCTGGCTCATGTTTCAACTCCCTGGATTAATTTCAAAATTATTCTCAAATATTATCCTTTCTGTATGTAAGTTTGCAAATGAGGAACAATAAGATGGCCATAGTCTTTTCATATTACTTTTATTTTTGCTGTACGGCAGTAATGAAGTTACTGTTTCTTTAATATGATGGAAGGAGCAAGACTAAAGAGCATTGGAAATTGTGTCCTTCAGTTATGAAACAAATTTGCTTTGGTGTTGTCAGTGAGAAAAGGAGTTATTTCTATAGTTCTAGCTTTAATTGTTAAGCTCTGCTAATGAAAACCAGCATGAGTATATGCAGATTTCTTGGTGAACTTCATCTGAATGATAAATCCCTTACTTAGAGGCTAATGCAGTAATGTATAAATTGCTTTGGGGGTGGGGAGTTTCTTCAAGTCTTTGTGATTACTAGAGTGTCCCAAGCTAGCAGTAGCTGTAAAGCAAATAATTTCTTGAAAAGTGATTTTTGTTTTTTAAATTTTTCAGTTTGGACAGCTATCCCTTCTGTAAAGCTGCAGTACCCGTGTTCAGCAACTTCTAGTGTTTGAAACACTGTCAGTTATACAGCTTATTCCTATTTCCTGTCCTTTTTTTTTTTTATATCATTAGTCTGATCTCTGATTTGCAAGAGGGAGCTTGGGATAGTGCCAGAAAGTTCTTAAAATTGCTACCTTGGGATACATCATCCACAGAAATCTGGCAGTGGGAGAGGCTGAGGAACAGCTAGAACAATACAGCTGTCTTCTTCACCCACCTACCTCACATTTTTTTTCTTTGCCTCCTGCTGTAAAACTTGAAGCTTAATGCTTGTTTGAGATTGTTAACAAACAAATGATGCAATTGAAATTTATGTGCAACTTTAAAACGCAGAAGACAGAAGAATTCAAGTAGCTTTGAAGTTGATTCTGATCAGTTACAGTTTAGGCTTGTTAGTTTTGAGATTTTTTTTTCTCCCTAGCAGTTTGTTCAGACACTGAAGCTTCACAAATACCTGCTACATTAATATTTATCAACAGCTATTGGCAGAATTTTAGATTTGGGGGTAATTGAAGGTTGCTTATGAAGATGGTGTTTTAAAGTTAGTCGTTCTGCAGGGTGGGTTATGTGGAACCATTTCTTTTACTCCTTTGCAAGATGTCACGAAATGGAGTTGTGTGTGGTTTTCCCCTCCACCCTGTTCTTTCCCTCAGGGAATTCAGAGTTTTTCCTGTACCGTAAATATTGGTATGGCATCCATTACTTCAGTTAATTAGTCATATAGAGGAATTGTTCTGACTAGTTGTGGATGTTGAAATCATGTATTGCAGTATGCATCATTAGCTCCTCTCAGCCCCTCTGTTTTTGAGATTCTGCTGTGACTGACAGTGCACCTGTGGGTCCTGTATACTCTGAGCTCCCCATGTGAACTTCAGTATTCAGGGTCTTGGAGATAAGTATCAGAAACAAGCATTTTCACCTCTCCTTTCCTTGGTGCTTAGCTAGGACTCTGTAACCAATCTGAAGGGAGAGGTGGTAGAGGTTCAGGCAGCCCTTGGGAATTGCTTGGATAAAGGGTGCCTTCCCCACTAGGATTAGGCAACTAACTGATTCTTTTTGGTACTTCTCTTAGTGGTTATTCCTCTTTAGAGTGTGATTGTAGCACCTCTCTCTAACCTTCTGAAGTAATGTTAACTCTCAGGTAGATAAAAAACCGTCTATAATTTTAGTGTCCAGGCTGTGAGTTTCTTCTGTATGCAGTCCATGTGTGGGTCTCATCCAAATGCCTGGTGGGATTCAGTCTTGATCTAAAACATACACAGGAGTGTAAACCATCAAATATGTAAAGCTTTTGAGAGGATAACTTGGCTGCAGCAGTAAATGTTAAATTTCTTAGAAAGCAACCTATACCCTCCTTTGCCAAAAGCTGAGCAGGAATACTTGACCTTGCAGCTTTTATTGCTTAATGGGTGCAGCATTCTGCTTGGCAGTTTCACATGTTGTCTGGTTAACTGTAGGATTCTGCATCAAGCTCTCACTGTCCTTTTAATTTGAGAGATAAAGGTGGTTAGGGCCCTGGAAGACATCTAGCCTTCAGAATCCTTGGTGCCTCTAGGGAACTAGATAGCCTGGCTGTAGGAAATGCTCTTGTCTATTTTTGTTTGGCTGGTAGATCCACAGTTGGTCCACCTCCTGTCTCATCCAGCCATCACTGCTCTCTGATCAGGATCTTGAGGCTTTGTAATGAAAATATCCTGGATTGGATTACTCTCTGCTCCCTTATAGAGCAAACATGCATCCTGTCATCTTGGATGACAACCCATTGGGACAGATATGCTTAAATTAGTCAGGTTAAAGTTAGGCCTTTTAGCACTGGAGAGGAACTTTTGCATGGCTGTTCTAGAGGAACAGTAGGTATGTTTTTTCTTATGAAAAAATATTACAGTTTGACAAATGAAATGTCAGGGGCAGCAAACTTTGCAGCAAACTTTACCTGTAATTAGTTGTTCTTTGCTCCATTGGAATGCCTTAAGGAAAGTGCTTGCAGAAGCACAGTTCCAAGAAAGACCTGAGGGCAGGGAATAAGAAGTGAGATCAAGACCTTATGCCAAAATGTAAAATTCAACTGGTAGTGATGGGCTGTAACGTACGTGCATCACACCTTGTTATCACAGGAAATGAGCATGGAGAAAATAATCTAGTTGGTAGCTGATAATTGATGATCTACATAAATATTTAATGTCTTATTTACCAGTAGCCTTTTTTTCCCAGGTGGAAGGCTTTGCTGAATATAGTTGACTTTTCCTTCCTGAATTTTGTGCGTGCTTACTACCTCTGCCTGGTAGGCTTTTCAGCAGACTCTAGGACTCCTGTGGAACTGCCACACAAAAATATTTCTTATTTTGCCAAAACACCTGCAGTCCTTGAGCTCATAAAGCCTTCCCCTGCTTATTGAAAATGATGAACAAATACCCTGTGAAGCAGAAAACATGGATCCATGTTTCCTTACTTTTGGGGAGGTAGTTCATGGAATTCACGTGCTTTCACCTGCTCAGTACTGTATTTGCCTCAACAAAAGGTTGAGCAAATGGTTTATTTTAAAAATGATATCCCTTTGGTCTTAAGTGACACAAATGCAAAGGGTAGTTTTCAGGTTTTGTTTTGCTCTTTCTTAAAAGAAGATAATGGGGTGATGTTTAGAGAGTGACTTCAGCAATGCTGGGAAGTGACAACTCCAGTTGATTTCAATAGCAGCTGCAGGTGTCACCTCTAAAAAAGAACCAAGGCCTTAATGGTGACCACTTCAGAACCACTCTTTGAAAAAGGGATTTATTATTGGCATGCTGTGTGTGCCAGCAACTATTTGCAGCTTGCCCAGAATAGAAAGTCTAAAGACTTAAGTTTCATGTAACTATAGGAAATCTGTCTTCTAATTTTAAGCAGAAGCGCGCTTTGCACTCTTAATCTTTCATGCATTCATGTCACTAAATCTAGAATTTCTTACGTATTTGAAATGAATATGCCTTAAAGGGCAGTATTCTGCTAACTATTTAAACTTTATACCTTGAAGTTCTGGGGTTTTTTTGAATGTCACAGAGATGGTCAGATAGTAAAGAACACTTCTATTTATACTACTTGAAAGTTTCCTTAAATAAGCGTGTGCTTATTTATTGGGAACACTGAGGCTGAAGTCAAAACTTGCTGATGAAGTCCCTCACCTCCCAGCCACTGACAATGTGCTTGTACACCTCTTGTCATCTTTCTAATCTTTATTCCAGAAGGTGCTCCAGACAGCCTATCTTGAAATGCTACACTCCTAGCCACACAGCTGGTGTGGGCATTAAATCTTTGACTGAAAATGGAATAGGTATTAAAGTAGTCAGGATTACTCTTACATGAGAGGATGTGAGGTAGAAGCAGAGCATATTTGATTCACTGCAGTGCAGTAGAAGCTTTGCAGCACTGTCTCTGGGCTGTTTAAAGATGTTCCAAATAAAAAACTATGTCCTCAATTAAAAAAGTCTGCATAGGAGAGGCTTGCTGGAGACATGACCACTTGTAGCTTTAATCTTTAAACAATCAGATTTATCTTGAATGTAGTTGGGGTGAAATTGTAATTGGTTTGTGTTATAGCAGACTTGTGATATTTGGCCTAATTAGGCA
The DNA here is from genome assembly GCA_013399455.1 of Anthoscopus minutus. Lineage (NCBI taxonomy): Eukaryota > Metazoa > Chordata > Aves > Passeriformes > Paridae > Anthoscopus > Anthoscopus minutus. The sequence continues at coordinate 95,254 of VWYI01008999.1, forward strand.
GTGTTCCTACTGTATTTTAGGTGCTTGAGTGATCCTGTGAGGTTTTAGTGTTATTGTTGATGTTGAAGAGCTTTGTGTGGTAGAAGCTGCTTTCTGTGTTTGAGGCTGCTGCTTGTGTTTCTTGTGCAAATGCAGCTAGCTTTGAGAACTATTGGGGGTTCACTGTTTTTAGCACAAAAGCTGCAAAAAATTAAGCTTTTGTCAAACAATTAATGTGGAACAACTACATTTTCTGGATTTAAAAAATGCCAAAAATAGTGTACTGAATTTTTAGTATATTTGTTTATATGTATTTTTGCCACAAAGCTTTCCTTGTAAGAGGAGGTTTGAGACAGATGTGTAACATAAATTGTAATTTTGTTTTTTAACCTTGAAAACTACTTTTGTCTTGTCCCCTGTGGGCCAGTAGCTGTCTGGCCCCTCTGTTGAGCAATGCCTTTGAATCACTTCATGTAGGTGAGATGAGTGGAATTCATCTTTTTTTTTTTTTGTGTAGTCTGACTCCTTTTGTTTTCCCTCTAGGTGTTGCTTTGTGTTGGCTCTGAAATACATGCTATGAACATACTTTAAAAACTACCCTAAGTTCATTAAGCAGTTATAATCACATTGTATACTTAGTCATCTGCAGGAGCTTTAGGTTTCTGTGTGCCAGAAAGCTTCCCTCCCTGCTCTTCTGAAAGCAAGCCCAATGTTTTGTCAGCTCTGTGTGGGTCCTGCTTGTGTTGCCTGCTCTGTTTCAGAGGTGCTCAACCTGCTGAAGACACTAGAAAGTGACCCTTTTCTGCCAACACATCCATTTGCTTTCCCTTTTCCCTCTCCAGTTCCAGCTGCAGTAATCCTCTGATCTGAAAGGAGTTTGAGAGCATCAGTTTGGAAGGAGAGAGGCTGCTTCAAGGAGTGAGGAATAAGGGTATACTGGTGGTGACTCCTTGATGCTTATTCGTTTGCTTGCCAGGATAGCTGCTGCTGTTCCTGGCAATAACTCCACCATTCCCTCCCTCTCTGCACTGTGATAACCTTTGATGGATTTTTTGCTAGAAATCTGCTCTGGCTTTAGTTGGTGGGTGTCTGAAGTGGGTCAGTCTCCAGTCAGAGTCGTGCTGTGTTCATTCAGAGCGTTTGAGCTGCTCAGCTCTTGCAGGAGGTGGAGGTGTAGCCTGACCACCCCAGCCTGCCCCTCCTCCAGGGCTGGGGAATGAACCAGTGTGGGTAGCTGAGAGCATCTCTGCCTGCTCATGATAGGCACCACTGACCTTCTGCCTCCTGTGGGGTGCTGGGGCTCCCTTAGAGCGGCTCTGTCCCCTCTGTGCCCCCAGGGAGACCTGTTGGGAGGGACAGAGCTGAGGAGAATGGTGTGCTGGCTCTGGTGTGGGTCACCTCAAGGCAGGGAGGGGTGGCCATCCCTGATGTAACCAGTTTTTTGGTGCCTTTGCTTACTGTATAGGACAAAATATATAAATGATTGAGTGCTGTCTTCAGCAGAGTCTATGATGTGCCCGTTGATACTACAGACAAGCAACCATGCTAGACTAGGACTGAACAGATGAGTTTATTTTTTGATTACTCCAGTGCTTTTGCATTTTTTTTTTCTGGTCAGACTCTGCTCAAAGAGAGTTAAGTTTAGAAATCCAATATGTGCAACATAGACACATTTCAGCATCACCAGAAATTTAAATATCATTCAGCTCTGAGAGAAAGTATTTTCCTGAAATTATTTGAGTTATTAATTATATGAATTATTTACTTGAAATGTCTCTATCACTGCTTTTGATATTAACCATTTTTCTTGTCATTATGTTTGAGGAATGATTTACAGTGATAAAATATTGTTTAAGAGTTGAGCTATATCTTATGTTCATTTGTTAAACCATTCCCGGGGGTTTTCTTCATGGTTGTAGCTAGCCTTTAATTTGTATACAAAGGAGAAAAATTAAATAATTAATTATTACTGTTTCAGATGCTAAATAAAGTGGAAAAAGCATATTTAACATGATGATCATCTGATAACAAGAACTCTGAGCTGAATCATGTAGTAAGCCTGGATTTTATCTGTGGTTGCAAAGACTGCTCCTCAATAGAAAGCTGCATTATATGGAAGGGGCAAGGCATTTCAAGGCTAAATGACAATCTTAGTCTTACTTGATTAGAGCTCGCAGAGGTTGCTAAGAAACAGCCTAATAGTCCTTGAGTCACCAATTATATGCCCCTAGGACAGATGCACAGGTGCTCATTCTCTTAAGTTGGTTGTTTTTATGGTTGTTGGTTTGGCTTTTTTTGTTGTTGCTTTTTGGGTTTATTTTTTTAAATCTGAGATAAGGCTGGAGTATTAGTACACAAACTGCAATCTGTTTACATCCTGCTTTGGGCTTGAAAGTCCTGATTATATATAGCTTGCTCCCAGCAGGATGTGTTCTGGTTGGCTTTGTTTAGTATGTTTCAATTTGATTACTATAACATTTAAATAATTGTTGCAGTGCCTCTTCTAGTTCTGCACAGTCCAATGTGTCTCTAGTCTCTCCAGTACTGTCTTGTATTGTGAACATAGCATCTTAAATAACTTCTAGCATATAACGTTCAAACTGGATAAATTTTACATTTTCAGACTCTTACTGAACTGAATACAATATCGTATGGTAGGTAGAAAAATGTCCTTACCCCTTCATGCAAATTGGAGAGAATTATTGTATGAGCTAACAGTTAACTAAAGTATCAAAGAGGGTTCTTTCCTTTTTTTCTTCCTTTTTTTTCTTTTTCCTGAATATGTATGATTCTGTTTATAGCATTGCAAAGTTCAACAGTCTACTTTAAGACAGAATCTACACTTTTAATGTAATAGATCCTGGATTCCAGCTGGAGAACTTAAGATCTAATTAGGGAACTTGTTCATACTTGGAATACTTGATTGACACATGCTTTAAGCAGTAAGTTGAGAAATATTTAAATAGCTTAATTATTGATCTTCAGTTAATCTACTGAAGTAAAGTTTTTTGGGGTGGGCAATTTTTGGTGCTATTTAGTGTTATTCCTACTGACTGAGGATAATTTTACCAGCACTGGTCTGGTAACCTCTGCTACTGCTTAAAGAGTTTTAGTTACTGTTCCTTTCTCTTTTTATTTTATATATATATATTCTTTTTAGATAGTAGTGATTTTGATAGTTCTGACTCTTGTATGGTACAATGACATGATTTTCCTTGTAGCACAACATGGAATTCCTACTGTAACTGGCTCCATGTCACCAGCAAAGTCTAAAAGTCAGACCATGCTTACTTGGATGGTTAAGAGCATGTGCTGCCCCTCAGTAATGATTGTTTTTTGCCCAGCACAATGACCTGATGGCACCCCTGTGCTGGTTATAACCTGTTGTTTAAATCATGTTTATATATAGGCTTAGAATATTTTAGTGTTGTGTTTGGCTGTTGGATACCTTTGTGGAACAGAGTATTTTTCCATGATTCATCCAAGCATATTGGTGCTTTCTCCTATCAGAAAGTGAGGAAGGGAAGGAAGTAGGGAAAATGAAGTGTTTAGACTTGCACAGACATGTCAGGTGTTGGCTGTCAAATATTTAGTTCTCCTGCAATGCCTTCTGATGTTTGCTGTTCAGCTGTGATAGACTACCAAGCTGTAAACCACACATCTCCTGTTCTGGAAGAGGCAAAGGTAAAGTGGTTGCCCAAGCCCAGCTAGTGGCAATTCTTCAAAGGTTAATTTCCAGAATTCAGATTCCCTTTATCTAACATTGCATGTCCTGAATTTGGACTGGGGGCTGTCAGAATGTTAATTGTCACAGGGCTTGGGCAGAAGTACAAACTGCTGGGTACCACCAGAGCTTCTCAAGCTGCTCATATCTATTCCCAGATCACTGCAAATGTAAGGTAAACAAAATAAGCTTTGGCTGACAGGAAAGATAGTCTTGCCTTGTAGCAGCTTGCTAGCAGTGATAATTTGTTTGTCCCTAAGCCATTAAGGATGGATTTTAAAGATTTGGTACTCTGTGAATCTCTCGCTTGCCAAGGAATCTGGAGAAAGTTGGAACAGCAGGAAGTCGGTGGCAAATGAAGTGCTGAAACTGTAAAGTAGTCACTGGGACATATTTTTGAGTTATGGCTCCAGCTTTGGACTAACAAAATTACTCTGGCTTTTTTAATATTGAACTACTTTCCATGGCTTTGTTTTGTTCTCTAGTGATACTCATCCTTATGAGGAAAGCTATAACATTGTTACCCACCAGAGGAGTAACTAGAGGTCAGCAGTGAAATAAATTTGAAGACTTGCTGACTTAATCTCCCTTTTGTAGCTTTGAGATCCATGTCAGTGGGAGGAGAAGGGGAAAAAATAGAGAAGCATTCTGAATTTATGTGCTAAGAGTAAATTTACAGGGCATGTGCTTACTTTCAAAGGCTCCTTCATGTACTTTGCTGCCCTTGTTACAAAGTTTCCTTCCAAAACTGTGCCCATTTGTGGTTTTTGTCTGATTTTGTAATAATGTAAAGCTATATCAGATCCCCTCTAGTTGACATGAATCTGAAAGAGATGATATTGAAGTTCTGATGCTGCTTTTTAACAGTAGGATTGATCATGTCATGGTTGTCATCTATTCAGATAGCTTGGAATTGTGGGGTACATATGCTATTTTATGCTGTTTTTCTTTGCTGCTGTAAGCAGTTCATTTTTAATAGCAATTAAGTCCAATGTAGTGGTTAGTGCTGCAAATGTGATAAAGATTTACTGTAGCCACAAAATACTGTTCAGAAGATTCAGCCTTGCTGCTGGAATACAATCAAAGCATTTATTTCAGGAATGTGTTTATAAACTTAGTTTTTTCGTAGCTAAACTCTGGCTCTACCATGTATATTTAACTGTGTGCATAATCCCTGTTTAATCCTTTATTCAAGTTTCTTGCATGTGTTGATCTACATGAAAGAACTTGCATCTACTCTTAGAGTGATGACTCTTATTTTTCTGCTCAACTTATTCCTGTAAATTTACAGAGAACTAAAATAAGGTGTTTTATTTCTGCTTGCTTCCCTGCCAGCCTCTTTTAGCATGTGCAGAAGTTGAACCTGAGCTGGTGTTCAGGGGACTGAAATGAAGGACAGCTTAGATGTGTTGACCATTTCTTTTGAATTAATGACATTTGTTACTGGGCATGAGCAGGTCTACACTCTGATAAGTCTCATGGAAATGTGAAGTTCAAATTGCCTTAAACTGTTGTGTGACTCAATGTAGCAATAAAACAGAGACATTTGTGTTTCTCATTGTTGAAAAGGTCTGTGGTGATACCTGTGATTTGGTGATGCCAAAGTTATGGGAGGAAAAGAGTGGATTTTGTTTAGATTTGTGTGAGGGTTTGATCTGTCAGCTGCTGCCATCGCTGTGGGCCAGTGGAGTCTTTGTTTCATGTCCCCTTTCAGCTGTGCCTGCTGCTGCCCGCGGAGCTCTAGAGGTGACTCACTTGGGTAGGACTGATGAGGGAATTGGACTTATAAAAACAGTGTCACAGTCTCTGCTCCCTTAGGAACAGTGGTTGAGTGTGAGCCTCTCCTTTTCCTGAGGCAAGACATCTAGAGCTCATTAGCTGGAATTTGTTTTGTGGGCATTTGCTTTTCCAAAAACAAAGGGAAAGATTGCAGTGCTATCAACAGCTAACATTATTTAAAAGTGTTAAGATTAAAACTCTACTCTGCATTCCTTGGGCCTTTGCATGCATAGAACTTGGGGGCATATCTGGTTTTTTATATATTTGCTTACCTTCTTAGTATGCATATTTCCAATACAAAAGAGTGCATGCAGGTGTTCTGTGTTTGGAACAATAATTAAAGTATGTTATTACATAGTTAGTTTAATTCCCTCTTGACTTCAAGTTGAAATTATAATGATGCATGGCTTCAAGTGCCCAGAGGACTCCAATATCCATGCCACATGGAGTGCAGAGGGGAGGGGAAGAGCACTATTAATTACTAGCTCATCTTTGAATTCTAAATATTAGCATAAAACAAGTCTTGCACTAACCGTTAATGGGTCTTCATGGTTGTTACATACACTTCAAAAGAGACAATCTAGCTACACTTTCATTAATGCAACAAGAAAGTGTGTGTATAATGGGCTTAATTTATCTTGGACTTCTTCCAAAACTTTAGGAGAAGAGTAGGACGTGGATACTTGGTTAATATCAAGTTTGTCTGAAACAGTTCAAAGGTGGTAGCAAGGCTGAAATCTTCCACTTGAATCTAACAGAGTGATGTTCACGTGGTCCCCAACTGTCTGCCTGGTACTGTACTTGTATGTGTCTCTTTATGTAAAAGGTTTTTTTCTCTGTTCCCTAATTTCATCAATACTTTCTTCTGTTCTTTGCTATTGGATTAACTGGGTGGATTTCTGGAAACTCCTAGTGCCAGCTCCAGCTGTGGTGGAGAGATCTGGAGCTTATTAGCTGTGAAGTCATGAAAGTATCTTACGATGTAGCTGGTTTATTTCCTGTAACGTAATGATTGGGCAAAATGTGTGTTGACATTTAATCCTCTATCTAAACCAGGAGATTCTGATTTTTTTTTTTTGTTCACTAAAACTGGATAATAGCAAAGAAACACCTACTGGAATTGCTACTCTGATATTGTATAATTTGATTTGATTTCAATTTCTAATCTCAAAAACCAACACCTTGTTCTACCTGAATAGGATGGAAGGCTGTTATTTAAGGTTCAAGCATGTTTTCAGGTTTGATGCACATAGGGTTAATTTCATTTTCCTTTCTGCTGCTTTTGCTCTAGAACACTCATAAAGGGAACTGTAACTGGGAGATGTTAACTAGGCTGTCCTGTTTGAAAGAAAGGCAGAATACAAACTGATACTTGTTTGGCAGTTATCAGGTAGGCTACTAGGATGTTGCCTTTTCTTTTTGTATGGTTGTAGTGCTCCATACCTAATCCTATTGTTCTGGCTGGTAGCTGTTATATTTAAAAGTGTTGATAATTGGGTGGCTTCTATACTACTTTATTTCTTCTATGGTGTAGAAGAATATCTTGCTAATGCTATTTTAAATTCCAATATACTTTTGAGAAACCTCACTGGGGCAGACACAGTAACACCTATATCAAAGGATACCCAAATATTTGTTAGCTTTTAATCAGACTACATAAAGGTTTAGTCTATATGGATACCTGGGTAAATTAGCAGAGGGGAGCTGTGCCTGTAGGAAGGATGACTAATTGTTCTTCTATAACTGTTTTGTATTCTGTGCTCATCATTAGCCCTTATCAACTACTTGAAACAAAGCAAAGTGGTGAGCAGGCTGATTTAAGACTGTTCACAGGTGGATTTTACCTTGTGTGCATGTCATTCTTCTTTATGGTGCCGATTTTTCTTTCATAGTTTTCATGTATAAACAGAGGAGTGCTGTTCTCAGGCTGCTGGGACAAGCTGTCCTTTTTTGCGGCCTGTTTTCCACATGCCTAAAACATTTTATGGAATGCTAGGCCTCAGCCCAGCAGATCTGAGGGTCAGCTCCAAGATGTTTTTGCCATGTTTTTTGTTACAGATTGGAATAGAATTGGTGAGCTGAGCTTCCTTTACCTGGAAGAAAAGCAGTTTCTCAGGGTTGTCAAAGGGTATTGAGTTTTTTCCTAGGACTTGTTGGAGACCTACAGGAGATGATCTCACATGCTTACTGACAAAAACTTCTTTCCTTACTGGACAGTGTGAAAAAGTTCAAATGAAAAACGTTACTAGCAGTTGGTTTACCTCTAAATAGGTATGGCTCCAGAAGGCCTGTGATGTCTTAATTCCTGCTTCTCTGCTTCAATTTATTTTGGTCTAAAATGTGTTTCCTGAGGTCACTAAGGATTCTGATCTCTGCTCAAGCTCTGAGTCTGTGTTGGCTAAGGCCCGGACTAATCCTGTAGCAACTGTCAGGCGCACAGATACTGAGGCACACCCAAATGGCTAAAAGGATGTATCTACTGTTTCCATTTATCAGGAGCACTCCAGGGGTCCCTGCTGAGTGTCTGGAAGCACCTTTTGGAATCTAATTAACCTGGTTTGCTCTGAAGAGACTGGTTCTATGAGTACTTCACGTCTGGGATCTTGCAATGACAAGGATTCCATATGTGATTTCAAGGTGTGTTTTATGGAGAGTAGTGTTGCATTTGGGGTGGTTCAGCCAACTAGGGGAAGTCCTGTAGCAAGTCTGTGACAGTTTTTTACTTTTTATTCCCTTTCAACTTTTAAGTCCTAACATTTTTTTAGCTGTTATTTCCAGACTGTCACAGATGCTCTTGCCTTCACAGCTTCTGTGCCAGTCATGCTAAACTAATCTTTGCCTTTCCTATTCTTCTTCCCCTAATTCTCCCTGGAGAATAAAGATGATGTTTTGAAAGCTGTTTTGTTCCTTAGACTGGTTCCTGAATGGCTGAGAGGCCCAGCTTTTATTGGAGGAAGTATTTCTTGCTTACTCTTCAACTGGTGTGGAATAATATGTGTGGCTGGTGTGACACTTGGCTCAGTGACACACATAGATGGTGCAGAATCACTTTGTTAGTGGAGGAAGTTTAATTAGGAATAGCATTAGCCTTCATCTGTGCCACATGGAAGCTAGTAGGGGTTGGTTTTGGCTAGTGTAAATAGAATAGCTAAAGTCTGGAGATGAATTGTAAAATTATTTCAGTTATTTTTCTGTGTAAACCTTGGTTTACCAATCTTCTCCAAAACAAGTAGTGGCTTTCTTATAGTTAAACCAGGATTTTTGTCACAAATGTGCTGATGAATTTTTGTGTGAAAAATTGCTATGAAATCATTAAGCTTTGTATTTCACTTGACACTTGTCAATCTTCCTCTGGTGAAATAAGTGCTTGCTGTATTTGAGCACTTCTGTTGTCTTGCCTTGAATGACAGTATGTTCTGCTTTGTGTCACCTGACTTAATCACTATTAAAAGGCTGTCTGGATTACTTTTTCCTCAGGGGAAGTTTCAGAAGCCTACAGTCCTCTAAACCTTTATTCTAAATAATATGATCTCCCAGTTAGTAGCTTTAGCTCAGCTTGTCTTTTTTATCTGAATAGCATTTGTTGCATTTACTGCAACAGGTACCTGACTGAATAGGATGCATGGGTTGGTGATTTCTGCATTTGTTCTGTTTCATTTGACATTTCAGTGTTTCAGTCAAAAAGGAGAATCTTGATTAGATTTTTCAGTTATGTCTTCTGCCATGGTTTTCAAGGAGGAGTTCTGAGATATAATTAAAAATCTGATTTCAGAATTGTGCTTTGTTTCTCACGGCTTCCTTTTCTTCCTCAAACACTCCTTGGCCACAATTTTGATTATCTTGGGATAGATTGTTATGGCTCAGGCAGGTGTGCAAGATTCCACTGTGTAATTGTTTTATTAATTTTAGCACTGTCATGTTTTAATGCCAGCCATCAGAAAAAGTAAATGACTTGCTTCAGAACCACACCTGTACTGGAACTGGAGTTCAGAGAATCTAATCAAATGCTCATTGGAGGTTAAGGGTGAGAATATAGAAAATTGCTTGTCATTGTCCCTAGCTTTGATTTCAACCTGAGAGCCTCCAGAAATAGTTGTGGTTGGTCTCTCCAAAGTATTTGTGCCAGTTTGCCCTTGGACCTACAATACTCTTAAAACCACTTTCCCCTTGGACCACTTGTTTAGCGTTTTGCCAAGTTCTGCCTAAAATACCATCTTCTCTGACTTAATTTCTTCTGGCCATGAGTCCTGTTAGCATACTTGCTTAACTTTTAGTTCTTGCTAGATGATATGATGCTAGAAATGGATGATCTGCTCCTGACCCACCCCTAGGGCCTGTTGAATTGTTTAGGCTTCTGTCACATACTCTTGTTGTGTCTTTTCCAGGCTGAGGAGTTTTGGCCAACTCTTTCATTTCTCTCATGGAAATAACTTGATTCCTTGTTCTTTCTTCTTGCATTTCTCTGAACCTTTGATTTCTACAGTCCCCCTCTTGAAAGATTTTTGTTTTTCTCTAACTTCTTTTCCTATCCAGGATGCTCTTTTCAGCAGACTTCTGAATGTTAAATAGTCAAGACATAGATAAGAGTGGGAGGCAGATATCTTACTGTGATCAAAGAACTTGTGTTGAGTTTGTGATGGGAACTCACTTAGGTGGGAGAAGCTACATAACTTTGGTGGATTGAAGGAGTAGCTGGTCGTGGTTATCAAAAGATGTATTTACTGAAACCTTGCTTATCAATACAGATTTGCACAGAAGAACAAATTCAAAGGTGTCATTAACCCAGGGTTGTGATAGGCTCCATGAAAATTAATTTGCATTCAACAAGATTGGAAGCTAAAACGACATTTGCAACACTGTATTCCTACTGCAACAGTTGGTATGAAGAATTCTGAAAGCTGCCATAGAAAGTAAAACGAATAAGTTGTTTAAAGACCACCTAGAATGTCATTGTTCTGGTAACTAGAATAAAGTTACTGATCATTTAAGATGAAATTGATCATTTTTTCGTAAGCATTAAACTTGCTTATTCAGTTGGAAAAAAATAATCTTGACGTATTGATTAATTTTATAAGCCAGTGCTTTTGTTGAGACTTGTGTCACAGAGGAGGTACCTAGAAATGGCATAGGCAGAAGGCAATGCAGTAAAATAGAAATGTTTCAAGAAAATGACAGCTTATAGCAAGAATTAGTATTAAACATTAATATTCTTGTTTCTTGCTGAAAAATCTCAAGAAAGGCAAGTTATCATGGGAGTCCTGAGTAGCTGAATTTTCACTGTTTTTTTTTTGGTTGGTTCTGAAAGTATATGGAAAATAGATGATTTCTAAGTCAATCCTGTGGTGTTTGCTGAAATTTAAGTGGCCACAGTTGGCAGCTTGGACTTCATAGCTGGAACTTAATCTCCCTGAACACAGCAGAGATGTGTACATGGAATCAGGGGAAGGGGGATAGATAGGGTGGGGATGAATAGCAGACAGCTATAAAAAGCAGAGGCAAGCATTACTTCTGTTCCCTTGGACTAGCATTACTGCTATGTGTGTAATGGTGAAAGGCACCCCTTTTAAATAGGGAGGGGATCTTCTAGGAGCTGAGAGCAGTCAGCAGATGAGCTGTTCTTCAGATGAAATCCTCACGTGATTGCTGCCTGGTCACATCTCCTGCAGGTTTTTTAAATGAGAAGATAATTACTTGCTCCTGGTGCTGTGAAAACTGTCTCTGGGATGCCTGTTTCATTTTCCCTCAGGGATGCTGCTGCCCTGGCTGCAGCAGCTGTCTAACAGGTGCTATGAGAGTTCAGGGCCAGTGCTGAACCAAATGTGCCATCTCTGACTTGCCATTTGTCACAAGGTTGTCTTGGCTGAGATGTGCTTTGAGTTCTGTCTAGGGTGCTAAGTTACAAGAAAGTTGTGGAGTCTTTATTCCCATGGTTTAGCTTTTCATATGTAGATGGATCTCTCCCTTCACACTGAGACTGAGGTGAGTGGATTAACGTCCTCCCTTGAGGAGCCCTAGTCTGACATGGCATTTTGGCTTTCGTGAAAATGGGCCACTGTTTCCTACAGGCATTAGCTAAAGCTAGCTTGTATGTGACTTGAGATGATTTTAAGAACTCCACAGCTGAAATGTTTGCTGTCCCATGATATATAAAGATCCCTTCACACTGAGAAACTCCTGCTGCATTCTGTCACTGCAGGAGGATCAGAGTCTCTTCAGACTTACACCTGAAGATCTTGCTGCAAATATGTTCTCTGGGAAGGTATGTCAGGATTCTGGTAGTTTGATCACTGTGGAGAGAAGCGCACTTCTCCTGTTCCATAAAACACTAGGCACTGCCTAACACAAGTAGGTGTTGTAATACCCCTTTGAGTTCCTCCTTCAAGTTGTTTTTATCTTTCAGATGCATGCAGCTGGTTGTTGGTAGGTTTATTCCACCTAGCTGCTGGGTAATTTTCTTTACCTGAAGTGAGTCCCTACCTGGGTGTTAAATTTGATGTATTAACTTCAGGACTGACTCTTATTCACCTGTTGTTTTTATTTGTGCTCTTTTTACAATGAAATGATCTTAATAGTCTAGATTTCGCTCTTCCACCCCCGTATGCACACACACTTACACACCCCTCCAGCTCAGGTTTTGCTTAGTTTGGTGGAGGAGTAGAATGAGTGTTCAGACTCATGTAGGTGGAAATATCAACCTGTTGTCTGTTAACCATGGCAAAAAATAGCCCCTCTCACCCCTCCCTGGTTTTGCAGACTTCCTAGAGATTTTCAGGTGGGGCTAATTCAGAGTTCCCCTCACACAACAGTAGGGCTCTAGAGTTTGTAAACATCTGACTTTTGTGACTGGGCCAAGAGGAGTCTAACGGCAGTAATTGCTCTCAAATAGAAAACTTGGACTTGCTCAACTCCTTTCTGCTATCTGCTGCTGATGTTTGCAGGACTCTAACCCAGCCTTCCACTCCTAACAAAATGGGGTTGTTTAGCCCTGGTTTCCAAAGGGGAGGCTTTTGTTTAGGACTCATTATGCTCACTCCTAAAATGTCGAGGATGGACATCTTTGTGATTTTGCATGATGGATGGTCTCTGAATTCTGCAG
>VWYI01009002.1:2596-32557 GCA_013399455.1 Anthoscopus minutus
AATGACACTTTTGTATGTTATTGTTTAAGAAGTATGTAATATGTTAATAAATTGGTTATGAGAAAATAAATTATTGGAAATTTTTATGATGGTGGTTTTTTTTCATCATATAACCTTTAACATTGGAGTTAAATGCTGGTAGGAATTGGACTAGAATAAGATAAAAAAGCCAGCATATTTAGCCTTCATAGCAGTCTATGCTTAAAGTTTTTATAAGGTTCTGGTTCTCTTTTGAGGGACAAGGGACCCCAAATTACTGTATGAAAGTATGGACTTTAAGTCCTGCAGATAAATTAGATTTAAATAATGGCATCATATTGTACACCTTATTTCCATAAGAGGATGATATCTGCTAATTAACTATCAATNATTTCCATAAGAGGATGATATCTGCTAATTTTCTATCAATCTTCTACTTTAAAAAACATGCCCCAATAAAAACAAAAGCCTAAAAGCTTTTGCAATTAGAAGAAAAAGCCCAAACTGATTTCAGATACTTAGGAAACCATTTGGAATGTCATAGTTCAGATCCCTTGGGGAAAAGTTAATTACATTTTTCATTTTGCATTTATAATGAATTGGAATGATCCTGTTGAGAGGGCTGTAGCAAAGAAAATATTTACTGTGTGCTGTACAGGAGTAGTGAAAATACAGGAGCATGTGTAGGGACATGAAGGCACATCTCATTCTTCTCTTGCAGGTTGTTCTGTAGTACCTGTCCAGAATTTTCATGATTGCTTTTGTCTAAACAGACATCTGGGGTTTTCATTTCATCATAAACATCTTTGGAACATCAGTAATCAGCCTCTGAACTTCAGTTAAGGTTAATCCACTTAGAGGGAAGCACATGAAGTGGTCTTCTGGGGCCTGTTGAGCATATGTGCACAATGGTTTGTCTGATGCACTTTACCGGATTGGCCAAGTGTACTTTGGTAGAGGAGAAAAATTATGCCTTTTGTTAAATTCTTGTGCCTGTATAACAGATCTGCTAAATATGATGAGTTTGTATTCTAAGTGGATCTAAACCTATCTCTAAAATTGGCATGCTTTGTTTGGAGATTTACCTTCAGAATACCGAATGAGTCTTTTGGTCTCTGCCTGTTTTGTCAGCAGCACTTTTTACAATATAATTATGAAAATGCAATGAATGCAGTAAGCATAACTGGAAAAAATTCAGGTTAACAAAAATTTGCTGCTGTTTTGATGCCTGAAATTCAAATACATTCCCTCCCCTTTAAAGAAAATACAAAAGAGGGTTTGAAAATCATCTTCCAGTAATTAAATAAATACTGTGATGCCAGCATAGAAGGAACCATACTCCATGTCAGGGAATACCTTTTCTTTTGATTCTATCTATCCATTCAAGAAAGGGCTGTGTGTGAAATTCTGACAAATTACTCCTCCTGTAAGTCAAAAGCTCAGGTGTCCAGTTATTCCTTCCACCAGAACTGGTTTATTTTTAAGAGCTGTTCTGTGTTTACCTGTCTGTGGTGCTCCCCAGGTGCTTCATCGTCCATCTGAAAGTAGTGGGACAGGCAAGATTTCTATCTTGTTCTGATTCCATCTAGTTGATCAAATGGCTAATGGCATGTGAAATACAAGAAATACAAGAATGCTCTTGTCTGCAGGATTTTTGCAATCTGTCTGTCCTTTGGAAGCAGATGGACATGTCTGAGTTCTTTGACAGAGAACATAAAGCCTTTCTACTAGCTCTGAGCATCTGATATTTTTAAGTTCTTGTACAGTGGGGTAAGCATTAGGCTGACTGAATTATGCTGAATTAGGCTGAATTATGTTTGATTCACTGGTGCTTGTGGACTGGAGGAAAATGAAAGCTCTTCTTATATCTTGTTACAATTATTTTGTCATAATGAAGCAAATAATAGAACTAGTTTCTGCAGAAGAGGATGCTCTTGTGTTTGAAATGACTCCTTTTGTTTGGACAGTATCAACTTCAGTGTGTTCAATGAGTCATGTAATCCACTAATACGTTATCAGCATAATTGAGCATAATAAAAAATAATTGTTTACAAGTAAATATGCCGAGAAGTGCAATATTTTTTTTTAATTGCATTGTTCCTAATGGCAATCTAGAGAACTATTTTCGTAGAACAAGTACGTTTTTCTATTTGTCTGGGATTTTTAAAGATTGTTCCATTATCAACTTGTCTGAGGATTTATTAGTGCTTGCAACAATTTTAAACACATTTTCTTCATAGTTCTGTTTCAATACTGAAGTTTATTCTTGTTATACTTTTTGATGTTGATATTTCTTCTTGCTGTAAAACAAAAGTTAGTGATAACCTTGCCTAAGGAATTGTTTTTGCTGTCAGCTGTCTGAGTGATAGCCCCTTGTCACCTGTTTACTCATCTCTATTTTCATTTTTTTCCTATTGAAAGGGACAGATTATTTTAGGAAATGGAAGAGTAAAAAATCACCTAGAAAAAATTTGTGAAAGCTGCTATGAAATGCATGAGTTTCATATAGATTTTCTACTTCCTGGCCTCTCCTTGATATTGATATTTATAGCAAAACACTACTGTCTGCTTGCCCTTGGTTTCTGCGAATACTTTTTGGCAGATCTACTGTATGAGAACTGCTTTACCTGTAGTCTGAAAGTTTTCTTGCTGTGGGCTGGAAAGCACTTGCCACAACAGTACTAGGCTTATACTGCTTGAGAGAGGAGAAAAAAAATATAGGGCATGTGACTCCTGTACCTTCCTTGTGGTTTCAGGAGCTGGGGGAGAGCAGGGTGATCTGTCAGACCACAGGAAAGCCTTTAGCCTTCAGACTGGGGTGTTCCTGCACATTCCATTCACAGAAGGAAAATCATTATGTTGGAAGGTGAGCTCTTTTTTAGGGATATGGCTTCCAGCTGTTTCGATGTTTGCCCAGGTAATTTCTGTCTTCACTGACACCAAGCGAGCCACAGTGACATCTCTAGGCACTTCACTCACAGGGTGCTCTGGCTGGAGGCCCAAGGGCCAGCGGAGCTGTTTGGGCTCTGTCCCGTTGGGAATATTGTCATCTCAACAGCAGTGCTTGCTTTGGTAGTGGGAAGGTGGGAGTTCTCGATAGAACAGCTCTTTATGAGTTTGCCCTGCCCCATCGTCTGCAAAATTGAAAAATGGAAGAATTAATTTTGTATTTCTGCAGATTCAGCTTCAGGAGGAAAGTATGGATGCCACTTGGCTCTGACTAATGAATGTTTTTGAAAATGTGGTGATGAATAACACCTTAAAAGTAAAGTTTTCCAGTGACTGAATATTTTTCTTTTTTACTCTGTTTGTGCTTCTGTGAATTGTAAAGCATAAGCGTAGCCCGAGAACTTCAGTTGACAGAAAGATTTTCAATTTTGGTGAAACCCATAAAGCTGTTTTGGTTTTGAGTTATTTTTCCTGCAAGTTTTTGTAGTGCTAAATTCTGTTTAAATACTCGTGTGGTTTACATTCGTACAGACTGTTCTATTATTGTTTATAAACATAAAGAGCATATGTGTTTTCATAATCATGACTGAAAGTGTTTTCTGCTTTCTTAGCATGACAGTGCATGTTTGGGTCTGCATTGGGTCTGACACATCATTGATGTGTCATTTTTTAATGGTTGTACTGTTTCAGAGGAAAAAGGGTTGTGGCAAATTAGTGTTTTAGTTGCCTTCATACAAAAGGAAGGGAAAGTGCCTCCTGATATTAAGATGTTTACTTGGGTTTGTGTATTACTTAATGCAGTCTGAATTATCATATTTTTTTTCTCTGTTATGCCCCATGTGATATTAGGGTTTTATTTTCATGGAGTTTTAGTCTAAATCAGAAAAATACTTACAAAGATGTTATTATATTCCAGCTTCTCATCTTTCCTTCAGAAATAACTTTATAAGCTTAAGTTTCATTTCAAGTCAATGAATCACACATTCCTGTGTGCTCCAGCCCTTTTGAAACAGGCTTTAAGACATTTTGTGCTTCATTCTTTAAGAAATATTACCCAGTCTGCTTTAAAGGCTGGGATCTGAGAAGAGTCTGAATCATCCTGTCTCCTGGAGCTAAATTTGCCTTTGCAGGGAAACTGTATGTGTGTGTGAGGGAAGGGACAGATTGGACTTGTATTTTTTATTACAAAATAAAGGGAGTGGATGGGGGCAAGTTGGACTTTTTAGGGAGGTTTTGTTGTAATTTTTTGTGGAATGAAAAGTAGTTATAAAATCAATGATTCAGACCAGGTAATTGTTATAGTCCGTGCCATTCAAAGGGACTAACTGGGAGGGAAACTCCAAGTCCTTGGGAATATTTCTAAGAGGAAATAAGAGACAAAGGAGATGAGTTGCATTCACGGCTTGTTTCTTTCCCTCCCTAAGTGTATTCTCTTGGCTTGTCTGAGGCAGCTCTAAATTTAGAAAACATATCAAACCCCAGCATTCTGAAGGAGCCTGCAGGCGTGTGAAGGTGCCTGTGTGGAAGTGCAATGTTGTTTCAGCAGGCTGGGAGGGCTGTGGCCGCTTGTGCTGGCAGCTGGAAGTTTGCCACTCCACTGCATTGTTCACTGCCTTTGCTGCATAAGGCAGAGGAGACAGCGACCAACGTGACTGTCAGTGTTAAGAAGTAATTACTCAGTAATCTCAGATTCATATCTTGCCACCCTTGCTCTGCCCAGTCCAAACACCTGCCAACACCACAGTCACCAAGGCCACTTGTTTCATTTCACTCCTTGCTATTCTTCAGTTCCCTCTTTGCTGTGACAAGACCCTAGCATATGAACCAAGGGGTAATGACAGTGAAGAAAAAAGGAAATGGTGCTTGCTTTCTCTGTGACTGCATGAAGTGTGGTCTTAAGCACTCACCTGCCCAGGACATATGTCCATGTCAGTGTTCAGACTGTGGGTGTCATGTCTCCTGCTCAGGGCATTCTTCTGTCATTGAAAAGATTTGAGTGTAATAAAATTATTTTCTAAGCCTTTTCTCGTTTTGGATTTTTTTTTTTTTAAATCTTTGTCCTGAAGGAAATAACCTGATATTACCCAGATTTTCCCTAGCTTGTACCTGTCAGAACTCTTTTCATTTTTTCAGTTAACCATTTTGTGAAATCCTGTGCAGGTTTTCTATTTCCCAGTAGGGTTTGGTTTCTGGACAAAACTGAAGAAAACTCTTTGGAGTAAGGTGGAGAAACATTTTTTACCTAGGTGTGTCTTCCTGAGTGATGAGTAATGGAATGGCTTGGCCCACATTCCTATTCCCTAATGCCTCTGATTGTTATCAACTGCTTTACCCTTGAAAGTCAACTGGTTTACAGGGAGGACTCTCCCCTTGTGCACAGGCCTCTCTGCACCAGAATGTGATTCTTTGACTTGCCTTCCTTTGGGCTCTTTACAAGCTTTTAACAGACTGGTCTGTTCCAGTGGTTTTGTGTGCTGAGATTTGTTAGAAACTCAGTTGTTTTCTGCCAAAAAATCCTGTCTATCTTCCATTACCAGAGAACAGCTTGCTTGCTCCTAAGAGTTTTATTCTACTGGAATACTGTGAACAAAGATATGTCTAAACATAACTTTGCTTTTCTGATTGAAAACTTACCAGTGCTGTGTACAACAGTCTCATAACCACCCTTGAGCTCCAAGCCCCACTGAGGAGATTGAAATGAACCTTGTGGTGTTTGGCTTGGTCTTTTGTAAATAGCAAAATTTTATAGAGCATTTAATTCTCTGCTTTTTGAGCATCTAAGAGGTTGATGATGATGATGTTCACATTGAAGTTTGAGGGAAGTGCAAACGTGGTTACATGCAGCTAATTTTGTTTTCCTATTTAATACCATCTTCTGTGTGAAGTGGAAATACACTGATTAAGTGTTTTGATATTGTTTGTTGGCTAAACCACATCTGTGTTTTGTTCTACTAATGTTTTGTTGGAATTGAAATTATGAACATATTTTGGCAATACTGCCCATTTTTAGCTAAGTAGTCAATGCATTTTGGCTTTTTATTATCATAGATTACTTCAATGTTAATATATCCTTGCTCATGAGGAAGGAACTCACACTTAGTTACACTATGTTTTAAACAAAATATTTGAATGGTGATCTCTAGAAATATGGCCAGCCAGCTGCCCTGCAATGGGCCTGCAGAGTTGCTGTTTAGAAGATGCTCTATGCAGTAACCATCTCAAATATGTTCCTTAGCAGTCTCTTGGATGAGGACAGGAATACACAAACAAAAGGCATTCTGAAAAAGGACATGTTATGATCCCATCATGCAGGAGAACTAAAGTGTTTGGTCTGGTGCTCTGCAACACAAGTGCCAGAGGTATCTTGGTGGGGAAAGGAAGTTTTTTACTCAAAACTCGCTGGGATAATTTAAGAGGAATGAACATCCTGAATAAAGTTGTGCTACTGCTTATATATCCTAATAGGTATCCAATAGGTTCCTGTGTTAAGCCTGTAAGCTAAACACACTTACTTAAAAAGCTGAAATTCTAACATTCTTCCTTATTACTTGATTTCAGCTGAGTTGATTGTCCTCACTTAACACTAGTGGAAACCCCACACTGTGCCTGCCCTGCCAGGAGAGCTACTCCTGCATTCTCAGCTTTTGGGGACACTGATGTGTGTTGGAATTCCCTCAGTAATGCCGTTGCACTTTCCAGGGATGGTGCTAAAACCATTCCTAGGACCCTCATGGGTGTTTTTTGGTTCCACTGCCCCCTGTGTACGTGCAGCTTTCCATGTGGTGTGGATGGTAGTGAGGGCAGGGGTGGCTGTGGGGATGAGTGAGGCTTCCTCAGCCTTGCTGTTTGAACTGCTGGGCACCAAATGCACTGGCTGGGCTTTGCATCGAAGTCATGGCATGGAAACTGCGTGGATAACTCCTGCCTCTACTTACTGTGTTGTGCCCTCCCTTCTTAGATGCTCAGTAAAATCTGTAAAACAGTGATCTGATACCTGTGCTTTAGGGAACAAATGGATGGTTTTATGTCCAGGGTCCTATGTGAGTTTAAGTAAACAGAAATTGCTCCTTCATTCTCACAGGACTGTGCGGCCAAGAAGTCCTACTGCATCAGTGATTAGTGGAAAATAAAATAGAGGTTTTGTTGTTTTGGGTTGGTTTTGTTGTTTTTTTTTTTCCTAACTGTAATCTCCCATGTCTTCCAATCTGAAAAATATCAAATATTTACATGGAAATTTGGATATAATTGCTTTAATTGGTATTGAACTTACTTGAAAAAGAGGGGTAAGCCCCACAAGAAGCATTCATGAGCTGCATAAAGTGTCTTAAACTAATTTGTCATCTTAAAGTTGGCATTTGAAATACGGACCTAAGTTTAGTTTTTATCCAAAGCAAAAGTTCTAGTTGATTCTAGTTGTTCTAGTTGATTAAAAAAAATCATGTGATAGCAGTGTTTTGATTTTCTTTTTTTACCATCCTTTTTTTTTCCCTTGTCTTTTGACTGGACTGTTTGGAGACCAGAGAAAGAGAAAAGGGCACCGGTGCAATTTTTGCTTGGAAGATCTGAACAGAATTAAAAGTAGTAATGGGAATGTCTTTATGTGTGTTTGTAAAAGTAAAAGCTCTTGTAAAAGTAGTGCAGAATGGGATGGTGTTGAATAGCTTTGGATGCAGTGGATTTTATTGGGGGTTTTTATATTGGTAAGTAATAAAATTCAAAAATAGTATTGTGAATCAGAAATTAAGTAAGAATTTAACAGTGGATCCATGTGTTTAAGGTAAGAAAGTACAGAAATAACTGTACAATCTGAGGAAAATTGAGTAAGGATGTAGTAGCACTGATAGAAGGCAATTTTATGCATATTGAGTCCCTGAGTGAAGAAGAGTCTATATATATGATTTTTATTTTTCTTACCCCCAGTGTCAAGCTCATGTGAAGACGAAAGCCTAGCTTGAAATAATCTGACAGCCTAAATGACACAAAACAGCACAGTGGAAATGCGAGCTGAGTGTTTTTATTGGGTCTTATAGTCAGCATTCATTTTAAAGCTTTCTTTCCAACCTATTTGTGTGTGACATTTGTCTTCATGTATATGTATAATGCCACCTGCTCCATGCCACTGAAATCTTTGGGAGAACAGCTTAAAGGGACCTTAAAATGTCTCTTGGTATGAAGCACCACCAGGTGTTTTGAACATAGATCTTCTCAGTGCTGAAATTTCTTCTTTCGCAAAGCACATCCCTGTTTTTTCAGAATTATTTCAGAATTTTTAAGGTCATTTTCAGTGTCTTTAATATGAAGATAAATAGAACGTCAACTATAATAATGGAATTTTCTGTTTTCTTATGTGTGTTTCTGCAGGTTAAAGTGGGGAAGAAAAAAACAAACCCAGAGGCATCATTGACTGGGTAGATTTTTCAACATGAATCGTGCTTTTAGCAGAAAGAAAGGTAAGTAATTTAGCTTATATTTCATAGAGACATAAATGCCCCATAAAAATCCTTTAGAATATTAAGAATTATACAAGGAAGAACTCAATCAGTGCACTGAATTATCTAGATAAAAAATGAGCAATCTTCTAGGAAAAGTACAGAGCAAAGCATTCTTGATTGGTAGTTACAGAGCTTTCTTCATTCTAAGGATGAATTTTGTACATTTTTTTATTGCAGGATGTATGTACACATACGCATATAAATACCTAAACATAAAATACACGTTCTGTTTTCTTTGTTTTTGCCTGCACATACCAAAGGAGGTGCTGGAGTGTTTTAGATTTTCAAAGAGTCAATGACTTTTCTTTATATATATTCATTGGATTTTATTCTTGAAGAAGCTTTTTTTTAAACTGTATTTAATATACTTGAAATATATCATGCAGCAAGATATTTTTAGCTGAAGCTATTCTGGATTTGTAGCAATCTGAAATGGCGTGCTTCCCAAAAAAATATCAAAACACTAAATATTCAGTTATATATGTTGCTTCTCTGGCTTGCTTAATCTCTTTTCATGGACTTTTTATGATTAAACATAAGTCTTTAGAAGAGGCATTAGAGATGAAGCTTTTTTTACTGACAGCTTTGTTGTGATTTCCCTTGTTTATTTCTAAGTTAGAAAATATTCATTAGATCTAATTTCTTCACTTTCCATGTTTTCTTCTAAAGGTCCTTAAGTGTGGCACACACATTTATTGCATGAATAGGTTGGTGTAACTTCAGCGAGACTGAGTGTAAATATTTGGTTTATATATTGCTGCTTTGGTATCAGTATCAAAGCTGGAAACAAAAGGAAACTGCAAACTTAGGCCAA
This sequence comes from Anthoscopus minutus, assembly GCA_013399455.1. Lineage (NCBI taxonomy): Eukaryota > Metazoa > Chordata > Aves > Passeriformes > Paridae > Anthoscopus > Anthoscopus minutus. Next base: position 11,831 of record VWYI01009002.1, read on the forward strand.
CATGAAATGACAGCATCACTGCATCTTTGTGTGTCCAGTGCATTTGTTTGTTAAAGCCAAATGAATCAAGGTAAGAGGAACAGTTCAGTACAAAGGCTTCAGAATAAGATGAAATATCTTTTAATGCCCTGACAGCAGGAGAAAATAAGCTTAAACCAGTAGTGTGTGTTCTTAAGCACTGATGTATTCCCTTTTGTGGGTAATTGTAACATCACTGTCAGCAGATCTGTGCCTTCCAGGTGCTTGACAGTGTTGCCAGCCTTCTTCCAGATCATTTGAGAAACTATTTCATTATTCTTTAATTGTGGATTGATTTATCACAACTAAGAAACTTAAGGGTTGTACATTGTTTTGTCTAGCAGACCATGTAATTTTTTTTCTAATGACTTCTGATAATGTTTGAAGCTCAGTCTGCCATGTTTCAGAAACAGAACAGTTGTGTTCTACTGCATATTTCCTTAGTTTTAACTTGGACCCAGAATGCTAAAATTCTCTGTCACTATTTCATTAGCAGTTTCTGCATCTTGCCTTTATCATCAGGTTGTGAAGTTGTAGCCTCAGTTTCCCAGCATCATTTAAGGGGTCTCAATTAATTTCTGTTTTCATTTCTTCATAAGAAAATTGTTAGTGATTTCTTACTAAGTCCTTACCTAAATTTTTGGAATTCCATTGTATTCAAAAACAATTGCTTGGTTGATCAGTTAATTTTATGTGCTATTTTCTTTACCCCAACAAGAAAAAAGTATCATTTAAAAGCTAGCAGGCACAATGAAATGCAATTAGTGTGGATTCCTAATAATGATTCAGAAACTGAGGAGATGGAGGAATTCAATGCTGTCATCCATTTATTATGCTCATAGTAACACTTCTGACATTTCCAATCTCATACTCTAGGAAAAAAAAACAAGTTTCAGTTAAGCAGTTGTCAAGAATAAAATGAAAATTACATATTTTTAAAGCAAATTGAAGTTCTGAAGAACTTGGCTCTATCGTGCATAATAACTGCATTTAAAAACAGTTTCAATTGCTGAACTTCCTTTATAGTATTTGGATTTTCCCCTCAGATCTCATAGATACAGTTATTTCCAGTTCTTGATTGGTTATTTGTGGGTTTCTTCTGTCCATAAGAGTGTAGATAGTTTGAGGCATTACCTGTGTGACTGCTATGGCTTCCCAAGCAGTTCTTGCTTAGTCCAAACCAGTTTCCAGCTGGTTGTGCTGGTAGGGTTTGTGTGAATGACAAGTTTGTATCATTCTGTTACCTTGAAGCTACAAAAACAATAGCTTTAAATCTATAGGATTGTGAGGGGAAATTAAATAGATGTAGGTGATACTTTGATAATAGCCAGAGATTATATCTGACTTGGGCATACTTACAGAATAAATGTTCCCTAATGTTCATTGTGATAAACAGCCTCTACGAGTCCTTTAACAGGATACATGTGAGAGAAGGTAGCTGCTCATGCTAGAGCTCCCATCTTTTTGAGCTGGGAAAATTGGGCACTGGAATGGCTGGGACTGCTGTTCTTGCTGATGAGCTCTGTTCTCATGCCATCACCTGATTCAAGCAACAAAATGTTTCTTCTATATGTTGAGGAAATTATTTAATTTACAAACATTGGTAGACAAAGCAAGAAAAGAAGCACTAAAAGCAAGCTTTCTTTACTTTTTCCCCCCTTTTTCTTCTGTTGGAGACTGGGTAATAACCTGTGCTTTCACAAAAGAATTGCCATGAAATGTGAGTTGCGAAGACAGAAAATGTGCTCTTCTTAAAATTAATCCTGATTCTTTAAGGGCAAAAATTTCCCATTGATAAGATATGTGGCATGAGTGTTTATTGAGAGAATCTGTTATGGGAACATCAGCTTTGTCATAAATCAGAGCACTGCTCTTAAGAGCATACATCCCCTCTTTCAGCATTACCAGTACTTCATATTAAGGCAGTTTTTTACTACAGGTATTTTATCTGAAGCTAGTACTCAGTGTAATTTTATTTTTGAGGGTCATGGTTTGCACATGAAGTAGCTACTTGAGCTGACAAGGTGTGCTGAGTGCTCTGGCCTTAAAAAAGTGGTACAGCCATTGCCTGTCTGACTGCCCAAGATTTAGTACAAACCTGAACTGGTGAGTTTGACTGTATTTCAGTTGGAATTATTTTTACTTGTCTGATAGTCATTTTGGCTGAAGGCTTAACTGATGTGCTTAAATTTCAAATTGAAAAAAATTGAGCTGTTCATCTTTTATCCTAATAGTGACAATTTATAAATATAAGAAAATTTGAAGTTTAAACAAATTTATCTTGTTTCAGAAAGTACTTACACAGGTAAACATAAATAAATAGAATATTTCAGCAGTCCAGGTTGTGATATCTGGTCTCCTCTGTTACTTGTGAGCTTGTATAACAGGGAAACCAACAGTAGGCACTAATATTGACAAAAAGGTTCATTTTGGGTTTAAAGCTGATACCAGCACTTGCTGGTTTACATTGTGTTTATTGTGTTTAAATACGGAAAAAAAAAACATTCAAAGCAACATAGCCTTTCTCTTGACTTCAGCAGAGTTTGGTTGGAGTAACAAATAGCTGTATTATGGGGAAAATTCTCATTTGCAGAGATATATGACTCTACAAGCTGTACAAAAGCAAACATTCCGTTTTCCATTCATTGATTAATAAGTGCAGTAAATTGCAGTGAAAAGATAATTATATTTTCTTTAAGGATCTCTTTCCTTCTCCCACAAAACCAAATTGATGAATGATATGTCTGTTCTTGTTTTGTTGTTATGACAAAACTTATGAAAACGTTTTTGTATCTATCACACTTTTGGAAGCTTGTTTTTTATGTGATCCAGTTTTGGGGAAAGGGTTTTGAAGAGTCCTCTTGACTTTTAATTTTCAGTTTTTCCTTTAAAGTCACATGTGGCAGCGTGCTCACTTTGAAATGCTGTGGTGCAAAAAGTCTGCTCAATTTGAAATATGTTTGCATCTTGATAAATTCAGTCACTCTTTTAAGTAGCTTAGGGATACTAATGTAATTCTCCTGTAAGGGATCTCTCTAAATGCTATTCTGTGATGTAAATTTTTCTCATTCTTAGCATGTTTGTAACTAAACTAAATTACTTACTTGTTCTTAATTTAGACTTGATTTTGTCATGGGATTTATTCACATAAACAAAACGGAAAATAATAACTATGGGGGCTTTGTTTTGCTCATTTTTTTTTAGTGAATGGAGTTGCCTCGCATAAATGAGTTTGGCACATTTTACTGATCCTGTATCCTTCTATTAAAAGATGCTAGTGTAAGAACTGGCAATAAATAGACAAAAATAACTAGTATTTTCTGGCTTTTGCCACATCAGAAAAGTGAGAGAAAACTACTGTTCCTCCCAGACAGAGACGACATATCTAAATAAGGAATGACCAGAATCCAAACCCTCTGCAAGCAAAAGATTGAAGTTGTTTGAGTGACACAAAGTAGTGCTAAAAATGTAGATGTATATGTCTACTGAATTACAATGGCTGAAATGGATCAAGTTGTGCAGGTTGTAGCAGCTGAACTTAATTTTTTCTTTATTGTACCCCAATGGTCCTCCTTCATCCCATAAAGAATGTCAGCCTTAGTTTTCTTATGGCATTGAAGTTCAGTGTATACATTTTCTGGGTTTTTTTTCCATATGATAGCAGTTAATAAGGTGGATAATTGCTGCCAGTTACCAGCTCCTTAGATGTAGATGGTCTTTATAATGCTAAATAGAATATATCAAAGTAATGACCTGTTTTAAATCGCAAGTTTCAGCAATAACATTTCTGTGCAATGGCTTTTTATAAGTCTTATTTATGAAAGTGTAGACAAGTGCATTTAATGGACAGGGGCTGACATATAAAAAACTGCAATCAAAAGTTATAGGATGCTGTTTTATATGAATGGACTGGCTATAATCTGATCTTTATTTTTATTATAAACGTATGCTGCGTTCCAGAGATGAAAAATATTTTGTTTTATATTTTCTTTCTTAATGAGAAGACAATAGGTGAAGGTCCAAAAGAGTGATGGGGATAAGTGTAATCCTAAAGTAAATACTTACCTTCTGTCACAGTCTATTTCACATCAGTGACTTAAACAAATGGCCTATTGTGTGCTGGACTTCCACACTGAGTATGATAAAAAAACATAAAGAGGATATACCCACATAGTTTTAAAGGAATGTTAGCAACCACAGGCTTCCCCACTGTAGTCCTCAGATATTCTTGTGGTTACACTTTGTTCTTTCATAAAAGCTTTCACCTTGCAGGGGAGAGAGAAAAAAAAACAAACAAAAACTAAAAACCCAACAAACTAAACCTAGGTCTAAATTTCCTCTTTTGCCCCTACCACCAAAAAAGCTGCTGCTTAGTGTTTGTAGGATTTTCTTGAACAAATTTTTTTTCAGGAACAAAGGGTGGGAGGAAAAGAGTGTGCTTTTTTGGTATAATAAATATTTCTGTATTCAGCTTGTCTTGACACAAAAGTCATTTAATAGTTTTATAACTCCTCCATAAAGAAGTCCTGTGTATTCCAATTACTGTTCCTTGCCTTTCTAAATGTGGGGTCACAGGGGAAAACAAATATTCAGTGGCCAAGTCCCTTTCTTATATTGATTTCTAATTCTGTTTTTTGAAGTATTGTTTGTATGATTCTTCTCCTTAGGCTGTGGCAGCACCCATTCAAGTACACCAGCAAGGAGACCTGCAGGGTTTCCACCTTCATTTGGCAAGGACCTGGTGGTCTTCTCTTGTCTTGGTGGGGGGACAGGGACATGTTCAGTCTGACACTTTGTTGTGTTTGTAAACATTTGTATGCAACTGGACACATATTTATGGTAGTGTGTTCACATTCTGAAAGCAGAAGGGACAGCTCTAATTGTTTAGGGAAAGAAAAGGTTACAGTATGTCTTCAGAGGAGGCACAGGGATGAGGACTGTGCTTTGAAAACCTTCTCTGAAGGATTCTTGGCTTTGTGCAGCTAAGCCCGATTTTATTTTCTTTCTGGTTCCATAAGAATTGGAGGATAATTTCCTGTTGCTTATTTTATCTGCGTTATCTTCAAAAAGGTATTGCAGAACTGATCTTATCTCTTGCCTGCTGTAAGGAACATTCTAAGCAGGTTTACAGTGATATTTACAACAATAACTATTTGTTACTTCTCTAAAACCTCAGGAGCTCCTTTCCAGAAGACATGTGTGCTGCTGAACCATAGGCAGAAATACTAGCTTTGCAATGGGAACAGCATGGAAGGAGTCTGAAGCTTTTTGGCTTCTACCCTATTAAAATTTACACAGCTACAGCCTAAATACTTGATTTACACAGGTGCACTGTGCGTTAACTCATGATGAGTATCTAAAGGCGAAATATCTTTTCCTGTGTAAATAAGGGGAAATAAATAAGGGGTGTAGCAACCAGACCTTGATAGGAATCACAAGGGTTACTTGATTTCATAAGAATTTGTCTTATAAAGCTGTTGGAAAATTGCAGAGAACATCCGAAATAGATCACTCAGGGAAATATTGTTTTATGAAATCAAATCCTCCTGGAACATAAAAGGATATACTTTAGGTACATAAGGAAGGGGAAGCTAGAGATATGCATATTTTAGTTGATGTCATTGGTTGCTCAAACTTCTTTCTTCTCCTTCCAGCCTGAATTTTAAAGAATCTCTATATCACATTATTTCAGTGTTCCAGAATCACAAAATTAAAATTCTATTTTAATTATATATTGAGATTGTACTTTATGCTACTTTTTCTTTGTTTTGACCTATTTACATAATGTTCTTTAACCACAAAAAATTCTTCAAAAGCTTGCTTTTTAAACATTTTTTACAAGTTTAATTGATACACCTCCAAATTTATTTATAGTAATACTGGAATTGTTCACTGGACTCTTTTTCTACAACAAAACTACAAAAGTGAAATATGGAGCTGGAGGTTTCATCTCTACACATATCTTAGTGAAAACTTGCAAAAATGTGATCACTTAAATTATGTTATGCCAGTAATCTTTTTTGACTTCAAATAGAAGCTTTTATCAAAGACAGTGGAGCTCTTGTAACTAGAAGACATATGATGTATGGGTCAAATACTTTAGATTTATTTTTCTTATTTTTTCCCCCCTTTGGTTTAGGAATATGAACTTATTGACAGTTCTTAACATCAATAGATCAAAATTGCAAAAGCTAAGATTTGCTAATCACTGATCAGTTGCACTAACGCTTTCATCCTATTTTCCTTTATTGTCAAAACTTACATATTAGTGTCCATATCTCAAAAACATAGTATAAAATGTGTAAGCTATGCAGCAAATGTTAGTGTTGAAGGAAATGCAAATACTAGCCTTATTTTCATTTTGTAACTATGCCAATCTAGCATTCTGTGACACCATTTGCAATTATAGCAATCAGCTGTTTAAAACCATTCACAGGGTCCTAAATATTAGGAGAGAAGGACACAGGCAAAGCATTCTGCCAAGCTCACTCTGTTCTAGGGAGATATAGCTCTTTTCTTGGCAAAGAATAAATATTTCTGTATGCATCCAAAGCATATCATATTTTTGAGGAAAAAAAACTAGAACAAAAGTAACTATTTTTGAGCTATGTGTATGAATGGGCATTTCTCTCTATATGTTTCTAGCGAAGATTCTTACTCATAATTTCATTTGTAGTCATAGTAACCTGTTAATAACTTTAATAAACTACTACTATCAGACACCCAGACTTTACTCAGTCTAGAAAGTGGCTGGAACAAGTGCTGCAGCTGAACAATGCAATGGTATGGGTAGATTTGTTTGTTAGTGATGTTTTGCTGTTACATTCTGATAAAAAGCCTGGTGCCAAGCATTCAGTCTCAGGCCTCAGCCTACCTGTTCATGTACCTGCAGTGGTCAAGAAGACAGTTTCTACCTTGCTGTCTGACCAGCATAAGGGAGGCTTTGTGAGCACCTGCCTGTTTCTACTGAAGTCAGAACAAAGGAAATTATTTAACAGGGTGACAGTTCTTTCATGTCCTGTTGTGAATGTTTTCTTTCTTTACAGAAAACCAGATAATCTAGGAATAATGAAAGAGAGAGTACTTTTGTATGTACACTGAAGCAAATAAAATGTTTGTTCCTGAGGCACTAATACCTAGATGTATTACAGATCTCTTAGGATGATATCCTCTTCAGGAGACTCTTGTTAGGCTGCTTGTCACAAAAAATATTTTTTTCATACCAAGTTTTGTAAAACAGGAAGAAAAGAGTTCCAAGATTCTTCTGTTAGCAATAAAAGCATCCATTGATGTGAAAAAATATCGATCCAATAAAAAATAAAGGCTGTTGTTTCTACCTTTCAGAAATTACTGTATTTTCACTGTTGCACTAAAAAGGAAAAAGTTAAAATCAGTCTTTCTCGGTTCATCATATTAAATGAATGGCCACTAGGTATAATATGCTTTGATAAACACTTTAGAAATATTAATTTAATAATGTTACTTAATGTTAATGAATTAATAATGACAGTGGGGTTTAGGGAGGCAGTTAACTAAAGCTGCACTGTGAATAAGCCATTCTACAATCTCTTTCGGCAGTAATATGTAGAGAAATTAATCTCAAAGGGAGAACAATTTCTTGGCACTGCTAGTGCTTTCCTTTTCGATAAATGGTCAGCTGTGCTGTTATCTAACCTAATGTCATCTTCCCCTGAGAGCAGCACAGTTGCCCAGGGTCCTTGATGGAGTCCCTGAGTCGATTGCCTTTGGTGAGTGATTTGTCAGTACACATTTGTCCCTCTGGCCGGCTCTGCCCGCACCCCTGAGCGAGATGGTTCACACCGGCTCACACACGCACCCAGCTGTGAGCAGGTGGTGGGAAATGCACATTGGAAAGCAGCCACCCCTTTTTAATGGTGAGGGGCTTGCATGGTTCAGGTGGGTTAGAAAGGAGAGAAGGCCCAGATCTGAGCACCATTAATGCTCTGCCCATGGAAGTGCCCAGCTCCTGCCTCCACCCTTGCAATTAAGTCTGTCAGACCCTTGGGTCTCCCAGTATCAACTTGATGCAATTTTCTCTTAGCAGACTGATGTGTGCTGGCAGAGAACAGAACCTGAGAAGTTCTCAACCAAATCAAATTCCCTTAAGAACCGGATAGGCTGCTGTGCTGCTGCTCTGGGGGCTCTCTGTGCCTGACTGAGCCACACACTGAGCGCACCAAGCACTTGCTGAGATGTCGTGGAGAGGCTCCACACAGGATTGTCAATCCTGGTTAATCAGGGCTGTGGTTTACCCTGTGCCCTTGAAATGAGAGTGGTGACCCTTTTTTGCACCTCTTGTTCCTGTCCTGAGTGCCAGCTCCCCCGTGCCTGGCCTTGCCAGCAAGCCTGGTGACTGGCTGCTTGGCTGGACTTCAGGTTATCTCCTGGGCTGACAGGCTTTATTCTACCAGGCTTAACTCACAAGTTCACTGGGATGGTTATTTTGCACTTTTGGATAACATCAGCCTTTGATATTCTAGTAGAGATCAGGTTTCAGGTGTTAAAATATCTGGAGAAATTATTTCTTGGTTCCAGCAGTCCAATCACAAGTCGCAGTAAAAAGGAAGAGCCACTTTAATCATCCTCCTGGGTGCTGCTGAATGGACAAATCATTCTTCCTTAATTAAGAAGTGATAATATCACTCTTCAGTAATGGAGCTGAACATTACTGCCATCTAGAATGAAATTTGCTTAGGGAAAAAAGAATTCTCCTAGCTTTGTAGTGCTGATCCTATTACTGTGGTGACTGGTGAATATCTTGTTTAATGGTTTTCTTGCCTTTGCATAATCTAAAATATTTAATTATTGCTTTAGTGTCAATCAATGTCACAGCTTTTGCTTTTCAACAGTTTGGGTGAACAGAATTTTATTGTCCTTAAGTGTAACCAAAAAAAAAAGTAATTACTGTAACTGCTACTCCCCATAAAGGCAAAGGGAATTGTGAATATCCAAGGGTAGAATTTTGCTTTAAGCTGTTATTCTGTTATTCAACTTAATAAAGTTCCAGGTTTGTGACTTTAATTCATGCTCATTTAAACCAGGATAGTCTCAAGTTAGAAAATATGACTAAAAGTTCCATATATGTTATATAAAATAATTATAGTTACAAATTCTTCCAAATGTGTGGTAATGCAGATTATTATTTTGGAACATTTTTGTTTTCTTAAATACTCTCAAATGACAAAACCTTGAAAATTTGTTTCTGAGATTATAATAAAAAGAAGCTTTTTTAACATTTAGAATTGCATCTTAAATTGTGTAGAACATTTAAAAAGGCCATTAAAATAAGAGGAGAAGATGTATTTGACAAATAATTACAGAAATATGTCTGTGCAGGAGGAAAAGCAAGAGAATAACAGTCTTGTAATGGGAAAGTTAAAGGATGAATATGCAAATTTGTTTCACATATGTATGGCAAAATTACAGGCGATCTAAACTTACCAGATTTAAAACTTACGAATCTGATGCGCATCCTTTTTCTTTTCTAAGGATCAGGGCTTTCTTCTGTCAGTTACAGCTTGGATAATTTTTTGTTTGTCCCTTTAATGTCTTGATAATTCCTCAGAAAAAGCACATGATTCATCAAAACACATCATTAGGTGCAGAAGATGCAGTCAGTGGTTTAAACAGCAGGATGCAGAAACAGAAAACCTCAGACCAATTAATACATTTGGGGGGAGGAGTTGTAGTTCTTATGGGAAATCAAGTTGGTTAGAACAGAAAGTGTGCCCAACAGAAAGAAGCGAGTTCTTTCTTCTAAGTGGTTGGGAAAGTGTGCAATACTTCCCTCTAGCCCCTCTAACAACTTCAGACAGCTAGTTTTTTGAGTAAGAGGATGATTGTTGAACTTTTCCACAGAGATATTATTATACTTAACAATTGAATAACCTATTCAGTGCTTCTTTTATTTTGCTTTTCTGTAGACAAAACATGGATGCACACTCCTGAAGCCTTATCAAAGCATTATATTCCCTATAATGCAAAGGTAAGAACATATTAAGTTATTTTCTCCTCATAACTTTAGAACGCAGCACATTCTATCTTGTTTTTAACTTGAAAACTGCAGAGACATAAATTTACCAGATGAAATAGTGAAGACAAGCTTAGTAAATGTTTTGCAGGTGAAAATGTTCTGTTTTTAATGGCCAGTTGATTCTTGTTCTGAACTTTGGTTTACTAGAAAGCAAGCTAGTGTTCCTTCTCTGTTTGATGATGTTTTTTTAAATGGATGAAAATTTTGAGTGCAAAGGAATTTAACATCAGGCTGCATGCTTACAATATTATTAAAATTAATGGCACTAACTTATTTTGAACATTATCAAAGGCAATGAATAACAACCCTGCTGGATATATTGAAATGTCAAATTTTCAGGAAATGTGGTAGAACAATAATGGCTTTTTTGCACAGTAAAGCCAGAAACCTTGCTTTTATTTTCTTATCCCGATTACAGTGAGATAAGTTTGTATAACTAATGCTTCGATTTGTCTAATGACGGTCCTTGACAGGAAATGCATCTTACCTAAATACCTAAAGGCTCCTAAATATTTACTTAAATGCCAGCTTAGAACATAGTTTGCTAAAAGGAGGAGAGAGTATGCAGCCATCAGCATAACTCAGAGTAAACTGAGTAATCTGCAATTACTTGCTCAGACTGAGAGTATAATTAAATAAAATTCTATTGTGGGCTGTTCTGGATGACATTCTCTTATGATTGGTATTAATATAAAAACGTTTCTTAAAATAGTCTTAATAAAAAATCAATGTGAAAATTATTAATACCAAAAAATTGTATTTCTTATTATGTATATATAAATATTTGTTTCACAGGCCAGGGCTCAAGTTTCTACATGAGTATTCCCTGCTTTTGTATTTCTAATTTTCTTTTGCCTAGCACTGCCATACAGTGAGCAAGTGTTTGTAGTGGAAAGTGGAGTCTTGTTCTCACAGTTGCCAGGTTTTGAACATGCTTTTATTCTTTGTGTTCTCCAGCTGAATTCTTGTACAAAGGATGTATTACCATTTAACTGAATAGCCTTGCCAGACACCTTGGCTTTATATTACACTTCTTGAGAGGGAGGATTACTTGCTGTGGTGACTCTGCCATCTGATTTAAAATCAAGCTAAAGCTGTGAGTTTTTTCAAAGCACTGAAAAATGTCTGTTCATTTCTGGTCTTTGAGAGAAAAAAGAAACCTCCTTCATCTTTCATGTTTCATTGTCTTGAAGAACAGATCTGGTGAGTAGGTGTCAGTGCAGCTACGCAGAAAAATAATTAGAATAAAGAAAATGGTGCTAAGATGCTGGTAACTGTAGAAACAATAGCATCAACAACTTCTGGAGCAAAAGAAAAGAATGGAGAATTCCAGTCTAAGGGAAGTCTGCTCTCAGTCTGGTTAGGAAGACTCTTGGTTCAAAATGGCTTTCCACTTATTTAGGCTGATATGTGCCTAAGTGTCCTCTCCATTTCTGCTCCTGTTTGTTGTTTATTCCGAGGCCTCCTCCACCTTTGTGCTGGTGGCCTCTAAGGTCTGTCAGAACACTTGCAGAAAACTGAAATTTTAATACCACGTATGTTGGTGTTGGGGCTTTTTTTGTTGGTGGTTGGTTGGTTGGTTTTTTGTTGTTTTTTTTTTTTAAAGAAAGTTAACCCATTTTTTCATTTGGATCTCAGAAGAAAATTCTTATTTAGAATTTAGAACTATCAGTTATTTGATTCAAAGCAAGCAAAAAATTTCTCTACACTGTAATTGGAGTGTAAAGGGTATGGGATTCCCTAACCTGTTTGTTTATTGACACCTGGAATAAATTCACAGCTTTTATGAAGTTAGCTGGCATATGCAGGTATATGCAGGCGTAACATTAATACATCTAGATTATATTTCTACCTTAGTTCTTAAATATCATTCTTATTAAGTTTTGCAATACTTTTCACTTTAGGAGGAAAGTATGTATCTATCAGTACATTATTTGGGTTTTGTAGCATTTTGGTTTTTAAGTGAAATGTGTTATTGATTTCATAACTTGTAACTATGTTGAGAAATAATGATCAAAAGCTTCAGAAAACCTTCATAACACAAGCATTGAACAAGACTCATTGATTTTTTCCCAAATTGTTCCACTTCAAATTCTCTAACGTTCAGTTCGTGTATCTTCCATGTTTATTGGGAAAAAAAAGACAACACTTCATCTGATTTATTTCAAAAAGTAATCATGTAAATGAAGAATGACATGTTCAGAAAGTCAAAACAGTTTGATGGAAAGTAACACCAGAGATGTTATTTGTCCATGAGCAAGTAAGCTATGTTCTACTCTAGCTATCATTTTTTGGATGCAGATTACTGTGGATGGAAAAGTGGTTTCTGTTCTTTATAGGACACAAAAATTTCTCTGGCACTAATCTGAGAGGATCAGAACATGGGGAGAGCTTACTTGGAAAGATGAGATTTTGTTGAATCCTAAGACAGCTTGTTGATAAAACACAGTTCATGAGTTGACACTTATTTAAAAAAAATCCTAGCAAAGTTAATTGGAAATTAAAAGAACTCTGCAATATTGACAACTATGCTTTTTTCTCTACCCATTGGAGATGACTTGTTAACAGAGAATTAGTAATGTCATGTTATCTCTTAGAACATGCACCTTCAGGATATGTTATGGCCATAGTCCTCTTTGCAAGAAAGCATGAGCCAAGTTGTTTCTTCTGGAAGTAAAATCCAGAAGCCATGAGTCTCCTAAGGAAGCCCTTAAATATAGAAGTATCTTGCATTTCTCTTTCTTTTCCAACACACCCACTCCTACTTCAGTGTTCTGAAATGTGCAGATTTTAGCATGGTTTGCATGGTGTAAACCAAAGAGGATTCGGCCTTTGCAGTTTTTTATTTGTGGGAGGAGGAGGGGCAGGACAGAGGTTTTTGCTCTCTCCAGTTTTGTTTGCTTTTGTTCTGGTACCATCCATTTTTTGTGTTTGTTTAGTGTTTTGTCTTCGGTCCTTTTTTTTTTTCTTTTTTTTCCTTATCTTACTGATGTCTTGGTCTACCAGAAGGCACTGATAGTAAGATTCCTCACACTTCAGCATGCTCTGGATATTCAACCTTGGCTTAGTGAAGCCAGGATTTTGACATCAGTTCGTGGTCCTATATTTTTTTAACTGTGTCACTACAAATGAAAGTATATTGGTCACACCATTTTTTTTCCCCTAGAAAGATAATTTAGAATTTTTATAATACAGTATCAAATATGGACTCATTATGATTTGATGGCATGACAGTTTTAATATCACCCAGATATAAAATTCTAAGGCAAACATTTCTGTGTCAACTTTTTCTTTAATGGTAATAAATTAAGAGATGCTTGCTTTATTTTCTGTACTGTAAAGAAAAAGCTCTCTTTTGCTCTTAAGGCAATTCTTGATTTGAGACCAGGTTCCTTTCTGTAAAACAAAAGTGATCAAAGTGTGACTTTATAATGGAATAAGACTGAAGCCTATAAAAAAGGGCTGGTGGTTGTCATCACCTGAGTGGTGCCTTTCTGCCAATCAAAAGCTGCCCCAACCAAGGATGTTTACTATGTCCCTCTGTAGTAATTGTGTCTGTAATCCACTTCAGAGTCACATGCTTGTTTTTTGGCTTATATCAAACTTCCACATGCACAGCTTTCCATTATACAGATGAGAGATTGTGCTTTGCCAGCCTGGTGTTTATGTTGGCTGCTGGCAAGGCAGGGGGTCAGTGACTCTGACCTTGCATGAGGCAGAAGGGCTGCTCTTTTCCATGTCAAGTAATGGCACGTTGAACCCTTGGGAGGATGTTTCACCAAGAGATGTCACGGCTCCCTAGTGTTCACACAGCCACTGGCCTAATGCTTGCTTCACACTCACTTCCAAAGTTTTTATATTGTTAGCTGCAGATTTTATTCTTGATATAGTGGTTTCAATTTGAAAGCTTAGAGTTAAATGAACAATGCAAAACAGGAATATAGTAATGGTCACACTTTATGATCTGCAATGTCTTTTCCAACCCAAATTATTCTGTGAGTCTGTAGTAAAAGACCTCCCTTGGCCATACCTTAAACAATTAGTCTTCACTGTAGGACAATAAACAGTTTTAGATTCTCAACCATATGCCATTTCTTATTCCATGCATTTTTTTGTCATCAAGGGATGGCATTTTGGACATAGGTGATATGATGTCACTACAGTAGCAGAGCTCTAGGTGCAGTTCTTTCTTGAATATCTGCATTTTGCTATCAACAGTGTACAGTATTATCAAAGCCACATTTTTGTGGCATAAACTGCACTTGTACTACAATTTTTTTTTTTGCTATTGCTGTAGAAATTCTCTTTTTTTCTCCAGTCAGCATTTCAGCAGAATGATCATGACTGTGTCATTAAAAGTAATGAAAAAAATGTCAAATGACAAATTGTCTGTAGCTTTCGCAAGTCAGCAGAGTTACAAGGCACACTATTAAAAAGCATATTTAAGATATGTGGTGAAGTTAGATATAACAAGATATTTCAAACAGAGCACAAAAGTGTTGAAAATTAGAAACTACTGCAGTAGAAGAGAAATTACAAGAAATAATTAGTTTTCTACTTTAAATTTATTATAATTAGAATGAATAACTTTATATCAATTAACTTTCATTAGAGTACCAAAATGTCTTGCATATGATCATAATTAATTTAGTGTTTAAGCACAGGAAAAATTAGTATTGTGAAAATACCCAAACGAGGTAGGAAAGCAGAAAACTGTAATTTTACAAGAGAATGCAAATTTTAACTTCTTAGTTTTCTGATACATTACAGTCATTAAATTTGGGGCACATTATACCAAAGATGAATAAACATGTAAATGAAATATAAAATATTTAAAGATTCTCTCAACAGACTTGGTTTGGTTGTTCTTACTCTCCAGAAGAGGTACTCCTTCAAGAAATGAATCAAATTTATGAGCAATTCCAGTGTTTCTTTCTTAAAGTCCATTTGTGTATAGTAATGCAAGGCAGTTTAGTATAATGGATAATGTTTCATTTCTTTCCTTTTTCTGGAAGAGGAACTAATAGAGCCTATGTGTTTCAGTTCAATATTTGTGGTAGGTTCCAGCTAAAAAAAAAATTACAAGAGTTAATTTAATTGGGGAAGTGAGATAAAGAACAGTGGCCGAGTTTTTCAATACTTTATAAACACCAACTGAAGGACAAACCAGTTGCTCTTGATCTGTTCTCCAGGGCTGTCATCTTCTTTAAGGCTCTGCTTGTCATCCTTTGGGCTTTTCATAAGCTCCATTTTCCTTGACATTTCTGAATCCTGTGTGACATAACTTCAGTACAGCTATGAAATATTTGCAATGCAAGTTAAGTTATGGGAGCTAGAGTTTCTTGGTAGGAATCAAATAGTTCATACCAATTAATTGCGTTCAGCATAGGATTTGAGAAGCAATTGGAGTCTTTTCTCAGTAATGCAGTAAGATGTTAAAAATTTCATAAAGCAAGATGGATCCAAAGCCCCTTATCTACACTGAAGCTGATATGTAATCTATCACAGCCCTAAAATATTTCCTATCCTGAGCAAGTTTTAGGTTTCCTCTGTATCGGAGCAGTTTGTTTCTCTCGCATAAATTGCCATCACATATATTTAGCACCTTGGCTGCTTAATTAGTCTTTTTCTTCCTCTCTGACTTCGAGCAGTCTAATTTTCACTTCTCTCATCAGAGAAAAATTACTTTTAAACAGCTTAAGAGCTTTAGATAAATTTTTTGGTAGAAAGTTCTAAAATCAGTTATTTCGTGCATTGATATAATTTCTAACAACTAAAATCTGGATTGAAATTACAAACCTGCAAAAGATTTAGCTCATTGTTGGACTTTGAAACACCCTCAATTTTAGGAAGATGGAATGTCCTATGTATCCTTGAATGCTGGAGTTGTCCCTTGGCTGTCCTGCATTTGTATTAGGATTTGCTTTGGGAAATGAAATGGAAGAATCTATCTAGTGTAGTGTAGGTTGGAATGGACCTCTGGAGATGATCCAGTTGATTCTCATGTGAGAAATTCTTTCAATGCCAGGTGGTACAAAACAGAGCCTTATGCAATTGAGCTTTAAATGCTATTAGGGCAGAGATTCAGAGCCTCTCGGCAGCCAGTTCCAGGACATTCTCCCTACCCTTCCGACTTCTTTCTTATTTCTAGCTGTAATTTTTTGCAGCTTGTGATTCTCAGCCATGGATACCCATCCACATGTGTACACTTGACTCACCACCTTCAGGCTGAACAAGTGCAGCTCCATTTTTCCTGACCATCACCTTCTCTGTCACATTCCTCACCACTTTCAACCCCAGCTGAGGTTTGGCTTTAATTAATTCAACCCTGTATGCCTGGAAAATATATCTGTATTCCTTCTATGTTGCCTGTCGCATGTCTCTCTTCCACACCCTCCCTTCTGTATCTCTGTCAGCTGTAGCTGGATGCTCAGTCAGATATTCAGGGATTCAGGAATGCTTTTGGGAATTATGCAGTCTAACTGCTCCCTGGCCCGTGCCTTTAAGAGGAAAGATGATGTTGATGGCATATTAAGAGGCTTCAACTACCATAGCAGTTGGTCTAGCAACTTTTCACATGGAAGTCAGGCTTAGGTTAAGCTTCCAAATGTGAATGCAGCTTAAGGGAAACAATTAAACTACCAGACCTTATTTACCCTGAAGAGCCTTAAGAGTTTCCCTGTTGGGTGCCCATACAAGGAATTGCTGAATGTTGCTGCTTATGCAGAGCTGGTCTCTTGGTGACAGAGGGCTGTGCTCAGCATTAAGAAGTAGGATTCCCAAGTGTCTGGAGGAAGAGTATTGCCAGGTTTCTCACTTTGCTTAGATATGGGGAAGAACTGGGCCTAGATGCAATTTTAAGCCTTTTGTTTTACTTCAAGAATGGGTTCTTTTTGTTCTATTTTGTTTTGGAATCAGTTGCAGAAAGGCTGGAGCATGAAACCCCTGGAACTTATATGATTTCTGGATTATGGGGCACATAGTTTATACATGTGTGATAAACTTCTTTCTGGCTCAAAGCTTTTTGCTTGCTACAAAATTTGGTTTCCTTAGTATGTGTATTGTTCTGGTTGAGTTTGAAAATCCACAGCAGGGGATTCTGTGGTGTTGATTTCTCTGGCATGGAAGATGTACGTGGATGGTGGGATTAACAGAGCACATTGGTGAACAACGTAGCACCTAAGGCTCAATTTGTGCTAGGTTACTTTTGTTGTATAAATTACTATTCTGTATGTAGATTATGATTATTAGATTATTCTTCTAAATTGTGATTCTTGGTGTAGATGAGCTGTTTGTTGGACTGAAAATAGCCATGTGTTCAAGTGTTAATCCAAAAAGTTCTGAAAGTAGAATATATTTGTTTTTATAGAAAAGGCAAGTGGAGGTTTTTCTGTAGTAGCAATAACAACTCTCAACAGCAACTCTCTTCATAATACTGCATTTAGGGCAGAAGTCCTATAAGGAGCTGCTGAGGGAGGCCCAGCTTTTAGCCTGGACAAAACGAGGCTGAGGGAAGACCTTATTGTTCTCTACACATACTGAAAAGAGTTTGTAGATAGGTTGGGATTGGTGTCTTTTCTAAGGTGACAAGTCACGGGACAAGGGGAATTGGCCTCAAGTTGTGCCAGGGAAGGTTTAGGTTAGATATTAGGGAAACTTTCTTCACTGCAAGGGTGGTCAGGCATTGGAACAGGCTGTCTAGGGAAGTGGTGGAATTACCAGCCCTGAAAGTGTTCAAAAAACATGTGGATGTAGCACTTAGGACATGGTTTAGCAGTGAATATGGTAGTGCTGGCTTAACAGTTGCATGCAATGATCTTAGAGGCCCTTTTCAGCCTAAATGATTCTAAGATTTAGTATTGAACACAGCATCTGAAGCGTATTTTTGAAGATACCCTGTTAACTATAATATTAAAAGTATGTTTTGAATAGCTGCCTCAGTGGCCTTCCCTGGTATTGTCTCAAAAGAGGTGAGCAATGAGATTGTTGAGACAAAAGTTGCAAAATCATTAGAAGTTTCATAACAGCTTTTACAATGTTATTTTCCTATTCTTCAGAGAAAGACTGTTAGGATTTGAGTATTTGTCTACTAAAATCTGTGATACTCAGAGTCATGAGTTTCTCAGTCCTGGGTAAGAGCAGGCACTCACTAAGGAGCAGTGAGTGATCTGCCTGTTCAGGACAAACGAATAAAGCTCTGAGGTCGGTCCAGTCAGAATTAACAAAGCAAGAAAGAGTGTGCAAAGACCTTAGGATCAACAAAGATGTACTCAGCCCTCCACATCCCTCTCTATTCCTTCTCTGTTGCTCATATTAATTCCCTTGCCTCTCCCTAAGTCTGCTTGAAACTTCCAATTAGCCTCATTAGCATGTCCTCCGGGATTCCCTCTGCAGCTCTATTTCCATGAGAACTGTCAGCTGTGGGAACATGAGGTTTCTGTAAGAAGGCCTTTCAGCCTCTGCATTGTCAAGTACCAAGTGAGTTGCATGTGTGACACTGGAATTAATAGGCTCTAGGGTTCAAATATCTGGATTATTGTCCATGTGGGCTAGGTGACCCACAACTCTTTATAGATTGGTTTGCTTTAAATTAAATCAAGCTTGCAGATGAATTACTCTTTCTTGTCTCCCATATTTAATCTCAGCCTTTCTATAAACTAGAAATAGGTCTGGTTTATAGAAAATAAGAGAATGGCACAAGATTTTTAACAGAAAATTCTATGAGGAAATAAAATTTTAAAAACAAAACCAAGACTACAGGAGTCTGTCCAATAGCCAGACTGTTCACCGTTCAGATCAAGTTTCACATATGCTGATCTCCATGAGACTTCATCCTCAATAAACCTTCAGGCAAACCACCAGCTGCAGTCTCTGACTTTATTAACTTTAATAAAATTGTAGTGTACACCAGTCAGCTGTGGATCCTGCGCTGCAATGAGTATTTTTCTCAGAAATGCCTCCTTCAGATTACTCTGGTTCAGAAAGGGGGTAAAGCCAGCCTTGGCCTGTTTTAAAAAGCTTTTTTAACATAAGAATGTTAGGTGTAACTCAATAGAGGAACTAATAGTTTCTGGTTTGGAACATAGAAGAGAAATATTTGCATTAAGTAATTTGTGAAGCTTTGTTGAAATGTTTTGCATTTTCACTAGGAATTATTATGTGGGACTTAAAGGGAATGATGGGTTACATTGGTCTAAGCTTTCATTTTTTTTCTTCTGTATTTTCATAACTAATATTTTCTTCATTCTGAATCTTGAAGGAAAATCAAAATTGGGCAGGTCCTATTGTTTTGCAACTTGTTTTCCAATGTGTTGCTGTAGTATTACTGAAAATAAGGAAAATGTAGAAACAAGGATGTCCATTAAATCTTTGAAATGTGTGGAACCAAGGGTTGCATTTGAAGGAAAAGATGAAGCACGAACTAGAAAGGTCCTTAAACCCTATCTTCCACTAATGCTGTAGCTCCCAATGCTTCTGAGTAGGGAGAAACTAGAACAGATAAGTAACTCAACAAATCATATTAGTTAGAGATAAAATACTAGGTGAGAGGGAAATCTTGTTTACTCGTGAATACAGGTTTATTGTGGAAAAATTCAAATCAGGAATGAAAGGTTTCTTAAGTCAGAATTTAGAGGCCATATCCCAACTTGCACTTTATGAGGCCTTGAGGATCTGAAACTCTTAAATGCAATCACATCCTCAAAATGAAAAACCATTCCCCAAAACTGCATATGCATACTTAATGTTCAAATTAATCTTACATCTTTAAAACTAAGCATGGGTTTGGGGGTTAAATTTTGGGTTTTGAATAGAGGCAGGTGGGAAGGTGGGACCTCTTCATGTGTTTCTTTGAAATCTGCTGGAGCACTCTGAGTGGATGTGGTATAACAGAGCACTCTTAATTTTGTAGTGGTTATAGCTTTTTTATTTGTGTTAGTGTTTGCTGCTTGAGGTCTACAAGGAAGAATAGGGTCGATGTTTTATATTGATTCATCAGTAACACTCAGAGGTGCTAACTGAAACTCTGCTATGCATTTCTGCAATTTATCACAATTCATTAGATCATAAATTCTTTGAAGCTAAGAGCTATCTTTTTGATGTTTTACAGCCTCTAGAATAATGAGAGAGAGGCTGTAGGTGCTACCTTGATGCAAATAGTTATAGATCAAAGCTCAAATTAAGCAGGCAACAGAAGACCTTGGACTTCTCTCATGAGCTTTCTTCTCAGATAATTAAATGGTAATGCAGATAAGAAATGGGTGACGTTATTATCCTCAGCTTAAAGATAATACTGAAGGTTTTCCACATATCTGCCCCAAATTTCTGTTCTCAAATCAGACCCTAAATTTTGGACTCTTGCTTTCATGCCTTGAGCTCAAGATTAAATATCTTCTCAATACCTGCTCTCTTAGTGAAAAGGATTAGGCTGCTATTTAGGGAAGACTCCAAATCCTTATGTGAAGGATTTTAAAATACAGAATCAAAATTTTCTGATTGCATGTTCGCTTAATGATATGAGTACCACTATAATGATCTAGACTAGATTAATTTTACCACTTCAATACCAGATTGAGGTCTTTTATTGGAAAACATAATATATTTTATGAAGTAAGAAGTGAAAGCCAATATTTTTGTTGGATTAATTGCCATTGTAA
>VWYI01009005.1:0-19074 GCA_013399455.1 Anthoscopus minutus
GGTGACCAAAGAGCATAATCAGTGTCTATCTATATATCTGTTTATACAAAAATATAGATGTGCATATGCTTGTGCACGCATATATATACATATAGATAATGCAATATAGTATGCAATTTTAAAGTCTGATTCTCTTGATTGTATAGGCTAAATCAGCCTCCTCATTAAATCAATTTCAAAGGGAAATGAATATATTTAAAGAGTGAGACATGTCTAGCATTTCTCTTGATGAGCTAAATCCATTTTAAGTATACTAAAGTGATCAGAGTTACTGTGGGGATGCAGTCATCTCAGTGTTTGCATAAGATTATGAATGTTCCAGGGCATTTGTTAAGTATTGTTCCAACTAATTACACTCACTACTTTTCACTTGCAAATGCTGGAATATTAAGCTGTGCTCCATTATCTCACAGACAATGCTGCCATTGGCTTGGACTCTGTTTCTGTGGATATTCTGTGTAGTAAGAGAGAAGGATGTAAGCAAAAAATATTTTTAGGGACTGAAACAACTTTTGAGCACTAGGTTTTGAGGAATGTATATACTAGGAGCAAGATTATCTTATCCCACCAAATTCTTATTCAAGTTCGTAGGGAGGCAAGAGCCTTTTTACTTTTACATGCCTGCCTTTTCTCCTGCTTTGCAGAATCTTAAAAGGTTTTGTGTTGGAGGTGACCTTAAAGATCATATAGTTCCTAGATGATCCCTCCTGCCATGGGTAGGGACACTCTCTGCTAGACTAGGTTTCTCTAAGCCCCATCCAACTTGGCCTTGAACACTTCCAGGGGTGGAGCATCCACAACTTTTCTGGGCAACCTATGCCAGTGTCTCATCACATTCACAGTGAAAAATTTCCTCCTAATATGCAGCCTAAACATAAACTTCTTTAGTTTTATCTCATTGCCCTTTTTCCTTTCACTATGTCCTACTCAAAAGTCACTCTCTGGCATTCTTCCAGACTCTTTAGGTAGTGGAAGGTCCCATATAATGTTCCTAGAGCCTTGTCTTCTCAGGCTGAGCAACTCTGACTTTGCCTTTCCTCACAGGAGAGGTGTTTCATCCCAATAATAATCTCTTTACTTCTCCTTAACCTCATATTAACCTGTTCATATTTTGGTGGGGTATGAGTGATGGTCATAGTTAGTAAGCTGTTACATGCTAGGCAGCTTATTAAAATGGGTGTGAGATCTATCAACATTGGCACATGGATAAAAGTTTCTGGAAAAATCTAGTTTGGTCTCAGATATTTGGTCTTGGTATCTTTTTCCTGTAAAATCACATTTAGCCAGAGAAAACTGCTCAATATGCTGGACAAGGATAACACAGTGGTCAATACCTGAGGCACCCTTTGCAGAAATACTAGTACCAATTAGGAGCAATGTGGCCTAACACTTGATGGGAGGATTCAGTGTTCAGCATAAGTAGTACTTTGGCCAGTATTGCAGAAAATCAGAAATGGTGTCTGCATGCCTCACATATTGAGCTTACTGTGTCAAGGTCAGAGATGCAGCCAAGAGAATAAGCAAAGCATGATGTAAATATTTTTTGTCTAGATTAGTGGACATGGATGCGGCTCCTATGTTTAAGTAGAAGTTTAAATGGTTTGTATTAGGAGAAAATAAAATCAACCAAACAAACCCAATGTAGAGACAATTTAGTCAATTGCTGATTTAGTTTTTATGCAGCTTAAAGGTATTTTAATCCAGTTATTTAGAAGAATAAGTTTTATTGTATGCCAACCACCCTTAATCACACCAAACTGATTCCAAACCCAGTGATTAATCTAGACTGGAACTACAGAGAGAGAGAAATAGATACCAAGTTTCAGCGACTGGGTATAGAAAGGAAATTTTGCGAAGGTCCTTATTGAAGAAAAGCTCTGGGATGACTTCAGTGAATGTTTATTACTGGTCCAGTGTAGACACCCATCTACAAATAACATCTGCTTCCTGTCTCAGCAGTGAAAGAGGAAGACAGTTTTGATCAGGGTGAGAAGACAGCAGAGACTCTATGGGGAACTGAAGTTCTCCATCCTGCAGTACTTGAGATTTGCTGGGCACACATTCGTAGGAATATGTGCTGCATTAGTCTTGTTGTTCACTGAGACAGTTGCATAGATCATCCCACAGGAAACAGTATGTGAGAAGAGCCCAAAATCTGTGATGGCTAGGCTCTGATTCCCAAAAGAAAAGAAAAAAAGAAAAAAAAGAGGAGATTTATCTTGACAATATTCAAGCTTTTAAACTGGGGAATGAAGTTAACTGTTTCTTGAGATAGCATAACAAGAGAAAAAAAAGTAAGCTATAGAGGCTTATAGGAAATGATGCAAGGCAACTATCTTGTTCTAATCTCATGTTTATTTCACACATGCAAATCAAAAGCTTCCTCTGATATTGTTTCCTATTGCATTTAATTTGGAAGCTAAGGAAATACAGGTCAATTAATAGACTGTAAGGTGAGGAAAAATTAACTGTATCACCAGAGTCAAAGAATGGAGATCACTTTGCAGCTGGCTGACAGCAATGGGCAGAGCACCCCACACTTCAGTACTACATCCCATACTGTTCAACACCTTCATCAAAGACCTTGACAACTATCTAGTGTACTTTTAGCATATTTTCAAGCGACTGTATACTTGGAGAGAGGCTGAAAACAAATGTCAGAGCTTCTAGCCAGAGTGGCCTAGACAAACTTGAGGAATAATGTAACAAAGACATTATTAGATTAATCATAAAAAAGTGGAAAGTTCTACACATGTGGCAGAGTAATCCTAAGCATCCAGACAGGAGGGCAAGAGTCTGACACAGTAATGGCCCCACTGAAAAAACTTGGTGAGTGCAATGGTCTCCAAAGTGGAATATGAGCCACTGGATGTGTTTTCACCAGAAAATAGAAATGCTGCACATTAACAAGCACATCCACCAGATCAAAGAAAACTATCACTCTCTTCCCAGAACTGGTGAGATTTCACAGAGAGCAGTACTCAATCCAACTCAAAAAGTAATGTGGAGAGGGATTGTGAGGTTCAGCAGCAGCCAAGGGCATATGGCTAGTCCACAGGTCAGGTCTTGTTTAGTCTAAAAAATTGAGTCAAAGAGGTGAATGTAATACTGGCCAGGAACTGCATGGAGGGGGATTTCAGAGATGATCGACCCAGACTCTTCCTGTAAATGAAAGATGGCAAAACAAAGTAGAATGGAATAACATCCACACATTTTGGCTTAAGAGGTGCAGATTAGTTAAAAAAAAAATCACTCGGGAAGTAGTACAGACTTAGAACAAGATAGCCACAGAGGCTGTGAAATGTCCATCTATGGAGGGTTTTAAGACTCTACTAGACAGTCACAGGGTGCGCCATGCCTAGACATAGGGACACTGTCACTGTTTCCAGCAGGGATGTGAGCTCAGAAATCTCCTCCAGACAATCTTTCTATGAATCTGGTAGTTTATGAATTGCAGGCCATTTTTCTCCAGTGATTACAGTAATTCTTAGTGGAAAAATTGGTCAAGCCAATAATTCATGTTAAGATGGAATTTTCCTGCTGTGAAATGAAATCTTTTACATTTTTAATGCATATAAATTATATCATATCTTTGGGACAGGAAATGAAAGCAAATCACAAAGCTTGGTTTAAATATTTGGAAATTCTACCTGTGAATATATTGGAACATAAACTACCTCAGCGAAGGTGCAAATTGGAAATGAGGAAATGGTAGAGTCTTAATTAAGGAAAGAGTAGAACAGTATTTGGAGAATAGGATAGTAAGTTATTTAAAAAATATTGTGCACCTCTGACCTGTTCAGATTCCTTGAAAAAGTTAATGAAACAGTACATAAAGGTGATTCAGTGGACATAACTTACTTTAATACTTCTTCATAAGGAACTCTCAGAGAAAATAAATCTCCACAGGGTAAGGAGCATAGTCTTGAAGTGGATTAGAAATCACTTAGGTGAAATAAAACAAAATGAATGGTTGTGAAATGAAAGATCCTTCTGTCTCAGTCATGCTGGATCACTTTCATAGGCTCAGGTGATGAAAGGAATGGAACAAGAATGAGAACAAATATTAGCATATGGCATTAGGGTGTCTTGAGATGAAAACAATTATATGGTACCCTCAAAAATATAAAAACATTAACATCTATACTGCATTAGCTTCTACTGTTGTTACCTTGTTGAGTTAGCATTTACAGTGCAGCAAACACAATGTTTTATACAAGTAGTCGTATTGCACAAAAGAAGTAGCTTCATGGCAGTAGCTGAATTTCAGCACTAGCAAACATGGACAACATTCATTGATGTGAAAATGAAATACTAAAACAGTTCTAATAAAATTAACTTTGAAATTGTCTTCAATTCTGAATTCTCCTCTGCTTTAATTTTCTATGTTCTTGTCCCTCTGCTTTCTTCTTCTTTAGGAGGTCAATATCTGCAAATTTCCCCCAGAGATTTCTCTCTTCTTTGGCTTAATTTTTCAAGGTGCAGGTAGTTCCAGTGACTTCAATGTGTAAGTCCTTTTTTCTGTTTTGTTGTCATTCACCATTCCTGAAGATCAAGCACTTCTTTCTTCTGTGATATTTTGATCTTTTTATTTCTGTTATCCCATACACAAAGACCTAAGTCACAGTCAGCTTTGTTTTAATTTCTTCTTTTCAGCCTTAAATACCGCTTAATAACCTGCCTGGTTATACAGCTATTGGCTTCCTGAACAAGTAAAAAAGCCACTTGCCAAGGAATTTTAAAATTTATTTACTTCTCTTTCTTGTTTATTATAGTTGCAATACATGTTCTCTGCATTTCTGCTTCTTCCATCTTTCCTCTTTTACTTTGTTATGCAAAGTTTCCAAGGTTCACGTGAACTTAGATAACTCTTAATGCAAATGCAGCAGCAACCCAATCTTTCTGCAGAGGCTAACTACTTTGAGCAGTCAATGGAATCTAACACATACCTCTGAAAACTTCCATTTTCACTAGGCATCTCCCTCATTTCATTTTCTGGAGAGTTTTCCATTTGTGTACTGAAGGTACACTGCTGTGAAAATCTTGCTGCAAATTTGTACCTGCACAAGCATGATAAAGACAAGAGAAAACCTGTGTTTACTTGGAGCTTTTGATTTGGCAATGATGGTACAGACAGCTCTTTCAACAGGGAAACAAACTGTCCTTCCAGAAAGACTAAAGGTGTAAACTTGCACTCCCAAGGCCTCAGTTTGCATCCAAAGGAAAATGCCCATGTTACACTATTAAGTGCTTTCCTCAATACCTAATTAACATGAAAAAAAACCAGTTAATTATCCCAGCTTTTTAAGAACCTGATTTCAAGACGACAGAAGGAAGCAAGGTGCTTACCCTTAAATGTAGTATGAAAATTATAAATTAAGCCATCTACAAAGTAAGAGGAGCAATTTGGGACATCTCCTAAGTAAGGCAAAGTAAAGACACAAGCAAAGAAAGCAAATGACAATCCAAAAACTCTTCACAGAACTTCTATCAGGATGAATTTATTTGTGTGTTCATTATTCCTTGCTTTTTCTGACAAGAGTTTAAAACATCAAGAAAAATATAATTTAAGGTATAGGAACTTTATACTTAGTTTAAACTAAGTGAACCCAGCTGAAATTGGAAAGCAAATCTTACTTCTCATGGTGAGTCTGACTGCCCATGTAGGTATTTATCCCTTTGTGCTGATAAAAAATTAATCCCTTTAGCTGATAGATATTTATTATGATAGCCAAGATAGGGCAGTCCTAGGTAAAACTGTAAATTGGTTGTGGAATGGGGTTTTTTTTAATATAAGCTTCTTTTCTCCTCATTTTTTCCCCAAAAAACTTAAAATACAAATGAAACATAGATTGCATAGATCTCAACTGAGGAACATTCAAGGTAGAGAGCTTCACTTTGTCACGTGAATAATCTTACAAATATTTCAACATTCACAGGCTGAAGAGGAAAGTTTTTATTTCACTGATACTATTGTTGCGACAAATCAGGAAGTTAAAGGTTTTCTATTTGTTCACAGTCAAGGAAACTTGCTGAAAAAAATGAACAACTCTTTGTAGCAAGGTACTGCTACCTGACACCTCTTTTCAGTGTAGGATGATAGAGCTGTTTCACAATAGGCTCCCTGACTGACGTTTGAGTGGGTGCAATATAAGAAAAGCCTTGCTTTTATCTTATGGGTTGCAGTGTTGTGACAAGCTTTGGATGTCTTCTCCTCAGAAAGTATCTGAGGAGGGAGGTGGCTTGCTATGCCAAACTCAAGTCAAGTTCCTATTCTGCTCTTCAGCACATCATTCCCACCACTTTCAGGTTACATCTTCCATGGGATTTAGGTGCATAATTTTAATTTGGATTCGTAAGTCTCAGAGGACAATTATTTTTCTAAAGACTCCTAGGTCTATCAATTGTTTTAATACTTACAAAATTCACTACTGCCTCAGGCAAAATGCTTTAAAATGCCAATGTTATCATCTGAAGTGAAATTCTGGAATTCAGTGGAATATAGGAACTATCTTGAGTTACTCTGTAAGCAGTTCTTTATTCACCTGTTTGGCTGAATTTCTGAAGTTCAGGCAGCACAACAGTGTTCTTCAGCCACTACAAGCTGAAAGTACCAAGTTCTCCGGTGATTCAGACAGAAAATAAAAGACTTTTAGAAATAGCTGCCTTTATTGTCACTGTCATTAGTGCAAGTAGTAGTGGTAGGATGAGATCAAGAAGTGTTTCTCATACTTTTCATTATGGCTTAGGCAATTCCTTTGCAAAATAATTTTCAGGACCTTCCAGTCCAAAAGTGAGCATTAATTTTAGGTAGGTTAGAGGCAAAACTGAGTTTGGACAGATGTGGAAAGAGAGACACCTTCTATCTGTGCTGTTTAATCTATACCACAGTGCAATAAGGAATGTAATAGGTCAAATAAAAGAAGACAAGATGAAGCACAGCTCTGCATCCCAAAGACAGGCAATAATTACTTGAGAAATGTCTGTCCTGAAGTTCTGAATCTACTCTCAGAATAGCTTGTATGTGTTACCTTCAGGAGTTACTGGATGAAATGCAGAATTTGTATATTTAGCATGTTGCTAAAAAAGTCCTTACCACAATCCAGAAACTAAAAATGCCCTTGCCTCAAGCTGTATCTCTCTCATATCTGTATGGCTCACAATCAGCTACAAAATCTTTTTTTAGACATAATGGAACATAGTAACTGGAGCCTGAAATCTCTAAGCCCCTCATCTGCCTGAAGGCCTGAAGTCAACTTTTCAAGATGGAGCGTGACCTTCACTCTCAATAGACCTTCATCTTTACGCAGCATCTTTCATAGCAGTGGCAATTGTTCACCATGGTACTTACTGCAAAGGAAGCACAGAAGAGAATATACCCCATACACAGAAAAGGGCCTTCACTCACATTGCTGTTCTTCCCATTTTATGGAACAGAGCACAAACAGAGTGAACAACAGTTCTCAAATCAATAAGGACATAACACCCACTGTTGTCACAATTCAAACAGCCACAGGACAATCTGTTTTAAATTAGCACAAGACAGATTTATAGTAAGTTTAAAATGCTGTGACTGACTTATGGAAACAGGCTCAAGCCAGCTTTAAGACAACCCAGGCTTCAGGGTAGCAGTATCACCATGAAGCCTACTGTGAGTAACTATCAGCGTTATCTTCAGCAGATTTTCCAGTCTGTGTTGTCATGGGGGCCCAACTGCTATGTCTAGAAGGTAATTCAGCAAGTTTGTTCTAGCCTTTCTCAGCTAGTTAAAAACTAGCCTTTCTGGTTGCATTGCACATTAAAAACTAGGGATTCTCCCAGAAACCTTTAGCCAACTCAATCAAGAGAAAAATGCAAGGAACTTTTCCACCAGGTGGCAGGAAGTGTCAGACACTGGGATGATCTCAGCATTAGGCATTGATATTTTTAACACACATTTTCAACTTAAAGAAGATTTTTGTTGTGGTTTTAAACTGTGATATGTGCATTCAAATTGAAAATGGCTTCTAGAGCTGGTTATAACCTGGTGACTTTGACAACTGACTTGTGGATATAGTAAGAAATTAATTATGAAAGCATAAATCCACTGATTTATCTGATCAAAATGTTCCTTTCATTATCCCTGTTTTAACCCTTGTGTCTGATTCTTGCGTTCTAGCCAGCATAGAATCTAGTTATTAAATGACAACAAGAGGGTGGCTCTAAGATCATGGGGACATCAGTGATGGTGCTTATGGATTGGAAATGGATGTTATTTGACAGTAGCTTGGCATTACTCTGTAAAACACACATATGAGAAATTAAGAGAGATTATAAATGACTGAATTGCAATTGGCACATGAGTAAGGGTTTTGGCAACAGCAGGGGGGTGATGGGATAAAGATAACTTCTGGCAGCACTCCAGAGAAAGCTCTATGCATGGAAACAGGCTGAAAAGCTGTGAGAGGAAAAAAAAATAACCTCAGGGTCAAGGGCAAATCTTGGAATTTCCAGCCCTGAAAGCAAAGTGAAGAATGACAATCACATAACTAAAGACACAGGTAAGCAGTAACTCTTATTCCATATTGTGCCTTCCAGCTTTGAAGAGCTGAGACAGGCAGATAAATGGGAAACTAAAGGATAAAAAAGTCAAGGAAGACATAGAAAAGGCTGTCATCTAAGGAAAAATGATGGCCTATATCAGCCAAGAGTGGCCAGAAACCTATAACACCTATAACATATTTTCAAGAAATTTTCAAGATTATTATCTTGAGCCTCTTCAAGAGTTCATTTAAATACCAAACTTACATCTTAATAGTTCACATTTTTATGAAGGATTAATTATGACAAGAATCTCAAAATCATTACATGTAATAGTCACCAAAATTCAGTTTCTTACATTTTTTGAGGATTTTTTTTGCATATTTTACCTAAGTCAGGCAAAAGGTTGACGATGGGCCAAGATATTCCTTGCTCTAACCAGGTCAATTTAGCAGACTTGTAGACTGAGAGTCATTCTGCTCAAAATAAGAAAGTATAATTGTACATAACTATTACAAAGGAGTTTTATCTTCAAAAAGCTTTTTTGCAATGGTTTGATCTTTACAAACACCCCATAGGAGAGAAACTGAGTCAGAGACTGCTCAGTGATTAGAAAAGTATTGGTGATGTGTAGAAGATTGAAGTTTGTAATTCTCAGTGTCTTGATCTGAGATCAGTAGATAACACCTGGCTCATGCCATAGGAAATCCTATAATGATGTGAAAATCCATGTAAGTTGCTGCCTCTGAGCTAACAGAGGACATGCTTTCAAAAGTCATCTAAATGGGGGCTGATCATGATAGCCACATGTATTAAAAAAAACTGTAAGAGAGAAACATTCCCAGAAGTTGGATTTCGTCTGTCCTATGATACAACAGTAAGACTGAGGTCTAAGTAAACTCTTGTTCCCTGAACTCTTTCTGGGAATGGTTCAGGATTTATTATGCATCTGGGACCACAGGCAGGTTGCATACAGCTATTCTCTTCTCAGATGTGGGGTGTTATGCTCCAGTTGGGGTCTGAACCAAGGATCACTCTTGGACAGACACAGAAGATATTTGATATCCAACTCAGGCAATGTAATGATCATTAGGGTTTAGTAAATACTACAATATAAATTTTAAACAAATATATATGTATATATACTATAATGATAGAACAGCTTTCCTCTTCTCTTGAAAGCACCTATTTTCATCAAGAGTTACCATTGTGTACTTATGCACATCTATGCCTTTCCTAAAGAAGTTTCTTGCTTCCCTTAAAGGGAACACCTGAGAACAGCCACTCATTTTTCCCATTTTGTTCTCCAAGGATTCTTCACTCATG
Organism: Anthoscopus minutus; assembly: GCA_013399455.1. Classification (NCBI taxonomy): domain Eukaryota; kingdom Metazoa; phylum Chordata; class Aves; order Passeriformes; family Paridae; genus Anthoscopus; species Anthoscopus minutus. The sequence goes on from VWYI01009005.1 coordinate 9,847, forward strand.
TCCATCACTAGAAGCACAGTAAGAGCTCCCTCAACACTACCATTCAGTATCCTTTGGCTTAACAAAGTGATGAACATATTTTTTCTATTTGTCCAGATGTGGTACACTGATCTATATTTTCTTCCTCTGACACAGGAAGTATGTTCACAGTACTAGAGTGTACTCAAAATACCTTTTTTCTTTTTTGCCATGATATGATCCACCCTCACAACCGACAACAGCAAAAAAAAAAAAAAGACAAAAAAAGACATTGTGGTCTTGCATATTCCTTTTAGACATGATTAAAAAGTAGAACACAACCTGCAAAAATTCCCCCACCACAAAAATCACCTCCAAATGGAGCTGCCAGAAGCTCCTGCACAGGAGTTCACACTTCTTTTCTGTCTCACACTTCCAGCTCCTCCATTCCCTCTTTCACTCAGCCTTGTCATCCTTGGTAGACCTGGTTTCTCCTCTGTCACCTGGAGCAACCACTCTGCATTCTGCTATCTCATGGTTTCAGCAGGAGGCTTCAAATCTCTGTTTATGCCTCAGTTCCCTCTCTCCTGCTCCTCTTTGCTTATTTATGATTGAAGCGTGTGATTGTATTATTTACACTAAGTCTGTAAAATGCTTGTGGAAATGTTTTTCCTGGACAGAATACCTGAACTAAATAATTGCATTCTAAGTACTTCTCAGATTCTTTGTGGGAGATGGAAATAAGAAAAAATATGCAATTTACCTTATCTTCTTATTTCCTTACCTTTGTAATCTTAGACAGGAAAAAAGGAAGACATGTTTTATCTGACTGCAAAACCAAAGGTCACACACCTCTGAATATTAAACATATTTTTGCAAGGAACATTTCTGTTGAATTCAAAAAGACACTCAAACCTGTTACCCAAAGTTCATCATTAAATGATACTATGATGATTTTTTGCCTCAGAGGACTGAGTCCAAACCACTGAGATGGATATTTCTAAGTTAAACCTTATTTGAGAAATACTATATTGTTGTTTCAATAATAAGACAGGCTACAAATTTACTCTTGAATATGAGCTGTGAACACCCTCATACATGTCATTTTGGAATCAAAATATAGAGACAGCAATATTTACAAAAGATCATTAGCTCCAGAGGAAAGTACCTACAGGGAAACAGAATGGAAGGGGAAATGTCAGAAGGAAAATGTCAAGGAAGTGATGAGCATGGGTCAAATAAATGAGGAGGAAGGACCAAAATGGTACTTCAAGTCATTATGAATAGCACAGCCTGTGAAAGTATCTCTGTGGCATAAAGGGTCCCTGTGAGATGCAGGAAAACAGGTCACAATACCCTGAATCTTGCTGGCAATGCCCCCTAGAGAGAGAATCCAGCATAAGTTTTCCATCTAATTTACTGTATCTGAGTGAGATTAAATTCTACAAGGAAATGTGAATTCTACAAGGAAATGAGGGAGAATTCTAGGACTAGGTGGTTGCAAATGTCCCACTGTGCATGTAAAAGGCAGGTTCAATCTCTGCAAACACTACTCTATTAATCTGTTAAAGTGACGTTGGCACGTCAGCACATTAAAGCAGGGACAAAGAAGCACACTTTTTAACTTCGTCTTTTTAAAAATTCAGTGGTCCTGGCACTGTCATTTCTTCCTGCAAATTGAAGCCCTCCCCAAATCATTTACTGCTCCTTGTGCAGCGTGTGAGGCAGAGAGCTGTTGGCCCTTGCAAATGATAAAACCAGCCTTGCCAAAAATCCCTGTTGAGCTGCTGGTCAAAGTTTGATTCTTTTGTTTTCAAAAAAACTGTCAAGTTCAGCTGAACCATTTCCTCTATAAAAATGAGTTATCTTGAAAAAGACTTCCCTTTTGCCATTATTCTCATACATAAAGTTAGATTTGTTTATACATGAGTTTGCGTGATGTATATTCTACCACAACTGCCTGTATTATTTCTAGGTGCAGGTATTAATGCAGAGCATAAAGAAGCAAGGGTTTATTTTTATATCACAGAGAGTTTCTTCAGGAAAAACATATAAACCTGTTCTTGCAAATTTAACCATTTCTTATAAAGAAGCCATATTTCTAATATATCTTTTATCACTACTGAAATAAAAAAGATTTAAGTATTACTTATAATTTCCAGAGGTTGGTTTCACATTGAAAATATGAATATTCAGTGTCATCTACTTGGTTAGTAATAAAAATGGCATAATTATAATTAAATACTGTCTCCATTGTGGCCAGGAAGTACAATAAAAAACCAAACAACTATAACCAACTAATATTCTTAAAAGTGATTGCTGATTTGAATGTAACTTGGTATTGAAATTCAGGAAAAATCTTTCAGAATCCTGAATGACCTTTTTTTAATGTAAGAAATAATAATCAGAGATAATGCTAGGCTTTATAAAGCATGTGTCCTCACTGTGGTCACTGAAATGAATTGCTATTAAAAATAAATAAAAAAGGCACATCAAAAGGTACGTCTATTTGAAACCAGTGTCTTTATAGCTAGCCATCCTACATATAAAAATCAATGCCACCTCTCCCAACCTCAAAAAATACCGAAACAATGAAAAAATAGAATGTTATAATGCATCATTGGCTACTGAATACAGTAAAAAATCCATCTGTAATCCATCTGTTTGTCCCTCCCCCAAAAGCACATATTAGAGTTTGAGATGGCTGAAAGTGACTTTAATTCCATTCCTGTTTGAAGGAACAGCCCTGTTGATATTCTAAAACCCTTTTGAGACTGAGGAAAACAACAAAATACAGTACTGAGGATTGGTAATTCATATTTTGTTTCATATTATTAGTCAAAGGCTAGAAAAGAGGAAATTTGAATGCTTTCATGACCCCTCTAAACTTAATACTATGCTAGCAACATTTCTTATTATAATGATATAAGCTGGGCAATCAAATTTTTGAGCACATTTTTCTTAATTTTTTTTTCCAATCATAGTGAAGGATTTATTTTACAGAGATCCTTTTATATTATATAAATGCTCACTTGCCATCACTCTGGTCCAAGTTTCCCTGTCCCAAAAAGGGTCATTCTGCAGAAATTTTGTCTAAGTGATTTGCCTATGTGTCATTGCAGAGCTGAGTCTTAAAATAGAAAATAAAAATAAGCAAATGTAATGCAGGCAGAAAAAGACATTAAAAAATAAGTTGTGATGCCTACTGTACTTACAGCTATGTGAAAATCATCTCACACAAGTCATTTTGTGCAAGTATCATTATGGAAAGACCCTAAATTTCTAAAAACACTTGAATTAATAAAGCTTCATAGATCAAATGGTTGGATATTTTGATCTTATCATCAGTGTTGGTGAAGAAACACAGGTTTCAGAAATGAAGGAACCTGACAAATAATGAGTCAGAGTAACAGTCCTAAGTCACTGGCTCAAAATCTTCCTTCACAGCACAAGATCAAATAACCTAATAGCACATGGTACACTATGATACCTTTCCACAGCTGTCAACACATCCCATTTTTGCAGACTGGGCTTTTAGCTCCAGTCGCTGTTGAGTGTATTTGCCATGAGGGCATCTGTCACTCTGAAGTCCCACTGATGCCTCTGTCGTGACAAGGTACTAGATTGGTGTTAATCATGAGGCAATGGCAGCAACTGAGGGAAAAGGGGAGGCCACATCAATCATATCCATGGATAACCTGCTGAGTACAAATGGATGCAAAACCACTCAAATTCTCCCCCATGCACTGTATGCAGTAAATAAAAGTTCCCTACTTATCTACCTGTAATGATCAGACCAAAACACCTCTCTTCTATGGTGCATTCAGTGCCTTCTGTAAGTCTTTCCATGCCGTTTGATTAATATGGACTCATGCTTTGGTGATATATTATTCTGCACAAATATTTCAATAAAATAAAAGCTGACACTAATAGAAATTCTGGTAGTCGCTGACAAGCACCTGCAACACATCAAAAGGAGATAAAACATGGAATCAGCATGCACCTCAAATGCTTAGGAAGATATGCAAATGTCAGAGAAGCTACAATCAGAGCCATTGCAAAATCACAAGCAGCAGGATGAAAGAACAGGGTTTGTAATCTAGTCATCATGCAATGATTTTCTCCCTGCTGCAAAGCTTGCTAATTACAAATCTATCAATTATGATGCTTGAAAAGCTCTACCTCCTACTCAATGAACATTTTCAGAGGCCAAATGCCACTCTTATCTCTGGGAAAGATAAAGAAAATCTTTGTTGTAGTTTGCAATTTTAATGCCACTCACCTTTTTTGGTAACCTGATAGGATACGGAGGAAATGATAAGACAATGGGTAATGTCTTCAGACTGAAAGAGGGCAGGTTTAGATTAGACAGTACAAAGAAAATCTCTACTGTGAGCAGTGAGGCCCTGGCACAGGCTGCCCAGAGAGGCTGTGGATGCCCCATCCCTGGAAGTGTTCAAGGCCAGGCTGGATGGGGCTCTGAGCAACCTGGTCTAGTGGAAAGTGACCCTGCCCATGGCAGGGGGGCTGGCACTAGATGATTTTAAAGATCACCCAGTGCCAGCCAAACTCAAATCATTCTATGGTTCTCTGATAGGGAAAGGGTGTTCCCTCAATACAGGACTTTGACCTGAGTCTACTTCTTGCACTCCCATGAGCTCTCTATATAGATTTAATCTAGTTTCACAATCTCTCTGGGAGAGTTCTTGAGCCTGGAGAGATTAATGGCAACCTCACTGCTTTAGTTCCCAGGCTGAGGTATGGAGATGGCACACGAGGGTATTGTAAAATGAAATTTCGGCTACACATATACCTTAATTAACAGATGCAGAACTCCGCTGCAGAAATTGCTGCATTTAGTCTTAAGTGAAAATGTTCTTATATATGTTGCACAGCTCATAAAGTGTTTTGGGGCTTGGGAAGTAAAAGTTTGCATAAATCAATGTATTTTTATTGTGTGATACAGCCAAAATTACATACTTGCACTCAAAGTCTGCAATAAGGGAAACATTTTGTACGGTCATTTCTTAATTCTTTTATTAAGATAGTGCTTTCTTGCTTGTAGCATTGTATATATGGGATGCTTTGCAAAACAGATCACTGTTTTATTGCCCTTTGTCAACAATCCCATCATCACTTGAGCATCCCTAGATCCAGTAAGCAGATGTGCACTTCCCATGAGCTGAGCATGGAGGTTTGACAGATTTTAGTAAACATCCATTCAGTATGTACATGGGAACCTTTCTGACAGATGGATGAAGAAAATGGGTGATGCTTGTTGAAAAGGGACAGGAAATAGCAATTCTGTAAAGCACAGTTGAGACTCCTTGATTATTCCTCCAGCAAGCATACAGTTTACAGCAGGATTTTACTAATGATTCTCTGTCTAATATGTCTGTGGTAAAATAATTTGGTTTATTTGTAACACTGAGGTCAGAAAGAATTCTCTATATGTACAGTCCTTCTGAGTGAAATTTGTATTAAAGAGGAAAAGAAAATACTTAAAAGTATCGATTTAAGTAAATCAATGTCAGCCACTTTGCATTCTGGTGTTTACTGACTAACAATTTTTCTCTTGACTTGATTTTCCCTATGCTCTAGAATAGAACTACAAAAGGACTTATTGAGTATGTCTCGGAATTTTTTTGTTTCCTTTTTTAATTACTTCAACTTGGCCAACCAGCATTAGATTTTGCTGAGGTATGGCAAACGTAAATTCTCTCACTTCCTCTGGGAAGCCCTCCCCAGTGTTTTTGCATGTGTTTCTGTGTGCGTAAGTAACACGGAGGAAAAAAGCCAAAACTGTAGTTTCTTCTTCACATACACAACACCCTTTCTCCTCAGCTGTCCTCTGCTTTTGACGTATTGCTGGGACAGTTCCAAGGAGGCTTGTTTTCTTGTTTTAAATTTAAGTAGGATTTTCAGCCAAAGACTTTACAGCACTTACATGTAAGATGTGTAAGAGGATGGTGCCTCATTTCTTAAATAGCAAAAAGACAAGGTGAAATGCACTAAAGTACACTTCCACAAGAAAATGTAGTTAAGTCAGAGATGGAAGATGGGGATAGAAGAGCATGTTTCCTCTCCTAACAGTGATTAGGAATGGAAGCAATGTCATTTCTGACAGGGGAAGATCGATTTAAATCCTTTGATTTTTATCATTGCAGGCTTGGGAGGAAGAAGGCTAATTATATTCCCAAATTAATAAAAACCTAGTATCTGAAGTATACTCTTTCCTTGCCATGTACTACAAGTATATTCTCATTTAATAACTTCTGAAGTCCTTGGCAGCTCTTTCCTAGACTTCAGTCAGATCAGGCTCTTGCTATCAATGAGAGGATTTACAATTAATGTCTAGTGTGGATAAAGTAGGACATCCATAATTACTCCTTCTTTTTACAAGTCATTTGCTGTTTTAACCTTTTGATTCAAGGGTGCTGAAGAATGCAGGCTGGTTCACAAAAATCAATCCTGACTTAGAATTTCATAATCTATTTCTACTGTGAGAGGGATTTGCCTGAAACCATATGAAGCTGTTTCAAAGAAAAACGAATATTGCCCTTTCTTGCACTCTTAATTTTGCTTCTGTCTAAAGCAAGGGAAATACTTTTTTTTGGGGTTTGGGTTGTTGTTTTGGGTTTTTTCTTATGAACTATTGTGAAGTATTTTTCACAAAAAGGAGCAAAGGTTGAACACTGAAAACACTGTGCCCTGCTATATACCTGACCAAAGCATAATAGAAACCATTCAGTTTGCATCACATATCCTGTGATGAAGAAAGGTATATTTTGTGGCAGCATGCAACTACAGGATAGGGTGTCGAACACATCTTCCTATCAAAATTACTAGCCAGCTGAAACTTTATGCCAAAACCAGAAATTAAATCAACTCCAGACAAGTTTCCTAACAAGAAACACCATTGTTTTTCCCACTCTAAATCCTGTTATTGGATCCTCAATATTTTGGATGGATTCAGAATTTTCAACATATTTATCACATGAAAGCCAAAAGGAAAAATAGATCCTTTTCCATGACCAAAGTAAAATCTCATTTAGTTTCTCCTGATTATAACACTTTGGACAGCTGCCATATTCAAGAATTTCTCTTTCCTCTAGGATAAATTAGTATCTAGTCAGCAAATGTAGAATTAAACTGCTTTGTTCTTTTTTTATATGTAAAACTATACTTGGAAAATAACCAACTAATTTTTGACTGTTTGGGTTGACATGAACCCTGTGCCAAAAGTTCTATTTGTATTCTAATTTGGTTTTCTCTTATCTATCAGAAAACTGATATAGATATAAATATAGATGCATATTGAATACAATATGTATTATATATATATGTAAGTGTTTCTATTTTAAACATATGTGTGTGTGTTTAACTCAATGCTGACTAGTTTTCCATAGTGTATAGAGATTCCCACCACACACAATTCATGGACAAAATCCTTTTAAATTGGGATTTCCCTAATAGGTCTCTAATCTCACCATGTCAGCATTAAAACACTCCATTGTTTATAGTTGTGTCCATGCAATCAACAATCCTATTTAGCTTTGCTTCCTGTTAAAGGCAACTAATAAACTTCTCCAAATATTTAAATTCTGGGTTGTATGAATTAGAAGAGGACCTGGATTTGGCTCAAATACACTTATATAAACTCAGGAAAAACTGCTACAAATGAAGTCCTTTGTTCTTCGGTAGCATAAAATAAACACAAAACTCCTCTACTTACCACCTCAAAATTGTATGGTCTATCTTCAAAATTTTTCCTAGTATTTTTCTACCTTCATCTGTATCTCATTGTTTTCATAACTATTTCTATCAAATCAGGCTTTTATAATTTAATTATTTATTTATATCAAAATAGAGACTTTTATCTTCATCTTCTCTAAAGAGATTACAAAAACCCAAACATAAATAGATGTTAAACAAAACGGTTGCAGGATTTTGGAACATAACTTTATTCATTATCAGTAGTATTTATGCCCTTTTGAAAAAAAAATCTCTGAAAATTCATATCAAATGTTCATAGTGTTTCTTAGTTGCTTATCAGTTCTATGGTCATCTTTATTCCGAAACCCCAACATGGAAAAGCATGCCTGTTTTGTTGGTTGTTTTTAAATATTATTCTCATTTGTATTTTCCCTTCCAATAGTCAGCCTTTTTGAGTGATTTGGTGAAGAACTGACTGCTGAAGGAGTGGCTGGTGTCATTGCAGAAAACTATTGAGTATTTTGAGAGTCCCAGCAAAAATAGAGGGAAGAGTTTGTTAGCCTGGGTAGTTTTGTTGAGTTTTTAATTTAATGTGTTTTGGTTTGCTTTTTAGTCTCAAACAGATAATTTGCAGCATTCTTTGGCAAAATATGCTCTTTTAAAGACACAATGCCGAGAATAATGGTTTCAATGAAATGTAAGCTCAACTGACGACCACATTTCAGATATAATTACAAACTGATATCTCAGTTGCACTTCTTCTGAAAGCTGACAAATCTTTTTAATTTCATGAAATCCAGGTCAGCCTATAAAAATACAGCCAGAATGCAGAATTCTACATGAATTTGACATGAAGCCAGACAAAACAAAGGCTTTGACAAGCTTTCTTATTTTCTATTTCAAAACTAAAACAAAACAGAGGGGAAGGATCACCCACCCATGCAGATTAAAAACCTGAAAAATATTCACTGTACTCCTCAAACAAAAAATTTCTGAGCTGTCTGAAACAAACCCCCTGGAGATGATTGATTCCATCTAATGAAACCAAATAGTGAGAAAAAAAAATTATCAACTGCCAAAAACATCTCTATTATGCAGCATTTTCAAACTTTAATGTGTTTTGTCAAGTAGTGTACAATGCCTTCATTAACACAAGCAGAGAATTAAAGAATTCCTACTAAATAAATTCATTAGTGGGGGTAGTCAGCACCTACAGGATACGGATTTCTCGATTTCAGTCTTCCAGTTACATATAAAAATTTACTCTAGACTCACAAGGTCTCATTCTGTCACTGGAAAGTCAAGATGCTGCCGCACAGATCACAGAATGGTTGAGGTCAATAGGAACCACCAGAGGTTATGTCCTGTCATTGAAATGAAAAACACTTGGGTTGTTTTAGTACTCTTTCAGGAATATAAACAAATATTCTGTTGAATTCCATACAGCAACCGGATAACCTTTAAATAAACCCATTTAATTACCAGCATTTGTAGGTTCCTCCCTTTACCTTGTAACTCACAGTATCTGTCACAAAGAATTATAATATAATAAAA
>VWYI01009009.1:292-22172 GCA_013399455.1 Anthoscopus minutus
CGGCTCCGGCCCCGGCCCCGGCCCCGGCCCCGGCCCCGGCCCCGGCCCCGGCCTCGGCCCCGCCATGCTGTGCCACGGAGAGGGTCTGCTGAGCTCCTTGACGGCGCTAATGGCGCTGGCGCTGGCGCTGAGCCGCAGCCCGGCGCTGGCCTGCCTGCTGCCGGCCGGGCTCTACCTGGCGCTGCACCTCTTGGCCCTGGAGCCCGCGGCGCCCCAGAGCGCTCAGCGCGTCCTGCGGCCCCGCGGCGCCGCCGCTCGCATCGCGCATCGCGGCGGCGCGCACGACGCACCCGAGAACACGCTGGCGGCCATCCGACAGGTCAGCACGGGACCGGGGCTGGCAGGGCACGGGCTCAGCCTGCGGGGCCTGGTGGGTTGTGTTTGATAATCCGCCCTTCCAGCACCAAGCCCTCCTCACCGTAAGTCCCTCTAGTTCCGATAGCTGCTGGAAGATGTGTGGGTGGTGGATCCTTCATCCCTAAGGGAACTTCTGATCAGATCTGAATCCTGTGGAAGCTATTATAGCCAGGGTGATGATGGATATTTCAGCAGTGCAGCCGTAATGAAATAATGTATTTTGTTGATGTAACAACACCACACGGAGAGCGGACAGCAACTCAATAACAGGTTGCTTTTTTAAACCTTGAAGATCTGTGATGAGAATCCATAGTTAGGGAAAAATCTGGTACCAGAACTTCACTGTGTGCAGCCCTGCCATGACTTACTGCTGCCTCATCTGCGAGGCATCAAGGCACCGCCAGGGTTCACAGTCGCAGGCTCTGGAATGTAGTGTTTCTGAGGTTGAGACGTTGCTGCTCTGATGATCTCTTACCTTTGCATGAGACAGGGCTCTTAGTCCTGATGAATTCTGAAACTGCACATCCATATGGAGCAGACACCTGTAGGTAACCTCTGGTGCATACCCGGTTTTTGTCTTTCTGGTGCATTGTCCCTTTTCCCAGGAGGGCATTTGTCCTTCAGAGCAATTGTTGTTGTTAGCACTTCACTCAAGTGTTTTTCTGAAGAGTTCTTGGGAAAGATCCGGGGCAAATGAAATGTTCTAATGCAGCCTGGCTGCCTCTTGCTCTCTGATAATGCTGTTCCTCAGAGAGGAGCAGGGATTTGCCTGCATCCATCTACTGCTTGGTACACACATGGTGAGCAGTGTTGACTAAGTTTTACAGTGTAGGTTATGTAAACTGCAGCCTTTTGCTTCTGTCTTTTAGAAAATAACATAAGGACTCCAGAGTTCTTGCATCAGAAGGAGAGAGCAGGATTCATTTCTGCATTTTTATCCTGAAACAGTTCCAGTCCCAAGACTGAGGCAGAATCATTATGATTTCAGCTGTAAAATAGATTAGATGGTTCCGTTGATCTGTGAATGCTCTAACAATGACTTGGATTAAACCTGCTTTGTTCTGCAGACGAAGACTACTGAAAAGTACATTAATATTTTGTTATATTTTACCATAATCCTAGCTAATTATAGCTGTACCTGTGTGAAATCCATAAAGCTGTCTCTTTGGTTGTGTATGTGATTTTTAAAATTTTTTTTAAGGCAGCTGAGAATGGAGCAACAGGTGTGGAGCTGGATCTTGAGTTTAGTGCAGATGGTGTCCCCATTCTCATGCACGATGACACAGTGGAAAGGACAACTGATGGGGCTGGGAGATTGCGGGACCTGACCTTTGAGGAAATCAGGAAGCTTAATCCATCTGCAAAACACAGGCTATGGTAAGTGAACTATTCTGAAATAACTCTTTCAACAGTGAAAAACTAATTATTGATGAACAGAATTATTGATTTGATCTATCACTGATGAGGTTTTTTTTAATTTAAAACTTAGTCCTATATGCTACTTCTAATTTGATTTTAGAGGCATATGAGGCTCTATCTCCTTCACATTAGGAACAGTGAAACAGAGTCCAAGATAAACAATAAACTGACTTTTGAGGACAAAATCCAGGTGGTCAGCTGGGCCATGCAGCAGGAATTTCCACAGACAGTGACTGCTGAGCAGCTGCTGTTCACTGTCAGGAATGAAGTGTCACCCCATCAGGAATGATTTATTGATGGGTAAAGCTGCTTCTGCTGAATCCTCAGCTTGTCTTGCCTGTTCTGCCAGGATCTACATTTCTGGCTCAGGGCAGGGGAGTGCAGTAAGAGCAGGAGGAAGGCAGCAGTTGGGACTGAAAGATTGTTTGTGGGAATTGGAGAAGGAGGTGAAGAACTGGGGTTGGTGTTTTGGGGTGGGACATGGGGCCAGTGAGCACTGGATCCCACCTCCATATCAGTGCAGCAGCAAACAGTTTGACTCAGCCCTGTGTGGTTGGCAGTGTGCAGGCTATGTGTGTGCACATGTATATTGTCTTCGTTCCAATGAGTTCTCTGTTCCTGCAGGAGCCAATTCCAAGATGAAAAGGTACCAACTCTGAGAGAAGCTGTTGTGGAGTCTATACATCACAATCTTACCATCTACTTTGATGTCAAAGGCCATGCAAATCAGGTACTGCTCACTGCAGCATGACACCTCCCCTCACCTCTTTGGGTTTCTGACCTGCTGTTGTGTTGGTCTCAAACTGGTCCCTGTAGTCCCTTCTTTAACATGAGTGAGCTCAGGTCTGCTGCTTGTGTCACCCAAAGTTGTCCTGGGAAGCTGCAACTTAAAATTGGCACAAGGCTGGTACAAGTGTTGCACTCTCAGCACTGCTGTGAAACACAGTAAAGGGAATTCCCTGCTGTGCTAAGAAGAGTCAGAACTTCATCTTCAGCCTCCAACAAGGGATCTATAATTTGCATTACTGAAGACAGATGCAAATGATACATCACTAACATTTTATATAAATTAGTATTTTTCTTTAGCCTAGCAAAATACAGGAATAAATAACTTTCTTCTTGAACGAAAGCCTAGGCAGTACTAGAAAATTATATCCACAACCTATTTAAGGTTATTTTGAAACACTGAGATTCCTACTCTTGGAAAAAAAGAACAAATTGTCATTTCTGTGTTAATGCTGTAAACAAGATGCTGTTCTTCTCTTCCCTTTCTATTTCAATCTTGCAACACAACAGGGAAGTGTTTTTAAGATTGTTCTAAAGTGACTTTGCAGTGTAAATTAAATATGAGTGTATGTATAACATCTCTGTGCGGTGTCTCTAATTGCAGGCAGTTGATGCCCTGAAACAGCTCTACCAGGAATTTCCACAGTTGTATAACAGCAGCATAGTATGTTCTTTCATGCCAGATGTTGTTTATAAGGTGATGTTTCCTAAAAGTTTATTTTTTTTTTTTTAGTCCCATCTGGGAATTTCAATATGGTGTTATATTCCCAGTTCCAGATTACTTTTGGGCTGGCCAGATTCCTAAGGCTTTTAAAAAGCAATAAAGTATAATGCATAATCTTATTAGATCACTACTCTTTAGATGCAAATAGGAATCCCCTCCCTTCTGAAAGCAGTGCAGACAAATGTGCATTACTCTTCTAGATGATGGCTGGCCAGATATCTGTGTGCAAGGTACCTACTAAATAAACCTCTTATTCTAGATTACTCCTAAAACTCTTTCCTCATTCTTACTGCCAAGTCTACTTACTTTTTTTATCCCCATTATATACATTGCAAGAGTGCTATGTAATTTCTTGAACATAAGAGCTGGTGCTTATCCAGTATGAGTTGGTAAACAAACCCTATAGATATCATAAATATCTTTCTAAAAGAGTTACAAAAGGATCTGGGAAAGGCAGAAGGATTCTGGTAGAGTTGTAAATGCAAGCTAGGACTTGTATCTGATCTCTCAAAAATTGTATTTAATGCAGCTGGGCTTTTGGATGAATTACAGTCTTTTCTTCTTGGTCCTCCAGATGAGACAAGCTGACAGAAATGTTGTGACAGCACTGACACACAGGCCTTGGCAGCTGAGCCACCTGGGTGATGGGACACCCCGATTCAATTCCTTCTGGAAGCATTTCTTGTATATGGTGATGGATGTCATTCTGGACTGGAGCCTACACAATTTCTTGTGGCGATTGTGTGGGGTTTCAGCTTTCCTCATACAGAAAAATTTTGTTTCTCAGTAAGTGTTAAAATTTGCTCATATATCAGGAGATACTCTCTTCTGTTAGTATATAGGGTGGAGTTAACACAGGATGTGCTTATTGAAATGTTCCATTCAGTGTTGGATTAGGTGTCTTGATAATTTATTTACTCCATGCTGGTTTATGATTTTAAGCATCCATCTTTTTTATCTGAATTTTTACCTCTGTTAGAGTCTACATGTAATCTCAAAATTTTTTCTTTTCAAAGTTTCTTTTGCGTGTTTGCAGTAAGAAAACACAAAAACATGGTGTTGCAGAAGGTGACACACTTGTTCCTTGATGTGATGCTGATGCAAGACCAAAACTCAGCTGTAGCCTCAGCACTGTCTTAACTCTGTGCAGTGTCAGGCTCCTCTCAGGGTGTCTCTGTTCCTTGCAGGGACTATGTGAGGCACTGGTCTGCCAGAGGAATTCGAGTGGTTGCCTGGACAGTGAACACATTTGCAGAGAAAAGCTACTACGAAAATGTCCTTGACTGCAGCTACATCACTGACAGCTTGGTGGAGGACTGTGACCCTCACTACTGACCCAGCCTGACCACACTGGGCATCTCTGCAGCCATGAGGGCATCCAGCAGTGCTGATGGACTGCTGAGGAGAGCTCTGGGAAAGGCAGAGCAGCAGTTGGCTTCTGCCTGTGGTCACATCTCAAATGCAGCAACCCTCTGGTGCAGTGGCCAAAGCTGTGGTGCAGCCACACACAGTCTGAGGAAATCACTGTAATGTGAAAGAATCAATTTGACAGCCCCGTTGGGCCATACTTTGTCTGTGCAGGTGGCTTCATCATTCTCTGGCTGTTCCTTGCCTTTGTTTAAATTTTGGTTCTAAATTTATGTCAGCAATTTTTAAGTCAAAATTTCAAATCATAACTTGATGTTAGTAATTCTAACAGCATGTTCTCCAAGCATATACTAATTTGAGGTTGATTAATAGCACCTTAAAATCATTTACACTACTGTTCTTAAATCAGAAACTGGAAATAATAGTATAATGGTGCCAAAGTAGAAGATGAGTGTATTTCCCTGCCCTGCATGTAAAAATGATTGTGCTGAATCCTGATGAGGAAAAAAAAGCCAACTCCCCATGTGTGGTGTGAAGGTTATGAGAATTAACAAATAAAACTTGAGTAGCTTCTTATCTTCCAGACCTTTTAAGAGAACCAAGGGAGAATAGGAAATCGTTTGTTCTAATGAAGAAATGACGCAGCACATGAATGTATTTCTTCTTTAAGAGAAAGCTAAATATTGAGTGCTGGTAAGCAGTAGAACAAATGGAGCTGAAATGTCTTTTTAGTTTGCCTTTGGCTGCATGATTGAAGGGCCCTCAGAGGAATATGGAAACTGTAATCCAGATTTAACTTGAACTCCAAAGAGTCTGCAGTCACAATAAACAAGTCTCTGAGAATTCATGGGGAAGTGTTCTTTATCTGCTGTGCAGAAGGGCATTGATGTTAAATGTCAACATTAGTACAGATTGTCTCAATTAGGGTATTATAGTATTTTATGGTATAAATCCAAACTTCTGGAATACCATGGATTCATGCTAAGACCTGCTGAGGGGGTGTGGAGTTTTTGTTTGTATCCTGAGCTCTATGCAAGCACAAAGGAGGTGCTTTTCCCTGCCAGGATGACAAGAGCCTCGTACATTTGTTCACTGACCCCCCTGCACTGCAGAAGCAGCAATCTCAGCCTCCTGGTGCACATCCTGCAGAATGTGTAGGTTTATGTCCAGATGCTGTCCTGCCCCTTCCTGGGTCTTGTGGCTTCTGTTGTTACTGCTGAGCCCCACAGGGGCTCCCCACGTGGCCACTGAAGGGCAAATGACTCTGTGACAAATGGCCCTTGCTCCAAAGGTCCAACTGTTGTTGCTGCTTGAGTTTCTGGCACTGCTGAGTCACCATCCTCAGTGCAAACACCCAGGTCCATGTCCAACAGGCTCGACAGCTTTATATGCAGGGAAACAATAAAACTGAATCTCTGCTCTTGCTCTGTGTGTAAAGTTTGTTCTTTTTTCTGTGCCTGTGGTGGCTGGGTTTGGATTATCTTTAGCCTAAATTATGAGCAAGAGGATGTGCCTCTTTCCAGAGCAACAAGGGAAGAAAAAAACAGGCACTAGAAGAAAATGGGCTAAACAAAACAAAACAAAAGATTATCATGGTGGTTGCACAGTTGTGGCCTTGAATAAAAAGAAGCTGTATCAAATCTCAGAGTTGTGTATGATAAAAAATTAAATTTTAGTTGTGTTAGTTACAAACAGGCCTTTATAGGAAAAGATGCTTAAACTTTCAGTTTACAAGCAATAGTTTTTCACAGATGAGAATTCGGTAAGTAGTCAGTCTTAGTTCTGATGGCTTCATCAAAGCTGCTTTTAAGTGATTCTAATAAACTAAAATTGCTCAGAAAAATGAACCTGGTTCACACAGATTATTTCACAGCCATTACACTCAGTCATTTGAAAACAGCTCCACTTTAATATACTTCTGTTTATTTGACCAATACTTCGGGTTTGGTTTAGATCTGATAAAAGCTTAGTTTAAACAATGTAACTGTTAGAAAAATACTTTTAAAACAGAACTTTTATTTACAGTTAGGCACAGGCTTCCTTATATTTAATCAACAACACGTGGTCAGCTGTGGAGGGAGCCTTACTTCATCGAGGTGATGCCAGTCCTGGGGGAAGGCTGTCACCAAACACCACTGCTGCAAAACAGCCCCCAGAGATATTCCCTATCACAGTAAAAAACCCGGCGTATTTTGCAATCTATTCTATTTTTTTCTTCCATTTAGACGTCAAATAGATGTCTGAGGGATTCATTTAGTCATTAGTGCGAGAGAGGATACTTTCTGCACGCAGTGCTTTCACTCGCTGCTGCCCGTGCCTGCTCAGGGCTGAAATCCCCCGGGTCACCGCCGTCCTCCGCCAGCGCCGCTTCCCTGGCGCGCAGGGCGAGCGCCACGGCCCGGCCCGCGCCGGGCTCCCAGCCTGCTCGGCACAAGGCGACAGCGTTAAGTGCGCTGCTGGAACAAGCACCCCCGCCAGAACGGCCCCTGCTCTCTAGGGATCTCATCTGTCAAGTTTCTGGGATGAAGTTATGCAGAAGTTCAAACTACCGCGCAAGATCCCATAGCTTTGTTTTATTCTGAGCATGATGATGTTCTAGGGACTCCACAGCATTAGTGATCTCTTCTGAGACTCACACCGAGATGTGAAGTCTGTTTCAAAAGTGATTTAAAGTTCTTGCCTGTCTGTTGGGTGCTCTCATAAGACAAAATGGCTCATTTACACAGGAACTTCACTCTCTACTACACAGTCAGTCTTTAGAAGTCACCATCAACACCAGAGCAAGCTACCAAAAAGCACAACCTATAGAAAATGTTCACCCCACAAGCCCAGCCATTTTTTTTTTTTTTTACGCAAGATGCTGAAATGCTGTGTTCCTGACATGCAGCTGTTACACACTGTGTCTGTACATCAATTTTACTGAGCTGAATTTTTAAGAGCTTCCTGTGTTTCATCTTAGTTGCTTACCTGGTAGAAAGTCACTGCTGCTTGAGATCCCAGCAGAAAAGGGATGCTGAAAACAAAATGCACAAGAAGGTTTAGGTCATGATTTCCTTCCTGTGTGTGTTATCTTGTATTTGAAAAGATAACATTTACCTGTAACAAAACCATACTCTCCAAGTCTTGAGCAGGTTTGTGATGATGAGTGTTCAATAGCTATTCTGATTACATTTTCATATCTGTTCAATTTAATCTTTAAAACTATTTCCATGCATACAGGACTTTGCTGCACATACACCCATGACCTGTGTCTTGCCCCAGATTCTGTATAGGGAAATCTACATTTCCCTCTTTTGACCACCTCACCTCATTGTAGGATGTGTTTTGGTTCCTGTTAAATGCCCTTCCTGCGTATCCTGGCACCTCCTGGACAGGTTGCCTGGATGGGTGGTATGAAGAGTAGATTCTCTGAAAAACAGTGTTTGGTATCAGCAGTCTATGTTCTGGCCTCCAGCTGTGACTGTACGGTCAGCACTGCTCATCTCCCTTGTCTCAGGGAAATGGCCTTTCTACTAAATCCACAATGAGATCATTCTGGCATCTCCTTCTGAAATCTGGCCTTAACAACTACAGGCCTTAACAACAAATCTGGCCTAACAACTACTACTTAACTACCTACTTGGTAGGTGACCAGATCTCCCTTCAGGAGTCCCACTCATGACACTCAACACCGGCACAGGTTGTTTGAAAATCCCCAGCAGACAGAAAATGCCCATTCATATCAGCTTACCTCTTTACAGTCAATTTTTTTTTGTATTATCACACACATACTTATAGTTAACAAAAGATCAATATCATAATTGTTATCCATATTTGTTTTTTCATTTATATAATCATTTTATTGATAGCCAGTCATACAGAGGAATTTGGTTTTTTGGGAGGAAGGAGAGGAACCTACTCAACATTTTTTCTCTATCAGTATGTACGTCAAGGAGGTTTTACTCAGCCCAAATAACAACACCAGATAGCACCTACATGTCCACATTTTAACACTAATTTAATGGCTCAGAAGGCAGGACTGCCTTGAAAAGTCAATTCAAGTTTAGGAAAATAGATGTCTATCGGTGTTGTATGGGATTTAAAATGGGGTTAGGTCAAAGCACTCAGTTTTACCTCAGCTGAAAATAATCACAAATCATAATCCTCTAAGGAAATCCATAGCCAGGGAGGAAGGCAGCTTCCTCGTTAGCCTTGGCGAGGTTCAAGTGTGACCAAACCCTTTGGTGACATCACTATACATGAACATTAGGAAAGTTTTCTTGAATTTTCATAACCATAAATTATGTCTGGTGAGGGTAAGGACTTTTCTATATCCTTATCAGGTTGAATTCCAGCCTGGAACAAATAGTTAGGGAACTTTCACAGCATCCTTTTGCTGTCTGGAGTTAAGTAGTAAAGATTGATATGAAGTTGTAAGTACAGACTTTTCCCAAACCAGCAGCTTGTTTGCACATCTGGAGGAGCCCCTGTACCAAGTGATTAAAAAGCAGAAGCTGAGCAGTCAGACTGACCTGCTGGTCTCTTCCTCCCAGTGCAGATGAGGTTTGTTTTGCCCATTGCTCTGCCCATAGCTTTCTGAGCAGATGTATCTTCTCTTCTCCTACCTGTAGTCAAGATAAAAATTTGATCATTAGCTGGAATGTACTAATTATCCTTGAGAGGCTCAAGGCCTCTAAGTAACCAATGACCAAAATAATTCCTTCTATTCTAAAATAATCTGTCTACAGAGGGAGCTGCAGCAGCACATCTTGAAGATAAAATTCTTTTGCTACAACTATATTTGTGAGTTAAATTTCCCTGCAGCTCCCATGAGGAAGGGTTCCCACCCTCCTTTGCACAGTTACAGGAAAAACAGGTTACAGCCCCACAAAGCTAGATGAGACAATCAACATAGAAGCCAAATTATATAAAAGATACAGCTGAAAGCCAAACTTACCTTAATAATTTGCTTGTGTAAGCATTTGATCATGGTCTTTCTTACAAGTGTTATTTGCCAATAAAGATAACTAACAACTCTAAACAAAACAAAACAAAAAAAGGTCCAACATATGAGCACTTTATTCTGATCAGTGTTGAGATAGCAATGTATCTTGTTAATTTTAACCCATTAAAAGAAATATATATACACATCTCTGTACACACACACACACATAAAATAGATATATACAATTACACAAGAAATGGCAAACACATGGATTTGCTTAAAACATGGCAAATGCATGAAATTGCTTAAAGCATTATTTTACAAAAAAACCCAAAAAATTTATGGACTTGTACTCAGGACAAGAAGTATATTTAAGTGAGTCAACAGTACAAGATGCATTTCAGATAAAATAACACAGAATGACCCTGTCATTGCCAGTTTTTTCCACTTAAGGCCTTTTTCTGGTTCTTTTCATTAGCAGATACTTACAGTACAAAACAGGAGAGACTGAAGAAGAAAAGTTCCCTTGTAATTAAGTTATGGTAGATCCACACCACCCATTTCGAGGCATTGTTACTTTCCAGTATTTGTATCCACTCGGTGATTGCAGCATACATAGAGGACAAACCTCTGAAAGGACCACATTCTTCTGAAGGTTTTAACCTGAGAGTGTGATAAAACAGCAACTTAAAGCTTTGTATGTTAACCAGTTAGTACTGTGATTTTGTACATCAAGATGCTCCTCAGTTTTCTATAGCCCTCTATTGTCTTTGGACTCCCAGGCTACTTCCATGACCTGTATTTCATTTCTAACATGTGTCCCTCTCCAGCCATTAAATGCCCACCTCAGAGTATGCAGTGAGACACGAGTCCTTGCTGCAATGGATCAGTACCAAGCCCTATAAGCACAATATTGGCATAAATAGAACATGTTGATCACTGTAGCACTTGCTGCAGAAAATTTAAAAACTGGATTTTTTAACATTTCACCACAAGAAATCATAATTTCACTTTGCCTTTAGGGACATGAGTCACTGCAGATCTTCAGTAACAACAGAATGTGATAAAATAAGGCTGTCCATTATTGGAATTAACATTTTCAGGTAGCCAGAAATAGGAAAGTGCTTGCTTTGATGCTGAACCACTCCAGACAGTCTGAAATTCCCACTTGCCATCTGGAAATGATAGCTCTGATAGCTTTCATCCCATCTGGATTCATGTGTATTCACCCGTCTCCCTAAATACCAAAATCATGTTGGTGGCTATTGTCAAGAGAAAAGCATATCCATGCTGCTTTCCTTCCTGTGACCAGAGTAACACACACAAAACTAAAGCAGCTTTAAAATACTGATAACAGCCCAGATGCATTATTACAGAGTCAGCACTGCCTGCAGAAAGAGCCTCTGAAGTTCATAAATAATCCAGAAGCTGACCTCAGCTGAGTCTTCCCAGGTGTTTCTCTGCTACAGACACAGAATCATCTATAGCTAGGAACTAGGACTTGGTCACAGAAGCATTCTTAAGAAGAGGATAAGTAAAATTTGATGCATTTAAATAGGAATCCAAAACCTCAATGCAACTTTGTTTCTCCTCCCACTTTCTCATGGGACAAATTACTCAGTGAGCCACATTCTCTCAAGTGAAGGGAGCAATTCTTGTTTTCAGAATACAGAATATCTCATGAACACCTGAAACCTTGCACCAGCAATTAATACAACTTCTTTTATAGAGAAATGCAGACTCCTCTGCCTGGTGTCACGCAGCATAATTTTGTAATGCCAGTGATCTTCCATACCTCCAGACAGTGACTGCAGTGACAGACAGGACTCCAAGGAAGGAAGGACAAAACAGCAGGAAAAGGAAGGATGTAGTCATCTGAGTAGTCCTCCAGACTTTGCGAGGGGGCTGGCAATTCCTCATCAGACTGACCTTTAAAGAGGTGAAGGTACTTTGGAATGCTGTTACCTGCCACTTCAACTTGGTTTAAGTCAATCCCACTGAAATTGCTGAAAGAGTATCTATCAGAAGTTTCCAAGAACAACTTTTATGTGACTTTAATAGATATAGTGTTGTTTCAGAAAATTTCAAGAACATAATCTTAAAATAGTAAGAGGCAAAATGAGGTTCTGATGGACACTTCAGAAATCTCTTGGGCAGGGTTTGCTTTTGTAGCATATGCACTTATGGTTCAGGGAAATTTGAATCCACCTTTCTACCTACAGCTTTGTTCTACATTCAACACTACAAACTGCTTCATGCTTATCATCTGGTCATACTACTGAGACAAAGAAGTCTGAAAAGAAGACATTTCTGCCATGATCTTTAGCTGAATCACCCTGCTTGCACCTAGATAACTTCACAGGAGGGAGTTGCTGGGAGTAACTGGAAGGCCAAAGGCACAGCCACAAGCAGAGTGTCTGCATTGACATATGCACATGTCCACTGTTAGTTCTCCAGCCTTTAATTTTACTACTTTATTATTTATGATGAATACATATAAAGTTTGTTACCTTTTTCACAAAAAATACTATAAAAAATGCTATCATCTGGATACCAGGCAACAGAGGTGAGAACAGGATGCCAATCCTACAAGAAAGGATTTATAGGAGAAAAAAAGTCACATCTTCACTAGCCACCATTCAGTTCTCTGTGCACTGAAAGCAGAAAAACACCAAAATAACTTCATACACAGATAGTGTGAGATTATCTGGAAATGTGGTTTTGTTGCCCTTGATCCTCTAGCAGTAAGTTCACCTTGAAAAATATGCAATTTTAAACACACATCTATGTACAGATCTGCAGAGCCCTCTTATAATTGGAGTAACATATCCATTCTTGGAAATAAGGCATCTTTTCCAGCATTCAATACTGAGACTATTTCAACAAAACCATCATCCCAGTGGGGAAGTAAACAAAACTCCAGGATATTCCTGAAGAAGCCTATCAAGTTTCTCCCACACCAGGTGGCAACTGGGTAAACTACTGACTGAAATGATTGTTACTACCCACTTAATTACTTTGGCAAGTCACAATCCTTACCAAAGGCACTGAACAGCTCATCTCCCAGTCATTTATCCTGTTCTTTCTGGGAAGCACCCACAAACACCAGAATAAGAATTTTTCCATGATTGTTCTATGTGCAAATGAAGTTTTGGCTGTAACTGTAACACTTACCAGGTTAAAGTCTGTGCATAGATCAAATCTAAAACATTTCGTCCAATATCAAATTCTGGCTGCCCTAGGCTCATGAAGATTTTAGTTCCAATAATTCTGGGGGGAAAAACAAAAAAACATAGCACAATAGCATTTGCTAAATGATAAAGTACTCTGTAGAAATCCCTGTAAATGACCTTCTGAATACAAGCATCAGTGACAAATTATTTAGAGGCTGCATTAGTGTCATGCAAAGCAGCCACAGCTTGTTCGTTAGCACAGCAAAAATGAAACAATTTGGCAAAAAATAAAATTCCTGTAAAACAAAGCAGGATTGAAGTAAGACCTAGTATAATATTTCACACAATTGAAACACAAAATCAACAAGGATTTCTTACTGTATCAGGACATATCTATACCATAGCAACTACTTGCTACTTTAAGCACAAGTATCCTTGTGCTTAAGCAGCTGAAATGTCAAGGGGCTTCAATATAAAACTGTAAGAGCTTTTTCAGGTCCTGAGAACTTTCAACTTCAATTAAAAAAAAAATTAAATTTGTACACTGATACTCTAAATGTACCCTCAAATACATCCTACATCAAACTAACTGAGGTTGCAAGGAGCTGAAACAGAGAGGTAAGCAAGTACTGAAAGGACTCCTACTGAGGACAAACAATCCCTTTTAGTCAACTCTTTATTCCTGAGCTGAGGAGACTCAGTTTTTTGCTTGTTGTAGCAAGAGCAAAAAAGATTTTGGTAACAATCACATCTTGATACCACCTTATCAACTACCTCATCAACAGAGCTTGACTTTCAGGAGGTTATTCTGAGCACAAAACATTAAATACAAGCAATTGTACTTTTAACCTTTCACAGGCCTACATCAGGTGCTTTTGCCCAGCTTAGGGGAGGCCATTCATCACATCTGACATTGCAGTTTTAGTTCTGTGACCTTTTGCTGGGAGGTGGTTTCCTACTGAACACAAGAACAGGAGGATGAAAGTATACTGGCAAGAGCCATGGAGGAAAAGTCTTCAAAAGCTTCTCAACATTGTTTTACATTAATTTAACAAAAAGTTAACAAAGCCCTACCTTGTAAACCAGTCTTGTTCAAATCATGGGCAGAAAGCAAACAATAAATCTACACAAAAGTATGGCCAGGGATCTAAATGCTCTGTAGAATTGGCAAGAACTGAAAGACTGCCTAAGTCATAAGCAATGTTTGGCACTAGGAAGGTTCACACAGGAGATGTCAGAAGTAAATGACTTCTATCTTACATATGGAGCTGTATTGACATCCAGTCCACCGTACTTTCTCATTTATCATGCTGCAGACCTCTACATTTAAGAGACTCATTATATGCTCAATCAGACTGATAAAATCAGATTTTAAACTTGTGGACACTATAGTGACATAACTAAGAGGGGAAAAAAAATCACAGTGAGGTACACCAAGGAAAGGCAGAAGCATGCCCATGCTTATGCAGAAAAGATAGTGCTTGAGACAGATGGTTGTCACCTCACTGTCAGGAAATCCATGAGAGTAGAATGTGGCTTCCTCCCTGCATGTGTTCCATCTCCAAAGGGAAAAAAGACACACTGACCTCCTTCTGAGGAGGAAGAGCAATATACACAAGGCATGTACACAGAGACTCTGCCTGGTAGGGAAAATCAAGGAAACTTCAGTGGTGCCACAGCCATACTTCTGCTGGACTTTTCTCACATGGAGAAAACAGATCATATCTTTGATTAATGAATGAAAACAAGATTAGAAATGTAGTACTCACCTACGTAAAAACTCTCCAAAGAAAGAGCCAAGCAAACAAAATATGAAGTCAACTAGAACAAGACGATAGATATCTTGGCCAACCAAAGTTTCCCAGCACTTTAAGAAATAGAAGGAAAAAAAAACCAAAATCATACTAGAAGTTAAAAATGATATGACTTAAACATTGTTGCCAAATACTTGGGCATCTGAAACTTGATCAAAGATCTGAAATCTTGATCAAATATGTTCTAGCAGCCTGGCAAATCATAGTTGACTTCTCAATGAACAATGCTGCCATCCAGCTGAGACTTGAGCTGGGCCATACATTTTTTCTACAGCTGGTTTATCTCAAGTTGCTAATAAAATCTGTTAGGGTAGGAAACTCAGCTTCCCAAGACCCCACATGTGCTTCTCTTTGCTGAAGAAAGTCTTTTATCCAAATGGTTCCTAATCTGGCACTGTAAGTCAGAGATTTGTGTTTTGGAAACGTTACCTGTGAATCTGAGGTAGCAGCAATGTCAAGCCAGTAGTAGCACAGTATTCCTATAATTGACATTTTCAGGATGGTATTTCTAAAAAGAAGAAGTAACAGTAACTGCACCAACAGCTGGTCCATACCAGGAGGGAGTGATGGCAGGATGACCATTGGTTACGCTTTTTTACCTCCTTTGGCACTGCAAAGTGCCAACACTAGCAGGAGCTCTGCTGGGAGGTCAGGTGTGGCATTGTTCTATTGTCCTGGCAGACACGGAGCTGGGCATGACAACCTTGGCACAATATCTGCTTAACAGGCTGGGTGTGGGGGCTCCTCAGGGGTGGGAGGGCTGAGGGACACCAGGGGTTAGGCAATGTAAATTCCAGGCATCTGTTTTTAAGTGAGATGACCTCAATCCTGTTTCTCTTCCCTTCCTTTCCTGGGGAGGGGCCAATAGCCCAGGAGCCATCAAGGAATGCTACAAGCCCAGTGGGAGGGAAACCATTCCTCATCCTCATGCAGAGCATAACTTCCCAGAAGCTCATGAAAGACAAAATGTCATGAAGACAAGATTGTACAGGAGCCTTTGGTGAAGATGAATTCTTCTCCCTAGCTCCCTATTCCCTGACACCACCCAGACACAGCTTTGTATCAAAAAGAACTCAGACAACTTCTGGCCAAAAGCACTAAGAGGTGGCAGCAAGAAATACCTGGTAATAGTGACATATATGTGCTGTCCAGGAGTCTGAAACTTCTCCAAGTGCCCAAGCCAGGAGAAGAAGAATGGGATCGATGTGTTGAGGAGAGATACAACCACAGGGAGCACCAACATGGCAGTTTGGCTCTCTAGATAATTTTCATACCCTTTCATAAACAGCTTTGAGAAGAAAAAACCAGAAACAACCCAAACTTAGAGCCTTAACCAAAATGCTGCCTCAAGGTGTGTCCACAGGGAAGCTCCCTGGCTCTCCTCCCTGTATGTTCTCAGGTTAAAGACTGTCATGCTCTATGGGCCCATGGGCACATCCTCCCCCCTCCCCCTAAATTATGTGGCACCAAGGGTGGGAGCCCCAGCTCAAATGCAGCTCCTGGGGAAGAAGGGGCAGGTCTTGCTGGGGCTGCTTCTTGTTGCTTTTCCCCAGGTCACCAGATACCCTGTCTATGCTAACCATGGGCCCAGGCAAGCAGATGCTGGAGAGAGGAGGGAGATTTGCTCAGACCCCTCAGGTCCCACACTTTTGCCATAGTCCCCAGTGGAGCAGGCTTTGTAAAGCAGCTCTTTAGGTCCAGCAGAATTTGTTTGTGCTCTGGCAGCAACAACAGCTCAGCTTCCCTGGGCTCCTTGTAGCGAGCAAACCACTGCTTGTGCTCAGTGTGAAATACCTACGTGGAAAAACACAAATTCTGGCCTTACCTCGAGGTTATTAATGGAGAGGAAGTAAACACCAGTACAAGCAGCTGCTGCTATTCCCAGGGAAGCAACCCAAACAATAAGATGGATAGCAGTACGGCGAACTCTCTCCATCACAGAAAAGTTTAGAACTTCTTTGTTTACTTCACTGAGGCCTTCCTGCAAAGAAACAATTCCTAATGAAGAAGTTCTTGGTCAACAGCAGAAGGCAAAACTTGTTTCAAGGAGCTACCTGAGAAACTGAATGAATGATTATTGCTCTAGAAGATGGACAGAGTAATATCCTAGGAACATTTAATGGGCAACTTGTTGTTCCTACCCTAGAAGTCAAGTTTCACAGATATTTCCAACCTGCTTTTTGTGTATAAAAATTTAAATAGCAGGAAGGAGAAAAACCACAAGAAATACTCTGTATGGCAAATATTTAGCAGTCACAGAGACTCATTCAATAGAACAGAAGCATACAAATATTTATATACAGCTTAAAGAGAAAAGGAAAACAAGTAGCTAAGCCAATTCCAGGAGCTCAGACCAAACGAAACTCAGGAAGTCAGGAAGATTTAAATCTCTTAGGCACAGGGCTAGCACACTTGTCTAACTCTGCCAGAGACTTGTATGTGCACACACAAAGCTGAATGCACAAGTCTCTAAAAGAATAACTCACGCCCATTAGTTTTGTACCTCCTGTGGTTTGTACCTTTATTTGTGTGTAGAGATTCTTTTGTTTCAGCTTCACAGCTTTTTCATTAGTTATATTGAAATCCCAAGTGCAGAACAACTTGCTGGCATTCACAGGGAATTCCTGAAAGTAAATGAAGTTCCTGGAGAAGAATTTTGCCATGCTGCAATGAAAATTAAATTGGTCAGATGTACAACAGGGACATTCATTGAGTCTGTGCAGCAGGGCAAGGAGGGAGATTTGTTATCTTGCCATCACAGGTCTATCGGGCCTATGTCAGAGCATGTCACACACGACAATGCGGAAAAGAAACTTTCATGTAAGGAACTCTAGCATTTCCCTCTTGAGATTGTTGCTGACAATCTCTACCTCTGGAAGGCCACATCAATAAGGAACAATGTTATCAGCAACAGCTTACAAAAGGGGATGACAATATATCCAGTTTGAAGTGGGATTCTCTGTATGTCCTCTACTATTTTGCAGTTACTTTTAATTTCTGTAATAAAGGTTTGATTCCTGGAGACTATCTTTTGAGCGGAAATTTCTATAAACTCTATGCCTGTAAATGAGGGCTTACAGAAACAAACTCAAGTAATTATTACTTCTAACTGTTGACAGGGTGGGATTTTTATTGTGTGGCTATTTTCCACTTGATATGACAGAAATAGGAATTCACAGTCAGTTTACCTGAACAACAAGATAAGAAAACAGATGACAAAATATATTCCGACAGTGAAAATATAGGCCAGCTGCATGTTGTAAGATGGACCATTCTCCATTTTACTGATTGTAGTGTTGGTGTAAAAGCCATAGTAGAGCACTGTTTGTTGAAAATAACCCTGAAAAGACAAGGGTATCATTCAGAATAGTTTCTATCACCCCCATGGTGGAAAGCAGCATCATCTGAAGACCAATTACTAGAGGTGGGAGCCATCCTATTCCTTATCATGAAATCGCAAGTGTGATTAAATTTAAACACTTACAGCACCAGTGAGCAGCTCCAGGCCGGTGAATGAAAGGTTATTTGGTTCTGCTGCAAGAAACTGAGGAATTGTGATGAAACTGAAGTTTATGAGGAATGAGAACATGTTAAAATGTAGCAGCCACTTCAGGAAAACAAAGTAAGAAAGAACACTTGTTCCAAACTCAGCACCAATGATCTTCAGAGTCTTGTGCCATACTCGCAGTTGGTAAAAATATTCTGAAAGAGTATTTCCAAATCGCCGAAGTGACTGAAAGGAAAAAGAGGAGAGAGATGAACCTCAGCAAGCAAACAGGACTCAACTTCACATAACAAAGTTTCACATTTTAATGTTACAGTCTCATTTCAATGCTAAGAATGGATTTGCCTCACTCCATGCACCATAAGGTGGTTACCCGGTGTTCCTAAGTGCTACTGCAGTGCAAGTCATTATTAATGCACACTGCAGCAATTAACTGGATCTTTGGTAAGTAACATGAAGCAAGACACCAGATTCCTCTGGAGACAGTGGTAACACTGCAGCTAGAGTGGTTTGCTCTGTTGTGGCTAACAGAAGTCTCTGGCACTTACCACTGCTGCTCCCTGCAGACACTGTGTACAGCAGGAAGGTTGAGCATCACGGTGCCTTAATTTTTTTGTTATTTCTTTAAGAACTTTATTTCTGTGGAAGAGCAGAGAGAGGGTGACAAACATTATAGTATGAGCTGTAATTGAATCAAGAAGCCAGAGAAGATGCTGCAAATATCATTTCACTGCTGTGCACATGAACAGAATTAGTACAACATGGAGATGTTCTTACTGATTCATTTTATATTAGCTGATACCTTGGCTCCTGTCCCTGCTATGACAGCAGGTTCTAACCCCTCCACTAACTCACACTGGCAGCAAAATTTAAATTTATTTTGTGAGGGGACAAAAGGTTAGTTGAGATCATGTTGTCTCTTCTCCATTTTCAATGACCAGCATCCAAGTTTCCTTTGAAAAGGGTCATCATTTATAACCAAATCTCAGGACCTTGATATTCTTTTACATATTCTTCTTATCTCCATCTGTTAAATTATTTTCTCTTGCAAAGCATTAACTTTATAAAAGCACATTGAAAAGTATTTTATCATAAAGTGACAAATCAAAGGTCAGCAAATGGAAAACCCCCATAATTGATAGCTAGATGTTGCTAGAAGTAAATATTCTTAAAACTAAACAGATAAACTTTCATTTTTACCTGATCTCTCTCTTTTTTCTCATGGTCTCTGGCATCTTCTGGATTGCTTTAATCCTTTCTTTGGTGGACATATTTGCAAGACTTCCAACTAAATCTTCCTCTGCATCAAACCCACACAAAAAACAAAATTTGGGGATAAGAATACAGTAATTTTTATACACACCCTGAAATGGACATAACAGCATCCCCTATTCACACTGCCACCAAGGTATGCAAGGTGAGATTTAATAATATTGTCCAGAATATCTTCAGCTCCCTGAGAACTCTAAATCAGATGCAGGTAAGTAGTCCAATAACATTCTTAGAAAGAGCTACAATATAAAGGAAAATGAAATACTACAAGACTCCAAGATTCTGGTCCATTGCTTAAACACTCTTTGATAGTTACACTTCTGTGATGTTACATAGAGACTTGAAAGCTACATTTTGCTTTTTTTCTTCTGTAATTTTAGTTGATGTTAGTGCCCATTCTTAGCACTGCCTATGCCACAGACCCACCACTATGACCTGACAATCAGACTGCTTCTGCATAGCTGGAATTTGATGCTAATTCCATTCATGGTGGCTGAAAGCAAACTATTAGCTGGTCGAACAAATTCTAATAAAAAGCTTAGTATTTCTTTCTACAATTTAACACTTTCATACTGCACTGCATTTCATTTATGTTAGGAGCACATAAAAGATTAATCACTACCAGAACACAAACCTAAGTTGTTCTCGTAACCACAGAAGTGCTGTACCCACAATTCTGATGAGAAACAAAGCAGCATCAACCACATCATCCTTGCAGAAGACACTGTCAAATATTGAATCACTTATTTAAGCACCTACCTTCACTGCATTCTGGATCTGTGTCAAACATGCTGGAAGAAGTCATGAAGACCTCATCGGGTGGTCTTTGGTTGCATCTCCAAATGAAGCTGTCTGAATAATATACATTCCTTAGGAAAGCCAGATAGTCTTAACAATTTGACTTAAGAAACTCAAATTTCCCTTTCACAAGAACAAGTTAAAAGTCTGCCCTTCAATCTCACTAACTTCATGCAAACACACTCCCCTACTCACTTCTTTCCTGGTTGTCTTTGACAACCGCAAGCATTTTTTTAGATAAATGCTGGAAAAGAGGAACTGAGCACAGTCTTCAGCTGTCATGGAAAACTCCATCTAACCCATTCACAAATGCATACATTCATCATTCAAGACTTCCTAGAAGACAAGGCCTTTCTTTAAAAATCCTTGCCCTACCTTCAGGGGGGATCATTTTAGAATCACACCCCATTATGCTGTTATATGTGCCAAACTCCCATTTCCCTGGGACCAAAATGCAGCTGCTGCCTCCACCTCCTTTCATCCACTTATTCAAAGAGAGGTGACTACACTCCTTAAAAACATCTGCCTTCCAGCCATGGCACAGATGAGTTTAGCCACACCTTTCCTTGCCTGGCCTTCCCAGTAAGCTAATGGCCAGTCCCAGTGCCACATGCCAGTGTGGAGCTCACCTCTCTGATGTGGAAGGACCCCATTTATGGCTCCTTTTATTATGTGAAGGTATTCATACCTGAACAAGATGGCTTTAAAATATTTATTAGTATTATTTCATGGAGGGTGAGATTGACATGCAATATTGTGATGCACTACAATCTTTACCTTCTAATCCACTGGAAATTCCATTAGTATAGGGATAATCCAGCAGATGGAGGGTAGAATGTGGGGTGTAAGTCAGCTCTGGCTCAGGCTCAAAGGAAAGATTGTCTGTTGAAGGGAATCAGAGTTACACAAAATTGCAAACTGCTATGGGCTATTTACAGACATAGAATGCCAACCCTATGACAAAATTCAGATCTACTGCCAACACAGCAACCTATTCCCTCAACAAAAGTCCCCTATTCCACACCAATATACATCCTAGTAATCAACAACTTACTCAATCCATAGAAGACAATACTTATTGATCTCTTAATACAACTGACAATCCATGGATTTGCTAATAAAACACCTGAACTGCTAAAAAAAAACAAAGCTAAAACTATTTACAGAGTTGAGCTTTGCAGAGGTGCAGGACTCCCTTGGGACAGACCCAGCTGTTATTTGTTCTAGGGGTTATCTAAGCTGACCACATGAGAATTACATACCTGTGAAACCTGTACTTGTGCTGGGTATATGGCTGTAGTCAGAGCCTGGTCCCAGGGAGGCCATTGGGATGGCCTCAGGGTAATTCTGCTCCCTCCTTCTGTGTTCTTCAAAGGAACCATGCAGAGATGAATCATAAGGAGTTTGGTGGGAGAATGGATTCCTTTGAGAACTCCCCCTGTGTAAGCAATAAAAAAGAAAACCCTGACAGTCATAAAACCCCTCAGTAGGTATCCTGAATAATTTGGTACCAATTCTCATCAAATTTGAGTATGTTATAAAAGAAATTGTGATACTGAGAGGTATTTTGTATTTAGAACTTTAACACTGTAATTCTGATTTGGTCATCAAATGAATTCAGAAGGCTAAAATTTTCTCCACCTGAAGTTAGCTTAGACTGTTAACAAAATGGGAATACCTGCTTGGAAAACAAAGATATCCAAGGTTATAGCCCATTGTGAAAATTACTGGAACTAAAAA
>VWYI01009014.1:0-12121 GCA_013399455.1 Anthoscopus minutus
TGTGAGAGACAGTATTGAAAGCTTTACTGTCATCCAAACATATTACATTAACTGAGTTGCCTTGATCAGCTAGGTGGATTATCCAGTCATTAGAGGAAATCAGATTCAATAAACAGGACTTTTCCCTTCTGACTCAGTTTTGGCAGTGACTGATTACTTGCTCTTCAGGTGTTTTTGAATAACTCCCAGAATAATATGCTTCATACCAGTCAATAAAGTGAGACTGACAAGCCTGAAATTTCAGGACGACCCCTCTCAAAAATCAGTAGAACATTAACCAGCTTCCAGTTGACTTAGATCTCTCCATATTCTCAAGAAAATTCAAAAATTATTGAGACCTTGTGATGACATCAGCCAATTTTTTGTGTATTCTCAGATGAATCCCACCATGATTATTAATATATTAGCGATTATTAACCCCTCTTTAGACTGTTATGTTTTTATCTCTCCAATTGAACTACTAGAAAGTGAGCACTGAGCTCACTGCATTGAGGCGAGGTCTAAAATCTGATATCATGGTCAGACTTGATTGGGCCTGACTGGTTAATTCCACTTGTGCTGAATGGGAGATCAGGCACGGGAAAATGAAGGATTCGCATTCACTCACTGCTGTTAACAAGTCTTCAGTGTCAAGTCAGCTAGGAAAGGAGTAGAAGAACTCTGTACTGGAGTGTTTTTTAGTCTTCCAGACCAGTATGTATGACTGCCTGAGAGCAGTTTACACTCATGGGGCCAAACAAAGATCTCACTCCCGTGCAAATTGAGTCTTCTTTGAAGCCAAGGAAATTCCATTAGCAATGGACAAGTGTGAGATCAGAATCAAACACCAAAGAGTTGTGATCTTCCTACTGCTAAGAGGCAAGCGTAGAGAGTGCATTTTTCAGAGCTTGCTGCTGTGTGAACTGACATTTACTTTGCATAATTATAATTGACTACAGCCATGCCCAAGGAAGAGAGTGGTGATGCTCAATGCAGGCACACACAGACAAAAGCCAAGGGCAGACGCCTGCAGAATATTGATAACAGAATAATGCTGCTTGGCAGAAGAGTGGATGTATAGCAGCAAATCTCTGAATCTTATTCACATGCACTTTGAAGGCCATTGGCACAGCTGGTTATAGAAATTAAAAGAATTATAACTCCACAGTTTCTACCTCTATCTGTCTGGGTTTTTCTTTCAGACCAAACACTGCACATGTGCCAAAGTACCAACATTGAGTAAAGAAGTGCAAACATGGAAACGGGGTCACCTTTTCATATTTTTTTCCAAATGTGGGCTGTGAGAGAAAACATGCTGCATGACAGCATATGAGTGATGATCAAAGTCACAACAGCAAAGCCCAAGATTTAGCATGCAAAGGTCAGGTGCAGTGCTGTCTGAACAGCCTGCTCAAAACCCAGCAACTTTCGGATTGTCAGAAGCCGTACAAATCACTGAGTAGGTAAGCTGGAATTCTCTACCCCTCTGTTCCTGCACAGACAGCTCCTGGCCCCTGTCCCACCTTTATGCCCAGTGTGGGAGGTGGGAGCATTTCAAGCCAAGACAACATATTTCTGGACATTCTATAACTTGGCTCCAGGGACTCTTGGTTCCCGATTACTCTTCTCTTGCATTAGCCCTCCTGTCAAATGTCACAGTTGGGATATTTGAGGGAGAGTTTTGTTCTGTCTGTCCATATTTTTTTCTCATTTCTTCTCCCCAGAAACTCAAGAAAATTAAATACTGGGCTCCTCTCCCTTTTCATATGATCAGAGCCAATACAAACACCAGATAATGTCTTCCTCATCTGGAGCTCCTCCATCCTGGCAGAGCTGTGGCTGCTTGCTGATGTTCCCCTGCAGGGAGGGACCTCTGTTTGTGGAATGTTGGTAATGCTTGGTAATGGCAAAGCTAAAGCACCATGTACACCTCATTTTAAATAAGAAGATAGAGTTTTTCTGTTGACAGGAGTAGTGACAATATGTTAGATTATCCTTTAGATTGTTCTATCCTCCAGTAGTCTCTGGGGCTCATGCTAAAATAGCCTGTTTTGAGAATCATCTTTATGAGAACATAAAGAGCTTTTAACATTACCTTTATTTTCCTCAGCTTTGTTGGGGAACAGAGACTGTCCTTTAGGCTGATACATCTGCTTCAGGAATTAAGAATGGAGACCTTTATATTATCCCAGTAACGTGGTGTAAAATCAAGGTTATCCAGCTAAAATAATCTTTTTTTTAACCCTCAGTTATGGTCTAGAGATCCTTATATTTTCTTACTGTTACTGAAAGCAATCATTCTGACACCCAAACCTAGCATCTCACTGGGATGTGTCTGTGTCATTTCCGCTTCTCATCCAGACATGGAATAGCTGAGAAACTCAGAGAATTATAGAATTATGGAGTGATTTGTGTTGGAAGAGACCTTAAAGATCATCTCCTTCTAACTCCCTCCCATATCTTGCCCAGAGCCTCTTCCAACATGGCCTTGAACACTTCCAGGAATGGGGCATCCATGACTTCTCTGGGCAATTAGTGAGGCCTTCAGTGCCTCACTACCCTCTCAATAAAGAGTTTCTTTCAAACAGATAATCTAAAATAATTTCCAGTTGTCTTATCAATACCTGCCCTTGTAAAAAGTTCTTCTCCAACTTTCTTGAAGTGCTAGAAGGAATTGTAAGGTCTCCCCAAATCTTTGTTCTCTGGGCTGAGAAACCTCAACTGTCTCAGCCCATCCTCCCATCCTCCTAGGAGAGGTGTTCTGTCCCTCTGATCATCATGACTGTTCTCTTAACTCACTTCATTAAATCCATATCCTTCTTATGTTGAAGACCCCAGAGCTGATGCAGTGCTGCAGGTGGGGTCTCAGCAGAGCAGAGTAGAGGGGCAGAATCCCCTCCCTGGCCCTGCTGCCCACACTGCTCTGAGTGCAGCCCAGGACACGTTTGGCTCTCTGGTCTAAGAGTGCTCATTGCAGGGTCATCATGAGTTTCCTGTCAACCAGCAGCCACCAGCAGCCCTTCTCCTCAAGTCTGCACTCAATCCAGTCTCTGTTCAACATATATTTGCATTTGGGATTGTCCCTACCCATGTGAAGGACCTTTCTTTTACTTGGTTCTTTGTGCCTGCAAAGGCTGGGGGCCACAGGAAGGGCAGTCAACATCCAATGTCCTGCAGCTGTGAATAGTTATGAGGCTTCTGTCTTCACCAGTTGAATCATTTATAGTCATGAGAGATGGTGGGTTCCTACGCTAAAAGTAGAAATACTGAAAGGGGATTTAGGATGATAACAACATTGTATGGTATGAAAAACAAGATTATTAACACTCCTGTCATTGTGCATGTCAGGCACAATGGCAGGGCTTTGAAATGGGTGATGTTACAGAGCAGAGCATGTGACCAAGACCCATGATAATCATCAAAGGACAGACACTGGCTGCTCTGCTACTGCCCTGTCATCCACCAGAGAAAAGGACAGGCATGGGGGTGAGCCCTGGGGAAAGAGCGGATGGTAAAGTGCCAAGGATCTGCCTTTACTCACTGGTCAAGGGCTTCATTTCAGAGATGACTAATAAGAAAATAAGAGACTATATTGAAAAATAAATTGAACCAGATTGATGGGTTGTATTAAATCTGGCACTGACTAGCAGAGTTTATCAAGAGCGGGGGATCACAGGGGTTGGCTGTAATTTTGTCACATTTTCTGAAGCATGGCACTTTGTGAATTATTGAAGGAAGAAATATTGACTTATTCCTATTGTCACCATCCTATAATATTGGGCCAGTGATAGCGCTCTCACCGCAATTTATGACCTCTCAAATGAAGATCAAAATGTGATTTTAAAAAAAATCCAACAACAAATTGACAGTGAAATCTATGTGCCTGCAAGGCAGATAGACTTGTCCCCATGTCCTCACCTGCAGTCAGACAAACACCACAATCTGGCTGTGGCTCCTAGACAGGAATGTTCATCTGCAGAATTCAGCTTTCCTTAAGCAGGACTTTTCTATTTTTTTTCAATCCAGAAAGTTTGCTTGTTATTAGTTTAGTGACCTGACACACTAGTGAGAGCTCTCACCTTTAGCAAGTTTCTTTAGAAACTGAAGAAGAGCTGCAGTTTTCTATCTCAGCCCAATTTTACACAAGATTTCCATCCTCCTACATGCAACCTTAATTACAAGAGGAACATTTCAGAATGTCTTGCTTCTTCCAGTCCATCTATTTATGTGGAAGTTCATAGGGTATCTTACACTACTTTTTCTTTCTTTGACTGAGAGGAGTCAGTCCTGCTATAGCTAGCAGGGTCAACAATAATAAGCAGCACTGGCACTTCTACAAATAGGATGATGTTGAAAAAGTAAAATCCACCACCCAAACTACTTTCAGTGAAATTGATTTCTCCCTAGAATTAAAACACAGATGCAAAGATGATCCTCAGAAATGCAGATAAAGATGAGATTTTAATGATATCCACTATGATTTGCTATTATAATGAACTCCTGCTCCCAGTGACTCAGAAACAATGGAAGTTGGGGCTAGCCTTGACAGTAATGACCATAAATCAGAAGAGTGCAGTATTGAATGAAGAGGTAGCAGGACAGTGAGCAAGATTACAACCATAGACTTCAGTAAGAATCTCATGGGAATAGACCCTTCAGGCAAGAGGGGTCCAACAGTGTTGGTCAAAATTTTGGGATCATTTCCTCTGGGCCCAAGAACAATGGCATGCCAATGAGAAAGAAATCAGGCCAAGAGGACAAGAAACCTCCATGCATTAACAAAGAACCCCTCTCATTACTCAAGTCTAAGCAAGAAATACACAGTAGGTGGAAGCATAGTCAGGCCACTTGGAGTGAATGTAGACAGGCAATCAGAGTAAGTAGAAATGAAATTTGAAAGGCTAAGGCCTATCTAAAATTAAATCTGGTCAAGGATGTCAAGGATAAAAAAGAGGCTTTTTCAAATACTTCAATAACAAAAGGAAAATTATGGGCCCATTAGAAAATTAGAGGGCATCCTGGTAACAGATAACATGGAGGAGACACGAGTTACTGAATGCCTTCTTTGTGTCCATCTTCACTGATAAGACAAATCCTCAATATTCTCTGACCCAGGAGTCCAGGGTAAAGGAATGGTGGAAGGAATACTTTGCCTTGGTCAAGGTGGATTAGGTTAGAAGCCATCTAAGCAAACCTGACATTCACAAGCCCATGGGCCCTGAGGAGATGCATCCACAAGTGCTCAGAGAGTTAGCAGACACTACTGCAAGGCTGCTCACAATAATCTTTAAAAGGTCATGGAGACTGGGAGATGTGCTGACCACTGGAAGAAAGCAAAGGTCACTGTGGCCCAGAACTATTTAACTTGTTAATTCATGACTTGTAAGAAGGGGCAGGTACCTCCTCAGCAAATTCACTGGGAACCAGAGCTGGGAGGAATGGCCAACACCGCGGAGTGCTGTGCAGCCCTTCAGAAGGACCTCAACAGGTTGGAGAGATGGCAGAGAAGAACCATCTGCAAT
Organism: Anthoscopus minutus; assembly: GCA_013399455.1. Lineage (NCBI taxonomy): Eukaryota > Metazoa > Chordata > Aves > Passeriformes > Paridae > Anthoscopus > Anthoscopus minutus. The sequence continues at coordinate 5,502 of VWYI01009014.1, forward strand.
TCAGAAAAGGCAAATGTAGGGTCCTGCACCTGGGGAGGAACAACCCCAGGCATCTTGGGCTGACCTGCTGGGGAGCAGCTTGGAGGAGAAGGACCTGGGGGTCCTGGTGGACAATGAGCTGTCCATGAGCCAGCAGAGTGTCCTGGTGGCCAAGGGCAGTGGGATCCTGGGGGGCATTAGGAAGAGCATTGCCAGCAGGTCATGGAAGGTGATCCTGCCCTTGTACTCTGTCCTGGTGAGGCCTCACCTGGAGTGCTGTGTCCAGTTTTGGGCTCCTCAGGACAAGAGACATGGAGCTAGCACCTGGAGCTGGTCCACAAAGGCAATAAATCTGACTAAGTGACTTGAGCATCTCTCTTATGAAGAAAGACTGTGAGAATGGGGCCTGTTCAGCCTCCAGAACAGATGATTGAGAGGAGACACAACTAATGTCTGTAAATATCTGAAGGGAGAGTGTCAAGAGGATGGACCAGGCTCTTGTCAGTGGTGCCAAGCTGTAGGATGAAGCTTTGGTATCCCCAAGTCCTAAGCACTGCTGATTTTTGGTATCCTGTAAACAGAAAAATCCATGCCATAACCTGGAATATTTTGTATTTGCTAAAAGGTGGTTATAATGGAAAAGACAATAATTTGATTGTGCATTGATAATTTGATTCTGTATTAATAATATCATTCCACAATTCCATGGTAGCTCTGTTTCCATAAAGGGGCATGCCTGTAAGGCACAGCATTCGTTTTTCACGAAAGATTTCCATGCTTGGGTACAATTATCTGTTGAAGCCTGTATAAACAAGGTTCCAATCATCAAGTAGTATTACTAACATACCTAAAAGTTTTCACTTTAAATTGCCATCCTTAACTCTTATACGTGTGCCCATGTGACCAGCCTGGGAAAGTGCAGGGCAACCAGCAACTCACATGGTATAATGGCAGATCACATGAGATGTGATTTGTGCTGTGATTTCAATTGCAGCCCTGCAGCAGCAGTTACATCTGGAAAATGCACAAGGATAAACTAGTAGCAGCTTTGCCATTTTGGAACAGTGTTAGGACTAATCCATTGAGGTCATCATCCTTGTGGTGCTGGAAGTCACAATATTTGCACCTGGGGTGAAAAGAGATAGGGTCATGAGAAGCAATGTCTCCTAAATTACAGTGGCATTTCTCTATCCCCAAGATCAGGTGCTTTTTACTATTTAAAAGCCAATTTTCAGGTCAGCATTCCACAGTAATGCTTCAGGTACATGAAGAAGTGAGACATGGGTGTGTTTTCCTTTGTTCTATTAATAAACACTGAATTATACATTTCCTCATACTGTGAGCAACACCTTGAAGAAACTAAGCTGCTGGCCAACCCTATACTTCAAAGTGAAGGTGCCTTACCTTAATTAGCAGGTAAAACAGACAGCAGGTGACGAGATGCTGCCTGCTTTGAAGATAACGATTGAAAATCGTAGCTCTGTGTCAGGCCAACACCCTTCACTTTACCTCCTCATGACTCTGGCTGAGATGACAAAAAGGAAGGGTAGGAGAGCTCTGCTCTGACATCTAATACAAAGAACATCCCATCCTTCTGCCTCAGGACGATGAGGAGGATGCTCTGTGGTTAGAATAGAAACTACATTGAAGCAGTTCACCTGTCCTGCCTTGGGCTTTGGATTGCTCTAAAGGCATAAGATGTTTGTTTACCCAAGGAGGAGAAGCACTGTGTACTTTTATGTTTCGTGACAAGAGGTTATTCTGTACTTATGAATACAGAGCTTAACTGAGAGGCAGCTTTGATCAATTATACCCACAGGGAGAGATTTTAAAAATAGCTGAAGAAAGTAGACCCTCTATAAACCATTTTCAAAAAAATTAGATATGATAATAAGTCGTGAACATCATTGTCAGAATTAGCCATTGATTGCAAAAGAAATAATTATTGATAAAAAGTGAGTTAAATCCCATGCCCCTATTTACTTCAGCTTTAATTTATTTCACTGACAAAAAATGCAATAAAAATTCTTCCTACTCTTTATAGCTTTCTGTAATGACTGTTATGACTAGCAGGTAGAAACGGCACCTTTCAAACAAGCTCACACACAGCTGAACTATAATAATTCCTAAGGCAAACACAGTTTGATGATTAGTAGACATTATCTTCAAAGTGTAATGAAAAGGATTGTCTTGAGCCACTGAGCAACATTTTTACTGGTGCTGGGCTTGAGCACTCAAAATTTCTTTGAAAAACAACCCTTTATAATTTTTGCAATTCCAGCTATATTTTGCAGAATAATTAAAAACTACAGTCTTAAGATTTGTGTTTTCAGGCATAGTTTGTTCCATATGATAGACTTGTGCTGCACAGTTATTAGAATCTGCTATTGTCCAGAAATTTTATCTGGCTATGGTAATCCTTTCCAGTTGCACATAAGGCCCATTAAGGATCTGATTCAGTTGTGAGAACAGGATAAACTCTTGTATTAAGATAAGTGAACTGTCTTATATTCTTATTATAAGATTCTTATATTGTCACTGTGATATAAGCTAGGTAAACATGTTTAATAATGAATTAAACATCCTGGTATAATTTTATAGAGAGTTTAACAGAAGAGAGGTACCTATATCTATTTTAAAAATAGGTCTTACAGACAACATATGATGAACTACTGAAAACGTTTTCTGATCTTCACCTGCAGAGATGCTCAGATCACACATGCAGGCTTCTCATGGTAATGTTTTCATGAGTTCTGGTGTAGAGGTCAGGTTTTGAAAGCATACTGTTCATTGTCTTCCATGGTCTCTGCAGTGTAGCTAAATCTGTGTCAGGGCCAGAAATGAGTGATGTAGGTGATCACAATGTATCAAATTCTGTTGGAAAATTTAAGCAAACATTTTCTAAGATGAGAAATGTATATTTACTTAGCTTTCTACTTTCCATTACAAATTTGTAATGATTTGTTAATGCTGTTTATTTTAACTGCTGACTGAGTCTGTGAGACAGAAATATTTTTGCAAGCCTGGAGTAGTTAGAGCATCAGTACAAACCTAAATCTTGACAATGTGTAATAGTTTATTTGATTTATAGAGTCTTTGTGACATTTACAGCATAGGTGCAAAGACAAAGCTTGCTCTGTGGTAATCTAAAAGTGCTTTTGACTTACAGTGAATCTGTAAGATCAGGCTAGAGGTGGTTGCATAAAATGTTATTGTGTAGATCATAATAAAACAAACCTAAGATTAATGTTTCAAACACATGAGGAAAAGCCATAGATGATTATGACATTAAGTCTGTGTAATTACAATTATTGCCAGACTGAGATGTCCTACAAGACAATCTTCACTGACACTTTGCTACTCACTTGATGGATTATTTTAATTTAAAAGAAAAGGAAAATAATAATAAAGCAGAACCAGTGGTTCTTTTTATAAACCAGATCTACACAAGAGTTTGCTCTGTCTGGTACCACCAACCTACCTGAGAGTGTGGGCTTGTCACCTTCATACAGCAGGTTTGGTTTCAGTTTCAGTGAAATATTTCTTATGGTTCTTACACAAATCCAGCCCAGGGGAGTTGAATATAACTGCTGTACCTGATGGCAGTCCTCCAAGGACACTTTTACAATCAGATACATTTTCAAATCAACCCATACAAAGAAATAAGGCAATTTGCTGCTACTCTGCAAGGCCTTTTTTGAAGTGAATGGAGCAGATGACACCTTAGTCTCTGAGTTTTATTGATTGCTTTATAAAACATGCTTTTCTTTTAAAAATACACTCTGAGTTGGCCTGCTGACCCTGGGAATTCAAACCTTATTACTCCAGTTTAAACACTTGCCAGTGTATAGACAGTGAACAAAGCTAAACCCTCTCCCAGCTGAACATCAGATTCTCTGGGGAATTCAATCAGGCTACTTTATTCAGGTCTTTTAAAAAGTCAGGTCAAATAGCTGTTTGAATTGTAATGATCTCCATGTGAATTCTGGTTTTGATAGCAAATGCTGATACCAGCTTGCTTCCAGACAGATTTACTAATCATGTACTGTCAGCCACCTACAGTGTGATGCTGCTGCTGCTGCTTGTTTTTTATTCACATCCAAATTTTTAATTGTGTAAATAAGAGAAAGAAGAGAGACAAGAGCCATGTAACCTTGAGATACCAGCTGATAACAAGCCTTCTGCTACACTTAATAGGTGTATTAGCAGTTATGACAGGATAAGTTGTCAAAAAGTATTATTCATATCTATATACCCATCCTCATTCTGGACCAGATCAGTTGGAATGGGCAGGACCATGACGTCTTACATCGTTGCCAGGAGCTGAGAAAGGGACTGTCTCTCCTGTCCAAGAAGAAAGGGTGTTCCTTTTTGGTCAGGGGGAAAGGGGGCAGAGTCTGTCCACTACTGTTTCATTGTCCTTGGCTTAGTGAGCATTTTGCATGTAAATCACCCTCTCTTTTGTCCCTTTTGTTATTTAGTATTGTTGCTGTTACTGTTTCTTATCTCATTGCTGCTTCATGCAAATTTTTCTTATCACAACACATGATCTTTTCTTGTTGTTCGTCTATCTAGAGGGCCAGGAGAAGTGAGTGCCAGCAAACTTTCACTGGGAGCACTAAATAGGGGAATACGATTCCTAAACCATAACCATCCAGAAAGTTGCAGTTTGGAAAGATTCAGAAGGACTTCTTGAATAACTTCATTTCCCCTAGGCATAGTGTTAAGAATGATGTGGAAGGATCCCAATATGGCTACAGCAATCCTTAAGAGCTTCTCAGCAGACTGAATGTGTGAGAAAGCATTTAACTACTATAGAATTTTTTTAATTAATTCTTTGATTATTTTTTTATACCACTGTCATCCACATAGAAAATGATGGAAGATAAGCTCCAGACATTCAGAGACTGATGGTTTTCACTCACTAGGCCAATTTTACAGCATTGAAAACAGTAGTAATTTATAAAGTCACTATGGTTATTTCTAATCCCAGCAAGGTTAAATTTTCTTAACTTTTAAAAATTATCTAGCTGTCTATCACAATGTTTCCTTTAGCAGTTGCCACCATAGTAATGTTCTGCTAGACTGGAGTCTAATCTTCCTCAATCAAGGACAATAGCTGCCTTTTTAGACCCAAAACTCGGGAAATTAATGGCAATTCAGACATATAATAATATAATTTCGTTTTGAATGATAGAAATAGATATACTTTACTCTTTAATTTTTTATTGAACTTTGTCTAATTTTTTTCTGGAACAATTATTCTGATACTTCTTTATAGGAGTACTTGCACTAGATCTATTTTGCATGAGTTTTATCCCAAATCTTTAAAAACAATGACTTTACATCTTTGTTTTAATTAAGTGGTTGTTTATACACTTTATTGAAAGGCATTCTAAATGAAGTGATCATGGTTAAAGTTCTACTGGAGTAAAAAAGTGAGTCTGAACTTTCATTCAGGTAGATTTTATAGCAGTGCAGCCAGTAAGACAGCTGTGTATCTCAAAGGCACCACTCCTTATTAGAAACTGGCACCTAAATATTTACGTATTGGTCCTTACTGTGCAGGAGACATTTATACCAGTGGGGTGTTTGCTACATTTGCCTGCTTGTTAGGAAGGATCCACAACATCCAATGATTACCTAAAACAGCTGTGTCCATTTGCATACCAAGGTTAGGAAAGTACTAACATTAATCAAAATGAAATGCCTCATTTGAGGGAGAGTGTTTCTATTTTTCTTGACGTTACAGAGAAAACCTCTAGACAATGACCTAAAGACTTACACTGAGACCATTGAGAATGTTGATAATAAATTTATCTAGGAATGCATATGCTGAGTGTATTCCTAACTCACTGTGCTGCTATACCTTACTTGGAGTGAATTCAGTGTAAATCAAGAAATGTGGAGACAGAGGGTAAAATATATTGTAATGCTTTGTTGTTTCACTTACAGTGATCTCATACATGTTTAACCTACTGAAAGGCCATAAAAACAAAAGTCCCATACAGAGGCATATCTTGAAGGGCTTTCTAAGCCTAAGCCAGTGTCTGTTAAATGTTATTTCTGCCATCAGGTTACATCAACACTGGCACTGGAAGGGCTCAAGTGCTAGATTCCTACCTCCTGGAGCAGTGCAGTCATATCCTGTATTTCTTGTGGTGGTCAGCAGGTTCTGGTTAATGCCTGACCATTCCTTCAGCTGACACATATACACACCTCCCCTTTCAGCCCTAGTACTGGCAGAAAATTCCGTTAAAAAATCAGAGGTCCCCGATTCCCTGTAATAAATGTAAATATAGAGAGGTCCAAAGTGTCAGGTTTTCGGCTGTGTCCATTGCATACTCTGCAAGCAGGCCCCTGTTTCCACCTGCTAAGGACCTGCAGCTCAGGATTAGGGGGCTGGAGGAGTGTGATGCATCGTGCCAGCCATCTGTGAAACAATCTGTGCCTTGTCTCTTCTAGGGTTTAAAAACGTGTTTCACTTGTGTTACCACAAAAAAAAAGGAATGAAAAGAGAAAGAAAGAGAAAGAGAAAGAAGAAAAAAAGAAAAGGAAAAGGGGAAAAAAGGTAAAAAAGAAAAAAGGAAAAAGAGAAAAAAGGGAAAAGAAAAAAAGGAAAGGAAAAAGGGAAAGGAAAA
>VWYI01009017.1:3545-17493 GCA_013399455.1 Anthoscopus minutus
CCCAGCAAGAAATGTTTCACTGACATCATTCAGAAGAAAGCATTAAGGCTCCTAGATACCTTAGGAATTTCATCCATCATCATTCTGGAAATCTGATCATTTAACATAAGTGACAGTGGGGATTGTTTCCAGTTTCCCTGGAGCAATGAAAACCCCAACTCCAGGACCATCAGTTTTCATGTAAAGCCTACAAAGCATCACTGAACAGGTTTGGTGCACAATGCACACAAAGAATGAAAGCCCTTCTCCAATTCTCCTGCACAAAGCACTCCAAACAGTCAAGAGCCCAAAGGCACCAATGTGCTGTTGAAGCTTCAATAACCTGCAAGATCAGTAAATTATTTAATGTCTTTCTTTGCTATCAAGGAAGCATAATTGCAGCTCTGCTGGGTAAACCACTCAACAGTCATGATCAAAAGCTTTCTCTCTGCTTTGTCTACTGTACCATCTGCTCATTCCTTCCAGAACTCTGCTCTGGCAAGTGACCCACTCACGGCAGAACAGCCTGGCACAGGAGTGACACCGTAGCACACTTGGTTTGTGTGTGTCTCTGCATGCCTGAATTTATAAATATTCATAGGGGTGCTTTTTAATGAGCTTAAATATAAAGCAACGCAGCAATTACTTGTGTTTGCTGTAGTGAATCTGTAGTGAAACAGATTTCTTGCGTTTACTCTTAGGAAAAAAACAACACAAAATATAAATGGCATTTTTAATCTGGAGTTACAGACCAGATCATGGTAGATTTTCTAAGAATCCAGGGCTTGGGAAATTTTGGTTCCTAATAAATCAGACTAAAATTGATGGGTCAGGGTAACTGAAGGTGAGGCGGGAGCTACATTTGCTTCTAAGTTATAAAGCACACTAATTGTAGCTAGGGATAAATTCACTATATGTGAACTGGCCTTGGAGAGCAAGAGCCTGTTTGGAGGGCTGGCTGCTGTGCAGAAAGATCTGAGGACTTCTGTCATTAGGCACCTGGACAGATGACAACACCCTAGTTGCTAAATTATTCTAAATTCTTGACTACCACTGATTAATATCAATCTTGTCAGATCATAACAGATGGAAGAGCAATAAAATTATTTCATAAATTGTATTTTTTACACAAACTTCTTACAATGGCAAACTCTTCAACCACAGGGAACTTGTTCACTTTTTTTTTTTCTTTATCAAGTACTAAGGAAAGATTTAATAAAAATATCAACCTGTTGTTGGCATTTCTCTAAAATCCTTTGCTACCACCCTGAGTACCATGGGTCAGCTTCCTTACAAACATGGGACTCAAGGAGGGCTCCAGGGCTCCTTGGTTATGATGTGGCAAAAGAGATGTGCTGGCTGAATTCTGAAAAGTAAGGTTTGCAATGTGTACATGAATTTTGAGCAGGTATTTGGTTTCACACTAATTTCTCCCCTTTTTATTCTCTATTCATCAACATTCTTGTGGGTGTTTGTGGTTTGGGGGGTTTTGTTAAAGGAATATTTGAATAGCTGTGCAGAATAAACTTTTACAAGTGTTTTTCCTTATGTTATTTTTCACTCTGTTTACTTCTGTAATATTTAGTTCATCTATTTGAGTTTCATTCATGCAAAGGCAAAAGCTGAAGCTCTGTGTTATAGGTGTTGCATTTCTCTGAATAACACCTGGTGAACATTACAAGTGAACAAAATTCAGGCAGATTTTTCAATAGAAATTTTGAGCTCCAAGTGTCTAACAAATGTTTGCAATTTGCATTGGGTCACTACAACATGAGTTAGTCCTTCCACAGAAAGAAAATCCACATGCCACCTGATTTCCTTATGAAAGCCATAAATCTTGCTGGATGTTTCATACATGGAATTTCCTTTCTGTGGATGAGCTTCTGGGTGCCTCTTTGAACAGAGTGGGTTCTGGCAGGGCACGGTCTGTCCCTGGCTAGGATGGTACTCTGAGAATGAGTTCATTTAGCAAAAGAATATATTCATTAATTTAGCAAAGGAATATATTCCTCTGGATGATGAAGGTACTTGTTGCCATAATCCCTCTGAGTAATAACAGAATAATTTATATAATCAAAATACTTAGAGTGAAAAGTCTGACTTGGACAGAGAAATCCTTATGATTCATCATTTTCATGACAACAATAAAGTAATTCGCTGACTATAATGAAGGAAAACTGACAATACCTTGCTTTTTCAGTAACAGATTTTCTTAACAAAAATTCAGAGTATATATGCATGTGGTCTGTTTGAAAAAACTTCTGAGAGGTGAATTGCTGTGGACTACATGCCAGAATTGCTTATTTATTCTCTGATCTTCTTTCCTAATGTGTCTAAATATTTCACAGGCTAATGTTGTATCAGATATTCATAATCTTACATAGGGATGCATTTAAGAGTTGAGGAAATTGGAATTGTGAGCAGCTAATTGTTACTGCAATTCATTCAAATACTATTTGGCTTTGGCAGAATGCAATATTTTTCCTCATTTGAGTGCAATCCTCATTAGCCAAATAATCTGATGGGAAGTTATTAAAATATTATTGACAAGTGCCAAAAAGTGCATGGACTCTTTCATATGGGGCCTTAAATTTAGAACTATGATACAATTCCCTTAATTCTGTGTTTTAAGAAAGTGAAAAATAACTGCAGTTTTTCAGATGTCTTGGCACCCAGTCACCTGCTACCATTAATATTTATAATGTTTCTATTTTAGAAATTAGATGGAATTAGTCACAAAACCTTTAAGAACTTCCTTAGTTCAGCACACTATTAATTAAGATGATGCAATAGAAAAAGCACTGAGAAACATTGCTAAAAAATGTGCTCCATTTCAAAGGTGAAGTCAGGTGCATTTGTTGAGAAATCATAAACCTATCTCCTTCTTTTCCTGACATATTATGCTGTTATGATTGGCTAAAACTACTCTGCTGCTTCTCCAGAAGAAATCCATCAGAGCTAACTAAAAGAGGAGACTGGGATTTTTTATTTATTTCCTAATGGAAATGTTCATTCTAAGCCAGCTTCTAATCATATTTTTCATGTATTCAGATAGTATTTTTAGCATTCCATATGATTTCTTTTTCCTTTTAATGACTTGCTAAAAAAATATCAAATTTTACTTTTAGAAATATCTGAACAGCAGATGTGAATATTAATTAGTTTTATTGCAAAGAAAATTGCGTTGCCAATCATTGTTACTGACTAATGGGTGATGACGTGCAATTGCAGTAAGATAAATTATTATTCTTGTTAACTAGCATATATTCTGTTCTGCAATGCATAATTTTCAAAAGCAGACAAAACGAGAGAGCAAAAGTAAAAGCTGCAATATCTGAAGAAATTCATTTCACAAGTTATGAAGAATGATGAAGATAAAAAATAATTAGAAGTAAATTTGTTAGTTGGAGATACTGCTGGAGAACACAATATAGCTATTTCTTGCTGTCTGTAGCTTGTTCTTGCTGTTTGTGTGTTTTATTTATTTCCCTCCATAGTATTTTTCCTGACTCAGGAATGCAGATGTAGAAAACAAGTAACTTTATATCTGACCTGAAGCTTATAAAGTCCTTTTAAATAAAGAAGGCTAGAAGAGCAAAGGCTTTTGGGCTACAGCTGCCTCTCCAAAAAATCAATAGGGAGAGAAGACAGGAATACCAGCTTCAGGCCATAAAAAGCCTTAAGAATGTCAGCTGTCATTATTGTCAGTGGCTGCCTTAATAAGAATTTGAGTGTGACTGAGTAGCACCACTCCTGTCACACTCAGCAGAACTCTCTGTGTCAAAGCACCAGCAAGATATCTTTGGTGTTGTGGTTCAAGCTGAGGAAACAAAAAAATATATCTTTCACTTGGAGATATGAAGCTGAAGATGCTTATCTGCCAGTGTTTGGGGGTGTTCTGAGGGTATGGAATAAAGCATTGAGCCAAAGCAAGTGGGAGAGACATGAGTAGAATGTAGTTACCAAAAGATAATTAATTATGTTAGGTATGAAGAAAGCTACCAGGCTTTGCAAAGGAAAGCTGTTGCTTGCCTTCATTGATTTTTGGGGCTGCACAGTCAGGGCTGGATTCAGTGGCTGATGTGTGGGCACCATGCTGGAAAATCATACCATCTGTAGTGTCATGGGATGCACAGGAGCTCTGTATCCTCCTTGAATAGCACGTGAAGGGCAGCCAGGACACCCTGAAAACCCACAAACACTGAACCCTGCCCTTAGCTCCTCAGAGTAATGCCCAAACTGCTAAGCTTGGCAGCAGCCTGGATCTCAGACTGCCCTGAGAAATAGAAACCCACCTGGCAAATCCCACCTGGCAAATCCCACCTGGCAAATCCCACATCCAGCCCTCCCACGTGGGGGAACAAGGCTCAGCGGGTCAGGTCTGTGGACAAGGTGGGCCCTACAGACAGGTTCCATTGCAAGGAATATTAATATCAGCCTGTTGAAAATAATTTAAGGTATAATGTCCAATGTTAATGTTCCAACTGCATTTATAGGACTCCCAGCACTGGACAATCAACTCAGAAAAAAGTTGTGTAGCAAAAAGATTTTTTTAAAAGGAAGGATTTTTTTAAAAATGTATCTTTACATGAGAGAGCCAAAAAGGCTCACAATGGAAAACTTTGTAGGAGGATGGAATTTTTCTTTTCATGCTAATAGATATAGCATTATATAAAAAGTTTCTAGGGAGCAATTTATAAAACAGTTACCCCAAGAATATATTTTGAGTCAGTGAATAGATAGCCTATCTAAAATGAGCTTGCATGTGCCAGGGGAAACCTCCCACACTGTGAAGAGAAGAAATATTTTTAAGTGCTCATCTTTCAATCAAAATCACACAGATGCTTTGTAGAGCCAGCATAACACCTGCTCAGGAAGTGGGACAGACCTTGAAATATCTGACTTTTCTAGCTGAGGGAAGAATCCTCTTCAGTGAAAGTCTCTGCTCCCCACCCATCCTCAGAGGCAGCATGGTCATTTTTGCACCTTTTCTTTTTTTTGGCACCTTTTGCTTTTGCTCACCCCTTGCTGTGTCTGTGGGAAGAGCAGTGCCCTCCAAGGATGCCATGTTTTAGAAGAGGCATGCACTTGATTCACAGCATGATTTATCAGGAATTTTGGTCTGTCGTGTAGCTGTCAACCACAGTCAATGGGAAATTTCCCCAGGGCAAAGGGAAAATAAAGCCTAAATCTACAGCTGTCCTCTGAGAACTGTAAAGGCTATATCCTGTTTTTTGAAGAAGTCTTCAAAGAATAAGGAATTTTGCAAGCAGGGCATAATTTCAACAGTATATGACATTTTCCTAATTCCATTCCCATGACTACAATTACAATCCCTGTGTTACCAGTCTCACTGTGTCAGCAGAGGCTGATAGTGTACACAATATTCACCATTTCAGTCCTTCTCACAGGACAGCTTATCCAGGTCCAGATTGCATCCACCCTTTTCAAGTTCACTCACACAATACAATCTCCTGAATCCTTTTTCTGCAGTCCTTCTTTCCTTTGTTGTCCCGTTTTGTTGGGTTTTTTCCTAAGCTCCCATTCTGCTTCAGGTCTGACGATTATTTTTGGCTGCCAGTAAAGAATGACAGATGAAGAAAAAACAAGAACTAACCCTTTTCCCAACAATCTGCACATCAACAGGAGAGGAGCTGAACGAATCTGTCTCTTTTTCCATTGGCAGGCTTTTCATTCATGCTCTTTTGTCATACTCCAGTGAGGAGAAGCCAGATCATAATTATGTTTAAATTGGGCAATGCAAAAAGTAGAAGCACCTTTTCACATAAAATCTTACTTTCTTTTGTGACTGTTTGCTCCTCTGCCCCTCTAAATGCAAGGAAAAAAGCACAACAGAAAGAGAGCAATGAAGATGAACCAATTCCTTATGGAAAATTTGAGCCTTGAGCTTGTGGAGATTCTGAGGCTCAGAGAAACCTGATCTAGTTCAAGATGTCCCTGCTCACTGCAGGGGGTTGGACTAGATGACATTTAAAAGTCTCTTCTAACCCAAATTAGTCTCTTGTTCTATGGTTTATGTAAACCAACACAACACTACAGTGGGGGAACCTTACAGGTCCCAGGACACACGGATCTGCAACAGCTGGTTGTGGGTTCTGTGGAAAAGGAATTCATGTCAATGTATTAAAACTACATTTAAATTCAGTTTTCTAATAAAAAGCTTTTGTAAGCTTTTGTAAGCTGTTCCTTAATCAAACCAGTGGAGTTCAGGATGTGAACACAGCACACAGCACATTCCATAGGAGCTGCTTGATACCAGAGTCTCCAAAAGGCAATGGGACTCAAATTCCAGCAATGTGGAAAGCAATTAAACTGAAAGCACAAAAGACAGAAACAAACACCTAAGTGCCATCTGTTTTAAAAGGAAATCTGCTTTCCCCCTGCTCAGTTTTCTTCTCACTATGCTTCTTTGCTTTTCATGCCAAAGTTGTAGGCAGCTTTTGCAGCGTTTCTGACAGAGCTCCCAGAACAATGGCTGGTCACTCAACAGGATGAGCTGACCTGCCTTCACTGCACAACCAAATGCAAAATAGCCTCTGCCTACACGACTCACTGAGCCTCATCCCATCTCTGAAATAATTTGCTGAGATATAACAGAGGACCTAATTGTTTGCACTGGATTTCACAACACTGCACTTATGATATTGCAGATGCATGATTATTAGCTATTATAGAGCAATTACAGCACCATGAAAGTATAGTAATTCTCCATTCTCTGAATAAACCATGGAAGATTTCACTGCATTTACAAATCTCAACTAAAGGGAGGAGGTTGTGCCAACATTTAGACTCATCTTAACATTTAGAACAGATGATTGGAATTTCTCAGTGAAGCCAGACTCCAGATAAATTCCCTGGCTCTAACTTTAACCTAAGGAGATGTTTAATGTATAAGAATTCCTCACATTTTTCAATACTCATGCCATTTGGCTTTACTGTGAGTACAGAGTTGCCATCCTACACAAATGTGACAAGGTATACTCCAAATGAGAGTATTTGTGCTAAGAAATTAAATTACAGTGCAAGATTACTGGTGGGGGAAAAAAAGGCAATAAATCCTAATCCATCTGAAATCACTGGTAGAAGTCTCATTAATTTCATTTTGGGCTGGGATTTTGCCTGGTGTCTCTTGTGACATCTTGCATGGCTCAGAACCAAGATACTATTCCTCAGCTTCACCATCACTGATTAAACCCACAAACACCTACCTATTGCTTATTCTGCATACTAAATAATATTACTTATTTATTCTGCATTCAGAATGGTAATGATTCAGACCTTTAATGGCTGTCATTGCCTCGTTTTGTTTATTGCTTGTTTTCTTAGTGTAAGTGACTGTATTGCCTCCACTGAAAAATGGATTCCTGCCTCTGCTCAGGAATGTCTATAGGTCCCTTCTTCCCTCTCCATAAATTCTTGTGAGTTCAGCATCCCTGGAATAGACTGTGATGGATAAAGTCTGCAGTCACTTCTGTTAAGGAGTAATGCACATTCCAACCTCTTCCTGACAGGTTTCTGAACACAGCATAAATTGTTTTCATTGGACTCTTTTCAGGGAAATATTCATTCTAATCTAAATTGGCAACGTTAATTCTGTCATTACCACAGCTTTGATATTTATTAATCCAAGAAAAGACACAATCAAGCTTAAGAAGATGAAATTATATTTCCAGGGGAATTCATTACCATTAATATGTACTCAAGTTCCAGTGTGGAAAAGGATCTAACAGAAAAGGTCTTGTTAAAGGACGCTTCTTTTGCCATCACTTATCCATTCCCAAGGTACAAGATAAGGCTCCAGGGAGATCTGATTGCTGCCTATTAAAGCTCAGAGGGGGTTTATAAGTACAAATTTTTTAGTAGGGACCATTGTGATAGGTCAAGGGGTAGTGGTTTTCAATTAAAAGAGACTAGACTAGATAAAAGGATGAAACTTTTTACCATAAGGGTGGTGAAACTCTGGCACAGGGTTTCCAGAGACGTGGTGGATCCCACATTACTGCAACCATTTCAGGACAGGTTGGACAGGGCTCTGAGCAACCTGCTCATTGCAGGGGAATTGGAGCAGATGATCTGTAAAGATTCCTCCAAATCGTTCTGTGATTCTACACCAACTTAAGCTTGAACAAAGCAGTGAGGTAGATTTTGTCTCACATCTGGGACAGGAACATCCCCGGCATGGCTTGAGATTATAATATCAATATTTTCACTGCTTTGAGGAACTGTCCGGGATTCTTACTCAGCTGGAAGTAGAATAGACAGCTGGGAGACAGCAGGGGATCAAATTGCTCCCAAAGTTTTCTGATGATATCTAAGTCAGTGTAAATTTCATCCTGACCTCAATCAGGTTTGCCACACTGAGATACTGCCATATAGACTCTCAAAGTCTTAAATACTTAGTAAAACATCACCCTAAATACAAAGTCTGCCACAGAATGTATTCATATCCTCATATGCCCCTGCATTTGGAAAACAGACTTAAAAAACTACTGTTGCTTCTGCTATCTGTTTTTCCTATACTGCCTGTGTTTGTAACTGATAAGAACATGCTCTAAGCTCTGGGATTCATCCCCTTCCATTACAACTTTCATTGACATGCTACATCTCTGTGTTTGCTGTTGCAATCTGATAGATTTTAAATTACCAGTATCAAAAAGAACATTAAAGGCGATGTGGATCATTAGGAATAATGGCATTATATTATCAGATGCTCTTTTTCAGTGCTCATGTTTGTGAGCTGAGCAATTATGAAAATATTTAAATAACTAATGTAATTGCCCATTAAAATGATTATTGTGCAAAAATATTTATATTCCTAATCAATTATTCCTCAAAGGTAGAGCTGTAGATATACAGAAAACCACATGTGTGTTGTACATACAAAATGCTGTGTGCAGCTCCTCAGCTGGCATTAATCATCCTCGTGGAAGTGCTCTCAGGGACACAGTTCTGCTCTCAGGGACACAGTTGTGCTCCAGCCTTTTCAGCCTGCCCTGCTAATTTCAGAGTCCTGCTTTTGACTGAACAATGTTAGATACCAGAGATTACAGTGATTTTCAGCCAGCAGATGCCCAGTCCTTTCTGGCAATCAGGCACCTATGTGGGTGGCATCCTGGCCTCTTACAAGTCAAGGAAATTTTCCCCTCCTACTTCAGTAGGTCTGGATTCTGAATTAAGATAGAACTCAGCATTTAATACTTGTTATTTTCAAAAGGGCAACCATATTCCATTCTTGCTTTGGGTTTCTGACCACTTTGGAGAAATGCTAATTATAAACAGGGGTGAAACTATAAGTGAAGGTAATTCTGTATGCCTGTTTTCATAAACATTGACAAAATAATGAATATTTTTTTATGTCTATCATCTTTGAGTTCCTCTAAATCTAGCTTGATTGCACCTTGCTCAAAAAAAAAAAAGGCGACATTGGAATTGTGCAAGGAGCATAAAATTTATAAGCTAAATGTAGCACACTTCACTTGGAAAATGAGTGGAGATGGTGTTTATAATTTCTTTTTAGCTCTGAAATGCTGCAAACTGTTTCATTAATTCCCTGCTATATACTGTATTACCATATGTAAATAATTGCATTAACCCCTGTGCTCTCCCACCTTGTATCATATCACAGGGAAGAGCAGACTGACAGAAAAGTCACAGCAGGACATAACAGAGCGGGGTGAAGAACAGCAGATGATTTCTAATTAAGAGTCAGGAGTCTTAGATGACACATTATTACTGAAGCTGAACAAGGACAGGAGATGAGTGCCTAGGATAATGGTGTGGGAGCTACAACGAGGTACAACAGCAGTGCCCTGCTAAGCTATCCTTTCCATTCCAAGGATTCCTGCTAATTTCTGGGGGTCTGAAGGACAGGGAGTATGTGTGTGTGCAGATAGCTGTGCACATTTGAGGCGTGACAGACACACATTTTGAGGTTACCCAGTATCAGCAGCACCTGAAGAGAAGCCCTACAAGTGGCAGCAGCCCCATGGTCTGATTTCAGTCTCAGGAGCAGAATTTGGTTACAGGTCTTGAAGGCTGAATTGTTATTTATTAGATGGGTCACCATGTTTTGGTTTTGGGCATGCTCTGTGTAAATGTTTCTCTTTCTTTCCTTTAAGGATTCGTATGTGCCTATGTGTGCCTAAAGTAACCTGTTGGTAACCCAATATATGGCTAATAGTTTTCAGGGGAAAATGTCACCTATATTTCTATGTAATCATAAGCTCTTTTCAACAGATATTCAATCAATTTGTATATCATCACTTCATATATCATCACTTCAATACTCCAACCACTATTTGCCATTTGCAAGTAGGACATTGAGGCTGTTAGCTGATTTATCAAGCTAAAATTTAGTAGTAAATGAATATCTGCAGATGGGGACAGTGAAGTGAATATTTGCAGATATTATATAATAAATTATGATTCTTTCTCACAAGTTTACAGAAAGATCTGGCATAATTTGATAACAATCTGGAGCTATACTTTACTTTGCAGCATGACCTCTCCCTGGGAACAGCATTCAAATTCCAGCTGTAGCTTGTGATAAGGACTATCTCCTACAACTGAAATCATGTTGTCATCTGCTTTTTGGCAAGAATAAAAATAGGATAGTTAAATTCAGTATTCTAAGAAAATACAAAACCTAGAGGTGTCAGGGAAGAGTACAACTGGAGGTCTTTTCCAGTGAATTCAAGGTAAAAAAATTCCCACTGCTGTCAGTGGCAAATCCAAACATGAGAGGAAATATAAGTTTAATGTTTAACATCCTGAGCTTACTGACTCTGTTGCAGAATTTTCCAGTAATCTTTTGTACATAATTTAGGGAACATTTACATTTCACAATGTACTTGCAGTTGGAAATTCAGTTTCAGGCTTTGTCTAATTAAGGAGTGGAAAAGGCATGGATTAATATTCTCTTAGCCAGAGGATAGAATTAATCCCATGCCAAAATTTCTAATGCTCTACAGGCCATGCTTAAAAGCAGGGGTGGGGAGGAAGTCTTCCTTCAGATCTTCCATAGGACACAGTGTTCTTGAACCTGACTACAATTCCTTAAAACCTTAAATTCCAGTTTTACTCTTTTGGCCTTTTTGTTACATTTCAGAGCTGAGCTGGACTGCCTGCCAATTGTGTTGTGTGTTTTGACTCAGCTGCACCATAACATCTGCTGGGATTCCTCACACAGACTGAAAACCACATCCTGAGAGGCCAGGTACCCAAAGAGTTTTGATGGTAACAAACTTCCAACTTCCAAAGTGTTCTCTATTATTGTGTGGAGATAGACCTTTACACTGTTGTTTAAATTTGTTGTGAACACACAATAAATGCTGATTCTGACCAAAAAAAACCCTGTGCTTAACTTTGAAAAATAAATGTCAGGATAGATATGAAGAGACAATGGAAAAATGACATTGGGAATACAGGATGAGGCACTGCAACACCTGATGGTACACGTGCAAGCTGCATCTTTGGAACACTTTTTAATTCCTCCTTATAAAATCAGATTATGCAAATATTTATAAAAAGTGAGAAAAGATACAACAATGATAAATTTTTTAGCCATATTTTAGTGTCAAATAGAGACATTTCAAAGAACAGACAAGGAAGCAAGCAAAACCCCAAAGATTAAACCATCAACTAAGCTCTGCAGGAGAGTTAAGATCTGTTACCACAGACACAGCAGTTCTGTTTATAAATACTTTTAATGTGTAAAAAAAACCCTTCGCAGTTCATACAGCTTTAGATATTTTTAGTGCTTTTCAGTGTTTGTTAAGCTGATTGGTAATTTACTTTATAACTGACCTAAAATGATAAAGAAAAATCTAGTTGGTATCCAGGTCAGATTTACTTGTGTTGTTAGTCATAGATTTAACACTGAAGGACAGTGAATGAAATCTATTCTTTTCAAGTAAATAGATTGTTTTTATCCATTTCAAATGGTATCAGCCTACTGTGTCTCACTTTGAAAACAACAGTAAATATTCCCACAAAACAAGTTTTATGTACACATCCATTGCTGCTATTATTGAGCTATCTAATTTGGATGTACATGTGGATCCCCAAATTCATTTTGATGTGACATTTGTTTCTGTTCCTAGGTAAAGCCACGTTTCTTGGTGCACGGTGCACTGTTATTATAACAGATGGCTTATTTCAATTCATAATGACTGGGAAAAATAACAATGAATCATGTAAGCAAGAACAAGCACTTCAATTTCTCTACAAGTTACCCAGTGCCTGCCAATTTGAAAAACAGCTGAGAGCTCTGGCTCCTCATCAGAAATGCAAGGCTGCTCTCAGACTGGACTACAGCAGTACATCAAATAGGGGAAGAGCAAAACTAGCAAGATGTGGAGCCTAAAAAGCTTTCCATTTGGACATTCTGGGTTTTCTTTCCTAACAATGAAAGGAAAAAATAGAAATCTCTAGCATGGTCAGGTAAATGGAGGGAAAGCAAACTCCTGTTATTTCAGGACACAGTTGTACCCATGCACGTCACTGCATCCACCCAACTCAAATGGCTTTTGCTTTTCTCTAAAAGGAGGGTCTGACTTACAGCCCCACTGCCACTGCTCACTTCTGAATGATTTGGCCTCTTTCTCAAGGGGCATAGGTGTGCAGAACCTCTAATTCATTGAAAACGAGCAATTCATTTGGAGAACTTTATCCTAAAAATTAGGATTTGATCAGATTGACTACAGTAAATATTCTGCATCAGCTATTCCAACACACAAGTAACATATAAAATTTTGTTTACGTTGGCACATCTGTCCATTCAAAGCCTCCAGATCCATTTCTTCTTTCTCAAGTCTTTACATCCTTCTCTCTGAATCCTGCAAGGAAGTGCACACTTTGAACAGGACCCAGAATTTAAGCAAATGAATGTTTCCAAATTACTGTATAATGTGATCCAATACAGAGTTCTCCTCTATTATTAAGTAGCACTAGAATGATTTTGATATTTAATGGCTTGAAAAAAATCCCAGTGCATTGTGGATTAATCAATAGAAATAGACTTTTAGAAACAGACCTCTGTTTATCAATTCTCTTAGTGCTGCTGAAAATTGTCTTTGTCAATGGAATAACACAGGCACATATTAGGCACACATATCCTTGTGCACTTCTTTCTTCCTGTTTTTTACCTCTTTCTTCCTATTTTTGATGACTTACTAAGGCACAGACGTTGCTGTGTGACATTATTACCTACATAATTCACAAATACTATTCAGAGCACAAGATATAACATCCAACATTAAAGCAGGAATTGCCCTGTCATTGGCTTTTCCCAAAGTAGATAAGAATAATTTTGTTACCTGTTTTAGTGGAAGGTGCCCTGCTCATTGCAGGGGTGTTGGAATGGGATCATCTTTGAGGTCCTTCCAACCCAAACCATCCTCTGATTCTATAAGGTAGCAGGGACAGAGGGTATAGGCAAAAATGATCAGAATAAGCAGGAAACATTTTTTCCCCAATAGCATTTAGAAGGAAAACCAAAATTGAATGACCAGTCTCTCAGATGAAATCTGAGTAAATAGCAATTGTTTTGACCTGACTCAGATAGAAGAAAAAAGCTGCCCAAAAATAAACTTCTAAAACCATTTTTAGCTTCATCTGGATATGTGTCCATAGTAGCTGGGCCAATCTGGAAGGCTTTTCTATATGGCTCTGATGGCATTATCACAGCTCTTTGGGCAGCTGAACAAACACAAAGACTTAAAATTAGAGAGTTCTTGTGGTGAATAATCAAATTGTTCCTTGATTGGCAGTCTGGTTAAAAAAACAGAGACAGAAGGAATAAGGGCACAAAAAATGGATTGAAATACTTGTTGAATGATACTTCCATGTTGAAGTTTGTTGCATTTCCATGTGCATTTCAGTTTTGAGGAGAGAGGGAAGAGAGGGAAGGGAGGGAAGGAAAAGGGAAGGGGAAAGGAAAGGAAAGGAA
>VWYI01009026.1:835-11308 GCA_013399455.1 Anthoscopus minutus
GGTGTTGAAAACATAGGATATCCAGAAATCCTGAATAAGGACTTTAAGTTCCTGATAGGAATCAGTTTTCACAGAATTAATGACAGAAGTCTAATAGTCTCTAAGATGGTTTTGTTCATGGTTTAGTTCTGTTCTGAGATGCGCAATTTTAGTAGTGTCCAGATGATTTGGGGTTACAAATTCTGTCAGGGATTCAGAAAATATATTCCAATGACAAGACTTGAACATTAGTCTTTGTTATCTATGCTACAATTTCTATATTTTCTTCTTGGTCCAGTTTTATTCCTATTTTAACCATAACCATAAGTTTGTTGAAATGATTGTGATTAATTCATGTAATTAAATGGCTTGTTGAAGAGAGTGGGTCCTAATTGCAGCATATGCTTAAATGTTCCTTTTAACTCTAAAAATAGGTAATTCTAAAGTGCCATATTGAAAGAAAAATTAATTACACAGAGATTTTTCTCTTAATATACAGAATTTTAAAAAAATCACAAGAAACTAGAAAAAATTGTAAAATAAAACACCTTTCCCTCAGAGAATTTGATTCTGACTCCTAATTTTCTGAAAACCAACCTTTTTTTTTGCAGTTAAGTAACAGTCAGGGTTTAACCCCAGCAGCCCAGCATCACACAGCTGCTCACTCACTCCTACACCAGCAGGATCAGGGAAAAAATAGCAAGGGTAAAAGATACAAAGCACATAGGTTGAGTTATAGAGTGTTTAATAGGGAAAGCAAAGGCTATGCACACAAACAAAGCAAAACACGGAATGAATTCACAGCTTCCCATGGTTGGACAGGTGTTCAGCCATCCCCAACAGAGCAGGGTCATATCACATGTAATGGTGACTTCATAATACAACGATCATGCCAAATGTCCCCCTTTTCCTCATTCTTCCTTCCACTTAATACACAGAACATGATGCCATATGGTCTGGAATATCACTGTGGTCAGTTTGGGGTAACTTGTCCCATCTGTGTCTCCTCCCAACATCCCATGCAGCCTCAGCCTTCTCATCAGCATGGCTGTACAAAAAACAGAAAAAGCCTTAGCTCTGTACAATTCCTGCTCAGCAATAACAAAAACATCTCTGAATTATCAACCCTATGTTCAGCATAAATCTGAAACATAGACATATACCAGACACTGAAGAAAGATAACAATCTACCCCAGCCCAAACCAGCACATTAACATACAGTATTTAATAGTGTGTTTTACTAAATGCCATATTAATTCCACCAAAACAAACCTTAAAATTTATAGCTATTACCAAAATACATGAATTTTGAAATATATATATGTGTGTATGTATATATACATATAGCTGTTTCTATATTTATATATGTTGAAAAAGTATGAACAACAGTATACCATTATAGCAAAATAGTTTGTGTTTGTATGTGCATATTGTCTTTTATAAGTAAATAGATTTTAGGGGGTCTTATTTTTTTAGTAATTGCTGAATGCTGTGACATCAGTGTTTTCAGTATTTTATTATATCCAGAACAAGGGTGGACAAAATAGGTATTCACTTCTAGGCTTAATTAAAAAAAACAAAGCCTCAAAGGCTAATCATAGGATCATAAAACGTTTTGGCTTGAAAAGAGCCTTCGAAGATCATCACACACCTGCCATAGAAAGAGACATCTGTCACTAGACTAGGTGGCTCAAAGCCCCATCCAACCTGACCTTGGTCACTGACAATGATGGGTTCTGTTCCAGTATCTCACATCTCACATAGTAAAGAATTTCTTCTTTCTGTTTAATCTAGATTGACCCTTTTTTTGTTTAAAATCATTGTTTCTTGTCCTAACACTATATGCTTTGACTAAATTATCTATCTAT
This sequence comes from Anthoscopus minutus, assembly GCA_013399455.1. Classification (NCBI taxonomy): domain Eukaryota; kingdom Metazoa; phylum Chordata; class Aves; order Passeriformes; family Paridae; genus Anthoscopus; species Anthoscopus minutus. The sequence continues at coordinate 2,683 of VWYI01009026.1, forward strand.
CTATCTATCTATCTATCTATCTATCTATCTATCTATCTATCTATCTATCTATCTATCTATTTATCTATCTATCTATTTAATTTATATTTTGAAAGTCTGTCATAAAGTATCTCCACAACCTTCTCTTCTCCAAGTGAATAACCTCATCTCTCCAGCCTTTTTTCATAGGCACGTCTTTGATAATTTTGTGACCTTCCTCCAGGCCCAGTTGAATTGGCCCAGGTTTTTTCTTGAATCTCCTCCTTTCAGCTGATGATCTTGCCCAGGATGTAATTGACTTTCTGATATGCAATCATACATTGCTGGATCATAACAAATGATCTCCCAATATCCTCAGTTCATTATCTGCAGGGCTTTTCTCAATCAATTCATCTGCTAGTCTATATTTATAACAGGTATGGCACCCAAACCAGGTGCAGGTCTTTGGTCTTAGCCTGGCTGAACTTTAGGAACTTCATGTGGTTCCAAAGACTTTCAACAGAGCCTCACTCTGCAGGACATTGTCCCTCTAGCATACTCTTTTTTCTTTATATTTTGACTGTAAAACCTTTTGCAGGGGCCATTTTAGTAGAAATAGGACAGAAATGCTGGCTAACTCTCTTTACATAAAATCTCAACACACAAAGTATCTGAGCCAGCAAAACAATGCATGGAAATAAAAATAACTCAATCATTGCTTTTCCTTCTTATCCCATTACATGACAGATCCCCAGTCACTGATTTATAAGTATGATAGGAATATGCAAATATGCATGGATAAGTTCATTGAAACATGGGAAAATTTACACCAAAATCTAAGGAAAGAAAAACATTTTCTCCATTATAGATGTAAAGTATTTGGCCTTCTACAGAACTTTTGGATGGCACAAATATTCAGTGTTGTTTTTTAACAACTAAGAGATTTTACCAGCATTAATTATTGTAGAATATTTTGTCCAAATTTTAACAATCCTGGAAATCATAACCATTAGTTTTACTCCAAGGGACATCACATCCTTTATTGTTATATGTCACTGAATGGTAGCAAACCTCTTCCTAACTATGTCTTTAATTTATAACAAAAGTTTAAATTATTAATCAACAACAATTTTGTTTTCTCTTTCTTAAAAATAAAACATCTGTGTATGCATTTTGATAGTGATGTTCAGGGAAAAGNTATGCATTTTGATAGTGATGTTCAGGGAAAAGGCAGATTTGTATTAAAGAGTAAAGGTACTAAAGATATTAAAGATGAGGTAAAGATAAATTGCTCTGTCTCTGACTTACTGAACTAGTTACTTTCTGAAAAGATATTGTGCTGCCCAACTCTCAGCTGATGCTATTAAATTCCAGAAATTTTACAGTAGATTAATATAACATTGATTTTTAACAGGACCTATCAGGTTTTGGTGTTCTACAGTTAATAGGATATAAAGATATCCACATACCCAGAGCTGCAATGTGTCCTACACATCCTTATTCATTAAATACGATCACCAGGCCTGACAAAAAATATTGGTTTTGAAGCAGTAATATACTGACAGCTGCAGAGGATGGTTGTTTCCAAATAGTGCTGCAGCAGTTGAACTATAACTGCTGTAGAGAAAACCACTAACATTCAATTTTCAAAAAATTAACGTTAAAAAAATCAAAAGTAAATCATTATCATGTCTGATTTATGAACTTTGCGTGAGATTTTAAAGGAAATGAGACTAGATCTGGAATGAATGTGATATATAAAGAACTAGAGAAAATAATGAGACAGAGAAGACAAAAAGGAGCAGATGAGAGAGTGGAGGTAAAGCTGGAATGTGAAATTTAACTGCAATTCTAAATACCTGTTATGTAAGATACTTCCACTGGTGGATCAAGACAGATTACAGATGATTAGAGAAGAAATAAATTTCAATTAAAGAGGAATAGTTTAAATAATTTTAAAATATTTGAGAAAACTTGAGAAACCAGCAGTATGGAAAAAATAGTCTGAGTTACTACTTATTTTTTCAAAGACAGTTAGAGGCAGCATGAAAGAACTTCATTTAATTCAATCTTTCATTTTAAATTGTCAAGAAATAAAATGAAAAATAATGAGACAAAATAGAAAAATAAATTTGCATTTCAAGTTCAGTAAACTCTCGCCCCTTACATTTTCAAAAAGAAAGAAGGATTTGCCGAAAGTAAGGAGAGTGAAGTACTTTAGGTAGGAATTTACCACTTTCATTTTTGGAACATTTTTGCAAATGAACAGGCAAGCACAAAATCCCATCTGCCTACCAAAAAACATAGCACAACATTTATATTTTGAGCATTTGTCACAAAAAATAAACTAGGTTTAGTATACAAAATAATTGACAAAGAGACTCACAGAGAAAGATATTGCAAAACAACCCATTTCTATTTACTTCAAATAATAAAGAGAACTGAAAACTTCATTTCATTAAAATGACAGTAACTTGTACTGGTTTTTTAATTAATTGACATTTGGTGAGAAGGGAAGAAGCCATCCACAAAAACCATAACTACTTATCACAGGATATTTCACAATGAATAAATTATTTATAAGACCTTTGGACAGACCTGTGAAGAGTTTGACCATGAGATATTATTCCTTTTTTATTCTATTAAATTAAATGTTACTTGAAAATGTAATACAAATAAACAAACAAACAAACAAACCACAGATAAAAATAGGTTATGCTAATTAATGGGGTTTTAAAAAAAATGTATTTATGAATGGTGTCATTTTACTAGCCAGTTATCATTTTCTTCCCCTCTTCTCTCAGTTTAACCTGTAGAAATTGTCAGGATTTCAGCAGTTGTATTTAGGCAGAGAATGGAGGACACCATTCTCTGGTCATTATCTTGGAAGGAAATCCTGCTTAGCTCTACTTTCCTAGATTAAGATGAATGACCTGTTAACTGAAGCCTAATTTACAGATATATCAACTGATTGGACAAGCAAAATGTGAGTTTTGCAATGACAGAAATGCAGAATTCATATTTGGTTTAGTGAATAGAAGGGAATCATTCACATCTCTTACTTTCTGTTATTGATCGTATGCATTCCCAAATAGATAAAGTTTATCTGTTTGCTCCAGGCTACCCAACATATTTATTTAATCCCCAGGGCTATTAATGGGTTTTGCTGCTAAGAAGACAATATTTTTTTAAATTTTATTTTCCTTCACTTTTTCCAGGCCAGTGTGCTCTGGATGATAATGAAAAAAATAGATTTAGGAGTATGTAGTGAAGAACACCTGATTAACACATTTTACCACATGCCTCACAGGAAGGTTTATTTTTTGCATGTGAATATTCAAAAACAATTGTAGCATGCATTATGAACATCAAAGAAGTGTCATAGCTGGTATAAATTTACCAAGCTGTTCCTTGACTGAATGTGACACTGTGCTTAGTACACAGTAAGGTGCTGGTTTTCACTCTCACCCCTTACCAAGAGCAGAGAGATGTGTGGGGGGACAGCTGCTCATCTTTCTTGGGCATGCTGGCACCTGATTCAGAGATCCTCACTGAGCATCAGATGGCCCTTTCCCAGGGCCTGACAAGCTCTCTGTATGTGTCTGCAACCTCTATACAACAAATCCACAAGGGACTGCAGTGACTTTCTCTCTCACTGGCCAGCCCTGCAGTCACCCCACAGGGGCTCAGGTCCATGACTTGGGTCAGCCATAAAAACAATCTCTTCTGGACATGCTCTACATGGTAGGCTAGAAACAAAGACTATGTCAGAAGAACTTAAGCATCCTTGTGAAAAGTTATGGTGCTAGTCATCTGACAGTGTTTGACTCCACAAAACTAGGGGACATTCTTATGGAAGTTTTTCAGAAACATATGTCAGTCCAAAAGACCTATGTATCCAGTGAGGACACTGTGATAAGAAATGAAGCATGATCTATTTAAAAAAAAATATTATCTGACTCAGTATTTTTTCCATAATAAACCAGAAAACGTATATTTTGTTCATGCATAAATTGCTGATGAATAACTGTGATTTTTGTCTCCAGCTTCATGAGAGTTACTGAAGAATTTTTAATAAATTGATACAACTGCTACCTTGGCATATGTGGCTAAAAAATATCAGCAGTGGTAAATACCCATACATACAGAAATTTCAGAAAATAGTAAGTTACCAAGTCTAAAAAGCCATGTAATTTTTTTCTATTTTAGTAATAACTTATCATTCTATTTCAGTGTTATTGAGTAATTTAAGCAATCTTTCTTGTGGCACTTAGCAATGAAAATGTATTGGGTTTGCTTTCCCAGGTATTGGAATGGGAGCAGCTACAGAGGTGGCTTCTGTGGGAACCTGCTAGAATGTTTCTCCATGTCCAACAGAGCCAATGCCAGCTGGCTCCAGGATGAGCCACCATTAGACAAGATCAAGCCAATCAAGAATGACAGTAATGCCTCTGTAATATACTTAAGAAGGAAAGATGCTTAGAAAAGAGAGGAGTGAGAATATGTGAGAGGAAAACTCTGCAGACACCCAGGTCAGTGAGAAGGAGGGTAAGGACGTGCTCCAGGTACCAGAACTAGTATTCCTCCACAGCCCAAGGTGCAGTCCACTGTGAGGCAGCTGTGCCCCTGCAGAATGTGGAGGGCCATGGGGATGCACATATCCACCTGCAGCCACGTAAGACTCCACACCAAAGAAGATTGTGACCCTATGGGAAGGCCAGACTGGAAGGTCATTGCAGAGACCTGGGGACCCACAGTGGAAGGAGCAAGTTCCCTGATTGGATTTGTGATACTGTGGGGTCCCAAGTTCAGTTGAAGGACTGAACTTTGTGGAAAGGGTCTCGCTTGCAGCAGTTTGTGAAGAAATGTACTCCATGGGATGGACTCACTGTGGAGCATGAGAAGGACTCCTCTCCCTGAGCAGTGGCAGGAACAACATGTGATGAATGGACTACAACCGCCATTCCACTGCACCGCTGGGCAGGAGGACATAGAGTCTGGAAAGGAGAGAGGGATGGCAGGAAGGTATTTTTAAGTTTTGCTTTAAATCTCATCCTACTCTGATTCTGATTGCTAATTAATTCAATTAATATTGCCACATTAAGTCTGTTTTACCTGTGATGGTAACTGGGAAGTAGTCTCTCCTTGGATTTATCTCAACACATGAGCCTTTTAATATATTTTCTCTTCCCTGTCCAGCTGAGAAGGGTAGTAGTGATAGAGAGGCTTTGGTAGGTACCTGGCATCCAGACAGGGTCAAACCATTACAGAAAGCTTTGACTACAATATATCTAACTAAGAATAAAAAGGACTACATATGTGTCCAAACATACAAACATAATCATCTATGCTTTAAAGGAAGTGAAGGATTGATTTAATAAAATGGAAAGCATAGATTTAATAAAAATAACTATTTTATTCAGTTACTTTTTTTGCTAAGGCTTCAATTCTCAGTTTAGTCAAAATAACGGTACTATTCCCTTTGCACAGAAAATAAGGACAACATGTTCTCCAAATTATGGAGTTGTCATATATTAAGTACTTGCTATTTCTAACTGGAACATTGTTAAGTACTTACTATCATGTACATAATATTATTTATTATTGTTAACTAGAGGGCACCATCCGTATTTCCTTTCAGTGATTAAGAACCCCATTCATTTAATTTTATTGTATCTCAGGTATGTTGACATCTATGTATTATCTCTAATTTCTACATTTTGCTTATATTCATTCTTCTATTGCTTCTTCTGATTACCTACATAGATAATTCCAGTCTCATTGAATTCCTTTCTAATATCCGAAGCTTCTAGTATCTAATATCAGAAGCCTCCATTTTTCTAATTTTCTCCTTTGAGCCATCTTTTACTGTTATGCTTAATTATTTTTTTTCACTATGAAGTGACCAGAACTTCATCTGCATTCAAAAAAAATCCAATACTTAGAATAGAAGCATTTAGATTAATTGATTAAATTTTCATGAGCTATGCTGTTTTTCAAGATAAATACATTGATCTTCATGTGTCATTTTGAGACATGAATTTATGTGAACAGAGGGTAAAATATTTCTGAATATTTAGCTATCAGCAGTTAATGAACTGTTCATGACTATTATAAGATTGTTCTTCAGCCCCGTTCTCCTGGAGTTAGCAGTATAACTCATATTAGCATTAATATTATAAGATTGTACTTCAAATATGTCTCTATGTAGACTATTATATCTAACTCCTTAATCCCTGCAAGATTGTCAAAACATAATCCATATGACTAAAAGCATCATCTGGATGGAACTCTGATGAGTTTTGTGCTGTCATTGGAGAGTCTGTTCCAACCAACCACCTTGTCAGTGAAGAATTCTTTCTAATGCCCAGTCTGAACATGCCCTTCCAGCTTCATTCCAGTTCTTCATGTCCTGTTGCTGGTCACCTGAGACAGGAGATCAGCACCTCCTCAGCCACCAACCCTTTTGAGGAAATTGTAGACTGAGATGAATGGCTTCGCGCTTGGCTTTGATGAAACTCATGAATTTTCTGTGGCCCCACTTCTGGAGCTTGTCACCCAGCTTCCTGTCATCTGCAAAATTCTTGCGGCTGCACTGGATCCCACTATCTATGTCATTAAAGAGGTTATTAAACAGTACTGGTCCCAGCATAGACCCCTGCTTATCACTAATCTCAATCCAGCACCTTCAAAAGCAGATTCTGTGGGGACTTTTCAAAGCAGTTCCTTAAGCAGCCCAGGGTCTGCTCTTTCCATATCCAGGGCCAAAGTTTTGCTGGAGGTTTTCATCTTAAAGCCAGCAATTTGACACTTAAATATTTTATGGTCACTGTGACCAAGACAGGCACCAACCTACACTTTGTTTGCAGGCAACAAATATGGGAACAACAAACTTGTCCTAGCTGTTTCCCTTAGTACCTGCTCCAAAATGTTATCTTCAGTGTATTTCAGAAATTTCCCGGGCCTGTTTTTTTTCAGCTGTGTGATGTTCTCAACTGATGCCTGAGAAGCTGAAATCACAGAGTGAAGTGAAGGTGGTCTTGACATACTCTTTAATTCCCTGTGGAAAAATGCATCCATTCATCATCCTGGATGGATGGATGACTGCACAGTCCCCACAACAATATGCATTTATGTTCTTTCACCTTCGTGTCTACCCAGAAGTTCTTGGGGTTTCATTGCCAGCTGCAAATGTCATACAATTCCACCCATTCCTTAGACACAGCTCCATCCTGCCACCTCACCAGGCCCGCTCATCCCTCCTGAAGAGCCTTCAACCATCTTTTGTGACACACCGGTCATATGACTCATGTCAGTAAAATTCAGCTTTTCCTTATGACAATGGTATCATCGTTATGGGGCAAAAAAAAAAATTCTGTTTCCTCTTATATTTTTAAAATGTGCCCCATTGTGCTCAGCACATCATGAAGCACACTGAAGGACTCCACACCATCCCTCAAGCACTGGTATGCTTCCCTCAGGCTTATCTTAGAGAGACTGGTTTAATGCCTTTCCCCTTCATATTCAGTTAAAAGTTCTGTTAATGTCTTCTAACTCTTGTGCAAAGATCCTTTGTCCTTGGTGTACTCTGTCTGTTGTGGGCAAGCCTGATGTCCTGTAGATCAACAGTGACCACAACTCAAAAAATGTTGTTTGTGACACAAGTCACAGAGACAGATATTGATTTGCTGTGTCCTTAAGTATCTTCCATTATCATTCCCTGCAACTCAAAGGATAGAGAACACTATGTTCCTGGTCTTTTAGTAAACCCTTGTCAGCGAAAACAAATTTTTAACAGTTTGGTATATCTAATTAATAATTTCAATATCTGCTTTTAAGTACTTAACTGAACACCTCATGTTAAATTAAGCATAAGTATGTCAATGGGTTTTGATTAACAAGATTAAGAATTTAAAGAGAATGCATCTTCTTTTTGTAGGTAGCTTCCAACTGGGATTACGTGGAGTTGTGAATGACAGCTTCTCCTCTCTCTCCTTATCTATGGATAACAATGTTTATCAAGACTGCCTAGGATGTCAAGGAAGACTTGCCAAAATATATTTTCATTTAAAACTGATATTTAAAATCTTCTCCAGAGGAGGTATCTATGTGGATATAATAAAACTACTAAAATCTGAAAACACACTGAAAATGCCTGTGTACTTGTAGTAGATTAAGAAGCAGTGTAGGCAAAGTACATCAATAATATTCAGAAAGTAAGAGTCAGTTAAAAAAACAAAGCATAGGAAAACTAGGGACAATCACAATTGTTTTCAATGATCAATTAAATACTGCTGTACATACACCATGAGAAATTTTCTTTTTTATCCAAAATAAAATTTAGACTATATGAATAGAGTGCCAGCCCCCTTCTTCAGCCCCTCAAGGTCCCTCTGCCTGGCAGCAGCATGACCCTCCCACCCATGAACCTCGTCCCCCAGTTGTGTGCCCTCTGCCTGCTGTCTAAGGGGACACTCAGCCTGTGCCCAGCATCACCCAACAGCAACAGCACCTGCAGAAGACAGCAGAGGGCTGGGAGGCCTTGCTAGCAGGAAACCTGTCCCCAAGGCCTCCACAGCTGGCTGAAAAGCCACAGCACTTTTGTACAGTGCTGCTCCTCTCCATGCCCTTGTCTATTTTCAGCCAGCATGGCCTGGAGCTCCAGCTG
>VWYI01009027.1:0-39357 GCA_013399455.1 Anthoscopus minutus
TAGTAATTAATTAATTAATTACTACAACTACATTGCTGCAGATTGAGGTACTGTGCCATTGGCAGTATGCTGATAAGTCACAGCGTAGCATATTTTCAATTTTGTATGCCCGACATTATTGAGAAGAGAGTGTTGAACCCAACACATTCTGTTTATTTCATTTCATGATTTGGAGTCTCATCTACTTGAAACAGTTATACAATTTTAAATACAATGCTTTAAGANTTGGAGTCTCTTCTACTTGAAACAGTTATACAATTTTAAATACAATGCTTTAAGAGATACTCAGTATGAAGAATAAGCAAGAAGCTGATGTAAATCTTATTTTAAGAATATGATGTTTTTTACTGTTTACAGTTAAATGAAGGGTGAGTTAAGGTTGATGCATATTTATTTCCATAAAGGGTTGTTTCCTTCTATTTATGGAAGCAAAAATAAGATTTCAAAATACTGTTAATTCCTGTTAGCTTGTTCTTCTTTTTCTGGATATTTATAAATGTTTATCCTTTAACTCTCCTGCTGAAATGCAAGTTCAGATTCTGTGTTGCTCCTGTAGTAGTTTTGAAATATATTTTCTGTATCAGTGCCAGATATGTATATCTCTGTATGTTCGTGGAGGTAATGAGGCTGTTCTTTATTGCAAAAGAAAATTGCATTCACTTAAGGCAGCAACATTTAAAAGGTTCCTTATAGTGGCCTAATTAGGGTAGTCTGTTTTGTGCAATTTTCCTTTCTACCAAAAACTGAGATGAAAAACTGTGATATGTGGATTATGTTTTTATTATTCTCCACCATGATTCAGGAAGGGTCCACATGTGCTACCCATTCATTTCAATAATTACTTTAGTCAGAACTTGCATTACCCAACAAATTAAAAGCATAACTAACAAAATGTTCTTTTTCTCAAAAATAATTCAGAGTAGTTCAAATTCTAAAATTTAAATGCTATTTCAGTCTTACATCAGTTAGAAAGGCAAGGAAAATTAGAATTAAGCTTTTGCTGTCTTGTTTGCTCTCACTAGTATGTGTATACTAATGTGCATATACTACATATGTTTTAGATACCTGCAGTTGGCCTGAAATTCCGTGGTTTTCTCTGACTGGGCTAATTATGGAATGTACTGTTGCAGATGCATTCTTGATGGCATATTAGTATATCCATGAATCTTAGAAATCAAAATTTGAATAATTGTTGCATGCATTTGAGAATGTAGCGCACTAAATATGAGCACAAGCGTATCTATCTGTATAGATACAGATAGATATATATGTGTGAGTGTATCCACATACATTTCTATGCACATGAAAAAATAAATGTATATGAAATATTACATGCTGTATATTTCCTTAAGTAATGAAGTTGGTTAAATTGTGTTTATACACCGAAATTGTGTGTGTGGAAGAGTTTTTCAAAGATAGTTGAAAAGTAAAGATGTTACAAAGTACTTCATTGATGAAACATGCAATGATAGATTCTATTGGAGTAACTGAAGAAGCTATATTCTTCATTTGATTTTTAGGATTGGTTTCGAGAAACAGGGAAGGAAATTGCAAACTTGAGTCTCTAAGTCTTTGTATCATGAATAATACAGCATAGATAGCTGTGTGTGGTGCATACGTGGGGTGCTAGGAAAGAGCACTTTCTACTCTTGACTGTAGCTGCAGTGAGCACCTGAAAAGTTGAGACTTCATTTTCTCTCATCAGATAGGTAGGTGTATGTACAGGAGTTACTAAAAAGCAAGTTATAGGAAGCAGTTTGTATCAATTTTAAGCCCTAAAGATGACACCTGCTCTGCAGTCAAGCCCTCTTAGGTAGGTGGTGGTTCAGGTCAAGTTAACTAAAGCAGCCTAACAGGCACCCTTTTCCTTATGTGGATACAGCCTTGAGTTTTTGGGAAATGGAAAGTCAATCAAAAACGCTATTTGCAAGGGACCCAGATAAGGAAATCAAATTTATATAGTGTGGCTTTTTTAAGATGTGCCATAAGATGAGAGTTGTTTCAAGATTTTTAAGTATAGCAGTTAGTTGTGAGTATTTTAATGGGATAGAGCATAGGTTATAATCTATAGGTCTCTGTAAATGAAGTTTTAAATTCTTACAATTGTTTCAGAACTCTTTTAGTATTGCTAAGGCCACCAAATATATTATTAGGTGAGCAAACTGCTCTTTCTGTATGTGAATTATTGAGGTGTTAATAGCTGGCATATTAGGCATAATAGGCATAATCACTATCTAATTAATTAATCCATAGCCAGCGATTCTTAACAATCAGGAAAATATTGTAGCATCTGATCTTAAAAAGCTCAGAGAGGTTTTAAGCAGCCTTTTAGAAACCTTTTGATTTCACTGTTTTAAAATAATTTTTTCACTTTTTTCCTAAGTTTTAGCCAATCTAAGGATTTAAAAACTGTGTGAAATTACAGCAGCTTTCCAGAATATTCTGCCATAGAAAATCAATAAATGTATTAAGAACTTTTAAGTTCTTTAATTATGGGTTTACATACATACAAATGAATGCGTTTGTGCATGTATGTATCTCCTGTTGGTTTTTTTACCTGATAACTGGATTAGAGAATTTCTTAAAAAGAGTCCAGACCTTGTATGCCTACTCTAGTAGCCTTTTTGTCTTTGATTACAATTACCTGTTTATTCTGCAGGACTTTTCATAACGATTTATTTTTAAGCTAATTTTTTTAGAGGGACTTGGATTACTCAAGGCGTGGATGATGCATGTGAAAATATGGTAACCACCTCCTCAGGGATTCTTAATTTCTGGTTAAATGGATGATATAATTAGGTTTTTTGCATTAACAGTACATTTGACTTTTTCTAAAAGCTTACAAGTTGTTAAAAGTTAATACACACTCACTCATATTTGATACATAAATGTCTGACTGGCTGACTCTCTGAGATCTTCTCCCGCTGTGTTAGTAGACCATTGAAATACCAAAGAGCTGAAGTTATATTTATAGAAAATAGTAAAAAGAAGTCTAAATTAAGTAGGAAAACTTTGTATTTTAATTGAATTCTAAGGCCACTGTCTTGATGAATAGTAGATCAGTATGATATAGATGAAATATAAAAAATATAATCTGTCCTATTTAGTTCAATCTTTTCTTCTGACTGCCTTGGTTTTCAGTCTTTTGTGTTGAGAGGGGGTGTTGACCATTTAATATGTTTGTGCAAAAGTTATCACGTGCCAATTTTGTTTATAATTAACTCTTTAGATCATACCTCACTCCAGTACGGGATGAAGAGTCCGAGTCCCAAAGAAAAGCTAGATCCAGGCAAGCAAGACAGTCTAGAAGATCTACACAGGTGTAGTATTACTAAATCTTCTACATTTTTGAAAACACATTCATCATTCTTGAGGCATAGCATACTGCATTTGCATCCATTTCTAATTATTTTTTTCTGTGCATGAACTATTGTAGATAATATGATCGAGCTGATCAACATATGGATAGCTAGTAAGATTCATGACATAGGAAAAAAACCCTTTTAATCTAGTTTCTCTGGAGAAGGAAAAATACTATAAGAGAGTTTTTTATTACATGCTAATAATCCAGTATCTAACTGTATGTCTCCTTGCAGCATTTCTCTCTCTTGGTTTACATACTGATATATTGGGAAGTTCTTCCCAAGTTTTAGCCATGTCTATCAGCAACCAGCACAATCCTATCACAGGGACCAATGAGGCAGTAGCAAAACAGAATATCTCTAATGGTACTCAAAGGCTCTTTGGGCAGTGGAGCAACTGCCAGCCACTGTCTGCTGGCAAACTGAGAATAATCAACAAATATTCCCTGAATAAAACAGCACTAATATGCTAACCATTGTCCTTACCCGTTTTTAGGCTGAGTCCATAGCTACATTGCTTACTGATGTTGCATTCAAATCTTTGTAACCAATACTTTTGGTTAGCTTCCTTAATGAGAGATACGAGCTCCTTGATGCAACTTCATTGTACAGGAGTTATTTTTACTTTGTAATACTAATTTAGAGCCCTGAATGATGGTCAGACTACTAGGTAATTATTGCTGAATCTCTACAGTGAAGAAGCTACCAGCAATTACTGGATTAAACTTTATCACATTAAAAGCAATTAAGTAACTGATAAAATGCAAAGTTGGGTTTGAAGAGTGGATTATAAAGCGTTTTGAGCAATGTCTCACTAAGATGTATCAGCTGAAAAGCATAGTAGAGAAAAGCTGTCTTCATAAAATTGTTTGCTTCCTGAGCTTATTTCAAAACTAGTTTGTAGCCTAAAAATAACAAGAGACTTTTTAGGGTTTTTAGGGTTGCTGACCTGAAAATCCACTTGCAAGGAATTAGTTAGTAAAGTATCAACATTTCTGGAAAAGGAGTATTTTATTTTTTAAGATTCTTTCTGAATGTTTTGTATGCTTACAGTCATATTAAAAACATTTATTGGATTCTTAAATTACCTCTGTAGGATCTTCTCTGCAATCTATATCTACTAGTTCAGCTAAAAATTGGCTCACTGGAGAGTCTGTGGTAGATTGCATTACAGCAAGTACTTGCCACATATCAGAGGGATGTTTAGTTCCAAGATTCAAGAGGAAAGCTTTATAGGTAGAATATGTAAGAAAACTTTATTTCTTAATAGATAGATTTAATTTTCTTAAGTTGAATGTTTTCTTTAAAATATGTGATCGTCTACATTAATGTTATATTTAAATGGTGTTTGCTGACTGCCTTTTTCATAGGGTGTAACACTGACAGATCTTCAAGAAGCTGAAAAAACTATAGGAAGAAGTCGTCCCACACGAACCAGAGAACAGGAAAATGAAGAAAAAGAAAAGGAGGAGAAAGAAAAGCAAGACAAAGAAAAACAAGAAGAAAAGAAAGAATCTGAAACTAAGGATGATGATTATAGACAAAGATATTCCCGAACTGTCGAAGAGGTATTTTCATGATGAGTCTCTTTAGATAGAGAAATTATATGAATCTTTACTCCAACAATATTACTTTAATTTTGGTACTACTGCAAGAATAATTTATACAGTTAAATGTTTTCATATCCCATGGTCTGAGTTGTTAATCTTGCTGAATTAATTCCAACATTTTCTGTTGAATAGCCCTATCATCGCTATAGACCAACTTCAACTTCAACTTCTTCATCATCCACCTCTTCACTCTCCACCTCCACTAGCTCTCTGTCAAGTTCAAGTCAGCTAAACAGACCAAACAGCCTTATAGGTATAACTTCTGCCTATTCTCGGAGTGGAACAAAGGAAGGTGAGAGAGGTAGGAGTACTGTTTATGAAGGAGTTTTTTTTGTTTTAGTTGACAGAGGGCAGCTTACATTTCTAGAGGTATTTCAAAATGGGGTGAGATACGTAAAACCATTGGGGATGTACCTTGCTCAGATCCTCTTTAGGAAATTTCAGAACTTTCATATAGAGAGGAAAAAAGTTTTTCTGTATTTGGTGGTGTTTTTCAGTCATTTGGTTTTTTCCATTGTTGGGTCACAGAAATTTCAAATATACTCCCATAAATATCCACATAATGCTTTAATTTCTGCTTTAGCACAGCAACTGTAATAGAATACCATATTCCAGGGTCTAAATACTTGCAGGTATTGAGAGGGAATTTTAATTGATGAAATAATTACTAAATAACTAGGGATTTGTTTCAGTCCTTATACACTGAAGGACTGAAAGGTTCCTTTATTTCTTTAAGGATCTCTCAGGGTTGTATGAGCATCTAGAAAGGGAAAGGGGATGTTTCCCATTGTAGTTCAGATGTAACCATATTTCTGCATACTTCAACTGGTTTATATGATTTTAAACGGAGTATTAGATGCATGACTCAGAGATCACAAAAAAGTTCTTCTCTGATATAACAGAGATTTTGCCCTCATTTCAACTGTGAGTCACCTGCTGTAGTTGTGAGAGATGCATCCGGTTCTTTGCCTGTCAAAGGAGGAGCCTGTTAAAATACAGTGTAATCTCCTGCTCTTGGACTTTCCACAGTTGACTTGAGAGAAATACTTTAATTCAAGTTATTGATCAGTAACTTCAGTAGGGTTGCTAATTGAAATCGATAGTTTTGTTCTACAGAGGGTCAAATAAAATGATCCACTGATGGAATCTCCATGAACTATGTAGCAGTATTGCCATGTTCTGAGGAAGTTACTGGGGCTAGGCTTCATGAACATGCTTTCTGATTTTTTTCCCTTTGTCCTAAAATGAACTGACATTTGGATTATGAATCTTTCATAATGCATGTTTTCTCTATGAAATTCACTCTAGATTGTTCTATGGAAATGACTTTCATTGGTAAATATTAGCTACCACAGGTTCTAATTTTTTTCAAGTTATGATTTTTGGAGGAGAAATGCACTACCATCTGAAATCCCAGAGGTGAAATCTTAGTTTACTAATTTACGAAAGATGTATGTTCACCACAGATTTATTTACCTTCTTTTCTATTTAATTCTTGCTTCACTTTTAATTGTTTATTTACCTCTGAAGACCAGTGATGGTAGTTATTCATGATTAGTGGTTCTTCTATCTGAACTCAATTCAGTGGTTTCTTTATTTAATAAACGAACATCAGGCTAAACAGACTGCATGATAATAAGTAAAGAACTTTGGTTTTAGCAGGTTTAATTTTTTTTTGTTTTGCACAAATTACTTGTAAATAAATAGGGGAGTAAACACAATCCTGAGTTGTTACATCTATTTTGAATTGCAATTGCATTTGTTTTAAAGAATAATAGAATCTGTAATACAGTAATAATCTAGAAGGTCCCAGTTTATTCTTCCTTAGAGCAAAAATGGAGAGGACTATGATGAAAAGGAGAACTCTAAGGAGGACTTTTAAAGGTTGTGGAGTTTTTTTAATACTGCATCCTTGGTATATGTACAAAAAAAGCTTGTTTGATGAAAAATTATAAAGAATTCTTTTTTTTGTACTTTTATACATCTGCTGATGCAGATGTTTCAATTATTTCATCACAGTTTTGAAAACTAAATTGCAAGTCCAAATTATATTTTATTACTCTTACATTTAGACATTTTGTTTAGGTGACTGAGGTGAAATTAGTATTTGTAGTATTTAAAGCTATGTGTTCCGGGGAGTGTATATTACAGCAAACCCTGTATGTGGTAAGAAGCTGTTCAGTGAATTTATTTCAGATAAAAAGAATTTATTATGAGCATTTTAAACACTGAGAAGTAGTATTTCAGATAATTAGATTTTGCCATAACTCAGTGAATGAGAAAGTTGTTATTAACAGAAGGGGGCAAAAAAGAAGAAGAAAAGGAAGAAGATAAGTCACAGCCTAAGTCTATAAGGGAAAGAAGGAGACCAAGAGAAAAACGACGATCTACTGGAGTTTCTTTTTGGACTCAAGATGTAAGTAAACTTCACTTGTAGCAAAATAAAATGTGTAGGGTGTACTCTTAAAATAGAGAATTGTTTAGAGTAATACAATATGTAACTAATTGTTCTAGAAAAAGTTATGCTTTCCAGCTTAAATGTTTTTTGTGCTGATGTTTTCAGGAGCAAAATCAAGTTTTTTCAGTTGATACTGCTAACAAGAATTCTAGAACACTGTAGTAACCATAACTCAATAGGAATTAATCATAATCTAAGGAAAATAAATAAAATCTTGAACAAATGTTTTCTATTGCATGCATACCAAAGCTATAAAAATGAGACATTTTATTTGGCACATTGCAGTTAGCTATGTACTTAGCAACTTAAAGAGCTACTGTCAGATTAGAAAGGTTATAATTGATGTTTCAGATTATTTTCTTTGTCATGGGATCCATATGTAATGTAAAAGCCAGATTTTCATGTGTCAAATGCAAAATTGTTTCATCTCCTTCTGGTACTGAAAACATGTACCTGTTTGAGAGTTTTCTTCATATATCCTGTGTATTCTCTATGGATTATTCTGCTGCTCTTACATTTTCATATTCAAAGTGTAGAATGCATTAAAATTTTGCTAGGCTTTCAAAAGTTTGATTATTTTTCCTCTCCCACCTCTTTCACCAGAGTGATGAAAATGAACAGGATCACCAATCTGATTCAGAAGAAGGAACAAATAAGAAAGAAACCCAGGTAATGTAAGAAAGATAATTTATTCATTAACTTTTAACAGTTACATTTTGATTGTAAAATTTTTGTTACAGTTGACTTTGTGTATCAACAGTGTCCATAACTGACCGTTTTGTCTTCCATTCTGATTACGTATAGTTAGCATCCAGAAAATGTAGATTAGATTTTTGACACATAGGTCAGGGACATGATGTAGCAAGTTACTGGAACAACCATTCCATTTGTATTCAGCAAAATCTTTATTTCACCTACATCATTATTTTCAGATAAATTAGGTCAAATTACTTCCACACACTAATTAAAACCTTTGAAAATTAAACCCAGTGCTGTCATTATTATAATTAAAAATTAGTACAAGAAGTTAATTTAAGAAAACACAGGAAGTTGAGGAGCGCAATGTATGTAATTTCTTCAGTGAACAAAATGGTTTTCTGGGTATCCTAAATGAGTATTATTAGTCTTGATAAAAAGTTAGTGGAAAACTACTATACTAGTGGAAGTATAGTAGGCTTCATTTGTCCTTAAAAACAGAATGGTGTTTGATAGTGGGATGAAGAGATTTTAAAAAGGAATTAGTTGCAAAAGTTGAGCTATAAGAAAAATGTATTTCTTTTGGCCTAAACCCTGGAGTAACACACTACAGAATCAGGTTCATTATTTAGGAATGAAAGTCAAGTGATGTTTCTTTCTTTTTCGTAAAAGCTTCCATTACACATCTGTTAAACATTTAACAGACTCATTCTGTGCCATTTTGATATGCTATGCTTTTTATTTCTGTGCCACATTAACATAACTACATAGTCCTGTTTCCTTTCCTCCCAATAGTACATATCATTATCCTTGGATCTGTAATTACTTCATATTCTGTTCTGTAGAGATTAATTTTGGTAGAACATGCTGTGTGGTACTTCTGATGGAATTAATAATATTACAGTGAAATGGTGCTAACTCAGTCCCAAAATTGTGAATATTATTAGAAGGGTGAGTATGTTGGGCTGGAATGATGGAGAAGTGTAGAATTGACTTACCAAGAGTTCTTGGACAGATGCACTTTTTGCTATGTGCCCAGGCCTACAGGATGGTGGTGAATGAAATTCCATCCAGCTGGCACCTGCTCATGAGGGGAATTTTCCAGGATTCAGTGTTGGGGCCAGCCCTATTTGATACTTTAATCCATGACCTGGCTGAGGGGATCTAGGGTGCCCTCAGTCAGTTTGCAGTCCAAGTTCAGCAGGAGTGTTGATGTGCTGGAGGTCAGGAAGGCCCTGCAGAGGGGTCTGGACAGGCTGGATTGATGGGCTGAGGCCAACTGGATGAGCTTCAGCAAAGCCAAGTGCTGGGTCCTGCACTTGGGTCACAACAATCCCAGAAAGTGCTACAGGCTGGGACAGAGTGGCTGGAAACTGCCCAAAGGATAAAGTAGCTGGGGGTGCTGGTGACAGGGACTGAACACGAGCCAGCAGTGCCCAGCTGGCTGAGAAGGCCAAGGGCATCCTGGCCTGGGGCAGCAGTCGTGTGGCCAGCAGGAACAGGGCAGGGATTGTCCCCTTGTACTTGGCACTGGTGAGGCCACACCTTGAGCCCTGTCTGGTTCTGGGCCCATGACTGTAAGAAAGACACTGAGGTGCTGGGGAATGGCCAGAGAAGGGCAGCAAGGCTGGGGAAGGGTCTGGAGCACAAGTCCTATGAGGAGTGGCTGAGGAGGGAGCTGGGGTTGTGTAGCCTGGAGAAAAGGAGGCTCAGGAGAGACCTCTCTCCAGCTCCCTGAAGGGAGGCTGTAGCCAGGTGAGGTCTGGTCTCTTCTGCCAGGCAACAGGGACAGGACAAAAGGAAATGGCCTCAAGCTGAGCCAGGGAGGTTCAGGTTGGACATCAGGAAGAATTCTCTCACTGAAAAGGGCAGTTAAGCATTGGACCAGGCTGCCCAGAGAGGCTGTGCAGTCACTGTCACCAGAAGCATTCACAAAACAACTGGACAAGACATTTAGTGCTATGGGTTAGTTGTCATGGTGGTGTTCAAAGGTTGGACTGGGTGATCTTGGAAGTGTTTTCCAATGCAAATGATTTTACGGTGAAACACCAGAACAGGTTGCCCAGAGAAGTTATGGATGTGGTTTGGGTGCATGCTACAGAGAAAATTAAAGGATAATGACAAGAATAATTTCTAGCCTGAAAATCAGGCTAGAATCAGAAAAATCATTATCTTACTCATGTCAGAGGTTATTGAAAGAACTGTCTTGTAACAAGATTTCAGTTTGTACTTTCTTGTTCTTCAGAACCCTTTTGACTCCCTTGATGATCATTTGCCCTTAAAGGAAAGCTATTAAAGAGAAGTAAGACTTTGCTAAGCACTTTTGACAGTTTGAAATTGTTCTCTAATTTTGTTCAGTCTTTTTAATATTAAGAGCAGAGGCACAAAAATTGCCATGTTATTACTTAAAGGAAATTGGTGTTCCTGCTAGAAGAATAGTCTTAACAACTAATTTGTAGGATAGCCACTTAAAAATAAGTTGGAAGATTTCTTTGGTAGATCTGTGGATCCAATTTTTAAATATGATGAATTGCAAAAAAACCCCCCAAAAACCTAGTAATTTGAATAGATGCTACAAGTAAGATTAGCTTATGATTTATGATCTGTGGCATATTCTACAAAATTTCTTAATTCGCAGCATTAGTCATGCTCTTGACAGAAAATAATGATATTTTATTAGGAGTGGTTAGGCTATGGCATATGCCTTTGATATCCTCTGTGCAGTAAGTGCACTTCAAATGGAGTGTATTGTAGAGAATGCTGCTGTTTACCTATGTACATTGAAAAAATACAGTTTCCTTCTATAAAAGGAAACCAAGCAAGCCACATCAGCCCCCCCAGAAAATCACCTGTTGGGAAGGCTTCAGCCACTGCTAGGTGAATAACTTTGGAGGATGTCCAGGTGATGATACATCAGTAGAGTTTCTTGACTGAAATGTCTTCACTCAAGATTGGAATAATAATTGGAAGAAATTGTGAATCTGTATTGACCATCCAGAGAGGAAAAAGGTTTGTATGACTGATGTAATGCTTAGAGGACACTCCATCACTCTTAGGTCATTGCTGTTAATTAAGTTCACTTGTTAACAGAAGAGAGTTTAATTTTTTATGTTACTTTCATTCATTCATTCATTCATTCATTCATTCATTCATACATTCATACATTCATACATTCATTCCAGTTGAACCACCTGGACATTTGCTGTCATTTAAATTAAGTCTAACAAGTACTTCCTTATGTTGTTGGTGTAGTAATGCTATGTTGAAACAGTGATCCTGTATCTTAATTTACTATTTTGACCTGAAGTCATTACATTCAAAACATCATAGCTAATGATAAAGAAGAGAAAGAAGGAGCAGTGAGTTTGAGGAACACTGTTCTGATACCTTTGATAACTGGGAAGCAAACCTAGAATGTACCAGCTGCTGAAATGACTCCACTGCTTGGGGTATTCCAGACTTTTGACTTTGACTTTAATGTCCTTGAAAATCATATTTTGTCAAGTGCATTCTAGCACATATTTCTTTTCTTTTCCAGGCATAACAAAATTGAAGCTTAGCACAGTTCAGATAATACATACTGGCAGATAGCATGTGCATTTGACATAACTGTTTAGTTGTATTTGTTCTCAGATTGTTATATATTTTAATTAAGTTATTGACCAATCATTCTTTTTCTCTCTTTTTACCTCTCCCCACCTCAGAGTGAGAGCCTTTCAAGGTATGTGCAATTTACATTAATTAGAAGTGTTACACTTACTGTCTCCATGTTGTTATTTTGAATTCTTTATGTACAAATTCAGCTTTAGTCCAGTATTTGGATTGAGCTTTAAAAAGCTGTTATGATACTTAGGTTTTGCATGAAAAATGATTGTAAAACTACAGTCCTGCCATGTATGGGTGGAAGTCTCCATGCTGGAGAATATGTTGAACTCTGTATTTGTGGTGCACCGAAGGCAGGCTGGGCAATTCGTACAATCTAGTGGACACAGTAAGAAGATAAGAGGTTCTTGTTACCTCTCTTTTAGAATGTCCTACTGAAAATTTTCTACATAACCTCAAGAAAAATACAGCCTCTGAAAAAGGCTGTAAAAATATTTTAAAAGACTTAAGGAAAAATATTTCCTTAAGTTTTGTTTAAATGTAAATACTGAACTATTATTGATAATTTAAAATATATATAATTTATTTCTTTTTGGACCATTAGCTTTAGTTATTGAATTTTACTATGTTCTAACTAGTGAAAATCTGTTAAATAAAACTGCTCTGACACATGATTAATGCACAGTGAACAGTGTGAAATTACTCTTAACTTTATTAATATGGTTATTGACTTATTAGGATAGATACTACTAAAAATTTGTTTAATCAGCTGCTTCTGTTGAAATACTAGAATTCACTGCAAATAGTTTCAAAATCCTGCTTTCTGTTACAAAACTTAAAATTCATCTAGGCCATTCATCTAGTGTTTTTAAAACACTTCAATTAAAGTAATAACACTTTTTAAAAGATAGATGTTCTTTGTAGATAAAGAAGAATTAAGCTAAGCTAGTTTTTAAGTATTTTAAGATATGCAAATATTTGCTTGCATTAAATAATGTAATTACATTTAAAATATTTCTTTGCATGCATTACTCTGCAGACTGACCAATTTAAAAACATTTTCACCCAGAATCTTGAAGTACTGGAGAATGTAAGAATAAAATTTGCATCAAATTAGAAGATGGTAGTCTAACTAAAATACATAATTGCATTTGGTTGTTTTCAGTTGGGTAATAGCAAACTGAAAAAAGTTTGATATAGTCAGGGGTCTCAGCTTGGTTGCAAAGGCAAAGAAGAATCAGAACTTTTCTTTTACAGGTATGATACAGGATCACTCAGCATGTCTGCCGGCGATCGTTACGATTCAGCGCAGGGGCGATCGGGGTCACAGAGTTATCTTGAAGATCGAAAACCATACTGCAGTAGACTAGAAAAAGATGATAGCCCTGATTTTAAAAAGGTACCTGATCCAATAAGCTTGGTACAAAAATAGAACTACTTCATTACTACTTTTCTTAAACTGTGTAAAAGTAGTCTCACCTTGTGTCAAATGCTGCTTAAAGTAACTTAGCTGAATGAAGAAGCACAGCACTACAATGGGGAAAAATACACATTATGAAACAGCTTCTGGCTTTTGTACTTTCAAGGCAAGGGAGAAATTGAGAGGAGCCAAGATACGGTCAAATTTTTAAAAATAATGTGATAGTATTTATCATTTTAAAAGTATCATTAAAACTGATGTACGCATATGTGAAGCCTTTTATTAGGTGTTTGCCAGTTTACATATGTATAAGGTAAAATATGTTTAGATCTTGTTTTAAAATAGAGGAGGAGTTTGTTGAAAAGTTTACTGTGGTGGGGTAATCTGTGAAGTATGAAGAAAAAAAGGTGGCTTAATTATGTGTAAGATAAGTTGTGTGCTTCCTATGCAAAGCTGCTTGTTTCTAGAAATGTAACAATTAGCAACAATTCCTTACTATGCTTGCTAATTTTAAACATTTTTTACTTCTTAGACTGTTAATGTACTTGTTAACTTAACGTGTGGTTCAGTCATACTTTTGAAGTTTTTTGACTAATCTCACTATTATCTGATATTTTTTAACAAATATTTTCTCTTAGCTTTATGAACAGATCCTAGCTGAAAATGAAAAACTGAAAGCACAGTTACATGACACCAACATGGAACTTACAGATCTTAAGCTACAGTTGGAGAAGACCACTCAGGTTTGTATAAAACAAAAAAGCGTGTACTTAACCAACAGTGTAGATAGTAAACGAAAAGCACCCCAGGCTATGGGCTGCTCTTTACTAGGTTTATCAGCTTTGGTTTTTGTCCAAAGATGGGAATAGAGAAGAGTATTTCTCTCTTTCTAAAGTGAAAAGAGTCGGGATTCTGGTCTTCAGCTGAGAACGAAATGTGTGACACTGCTTCCTGCCTACTTAAGTAATAGCGGTTCTTGCCAGCATGTGTCTGCATGCAACATTTTGCAGGGTAGGAGTAAACACTTTATACACTGTTAAACTTATATTCAAACTGACAATTTGGACTGATTGATTAATTAATAAACCTGCTGGCAAATTGGTATAACCTGCAAGTTCTTCTTGACTGGTTAGATAGCTTTATCTTGGAAATGGAGAGCAAATAGGGCACTCCTATTACCAGTAACTGCTGTCAGTTACACAAGACACATACACTGGAGTCTAAATTTGTCTATTCTTGTAGAATGTTTCATATTGTTGGATCATATTTAACACAATTTAACTGTACTTAATCGTCTTCCATGTGTACCCTGCAAATGTTAGTGAAGAACATTTAAAAGATGTCTGTTTTGTAATGCTTTTAGAGAGAAATATTGTATTACTCCTGTTAGCCAAAGGCTCTGTAGTGATTAAATAACAGGGATGGTCACAGAAGTGCATGATAAATCCAGCTTATTCGTTATTTCCATGAACACATTTTAAAATGTTTTTGATCACATACTTCAGACAGAATATTAAAATATCTAATTGCTTTTTCCTCAGTTTACACTGTGTTGTTTTAAAGCACATGTCAATGTATTCATCATTTTTGTGTTTCAGAGACAAGAAAGATTTGCTGACAGATCACTCTTGGAAATGGAGAAAAGGGTGAGTTTCTGCCAAAGAATTTTTAAATACTCCAATTCAAGCTTTGTTTTAGTTTGTTTCGCAACCCCTGATTTGGCTCTATTTTAGTAGGAACAGAAGCCTTTCTTATAACTTGAATTTTTTAGAGGATTTGGGGATTTTAGGTTTCAAAGTGGCAATGAATGTGAGATAGGAATTACTCTTTAAGAATTGCCTTTAGTTTGCTTGTTCATTCGTGATCACCAGTTTCTAAACTCTGCTGCCCTCCAGGGATCTGCCACTTTTTCCATCTCATCTAAAACAATGTCAGCATTCCAAAGGGTTAAGCAGATTCATTGTGTCTCATCTTTTAACACATTTCCAAGATACAGAGAAGTTAATTTCCTCTGAGCTTTGCAGAGGCACCAATTATTGTTGGTAATGAAATAGCTGTTTTTGCCTCACAGACATGAGACCTTAAACCTGCTAATGATACAAAGTTATCTTTTTCCTCTCTTGTCTCTTGCCTTGCACTGTAACTTTTTCCAGAGGAATATGATAATATGGGGTAGGGGGAGAAATTGGAAGAATGAGTAAGCAGTGCAGGAAGAGGGGCATCAGAGGCAGAGACAATCCTAAACTGAGTGGGAAAGAAGTCATGCAGTAAATCCATATGTGAGACAGACTTACATGAGTTATTTCAGAAGTTGGACATGTGATAATTTTATGGTGTAGTTTCTTACTAATTTAAAATCCAACCCTGTAAAAGTTTAGTTTCACAGGAGTGTCAAGCAAACTACATTGATTTTGTGGTGGTCTTGGCTTCCTTCATGACTCTGAATACAACATATTCTTTTCTTCTACCTTGATCCTGGAGTGACACAATAGAGACAAACTGGAAAAAAAATTAGACTTTGATAGTAAGAAATGATGTGGGAAATATTTATTTATCCCCAGTAAATTTCATATTCATTAGGTTTTTGTATTGATTTTCCAGTATTTTAGGTTTCAAAAACAGGTTCAAATTATACAAAACTGTCCAGTATATAAACAAACAGATTTTACAGAAGCACATGGACATGTAGAAATTCTCTCAGGCACTTCCTGAAGTTTCATTATCTTCATCTTAATAGTCTATGCAGTTAATTGCTGACATTTAGCACCTATTTCTCTCTAATTTTTTCGCATCCTAGTATGGGTAGTGATTTCATAAGTAGAAACGACTCAGCAGCAGATAATTGGTTTCTTTGCTTGCCACACAAGTGGACATTTAATTATTTAATAGAAGTAGCTGCATCCATTTCTGTGTGGGTTCATAGGTAATGCATGGAGTACTGCATAGATAGGCAATATTTCAGTTTTAAATTACTTCTTGGCTTTCTCCCAAAACAAGCCATTGCATTAAAACAACTGACTTTTTTAGAAATTCATTCACTTTTTTAAGACATTCAGTCTGACAGCAAAATGTCTTTCAGAAATGTTATTTTCCCTAAATGTATTAGTATTAAAGCTAGTGGATAAAATAATGAACTTAGTGTGTATGTATGTAACTTAGGTACTGTACAGCTGAAACAGGGTTTACACAAAATTTGTACATCTGAATCTTGTTTATAATTACACACTTTCCAGACAGGAATTTAAATTAGGAATGTGTTTATGATTATATTTTCTGTGTTTAAATCTGAAGTTTCACTTAGAATGTGACTGAGGCAGGGTTCGCAGCTGCTAGTCATCAATAGCTGATCTCTGGAAATAAGCTGATTGAATTTAGCATTTAAAAATAATTTTAGGGACACCATTTTAATGTGTAATGTAGCGATAAAAATGCAAAATTGAAAGAAATTGTACAGCTTTTCTCAGTATGCTTCTCCAAGTATATGACTTCACTAAAATAAAATATAAGACTAAAGATTTTTATATAAATTACATAATGAAAAGGAGAGGGCAAAAGTAAAGTAGTGAGGAAAAATTGTAAGAAATTAAAGGCTGACAGAGAAAGACCTGGAGGCATCTTCAGACTATGACATTTTCAAGCTGAAACCTACCCTTTCAGTGAAGAAATTGAGAATATGTATTAAGCCTATGTTTGCACAGTAGTAAAATCCAGAAAATACTGGCTTTGAATTTTATTTAAATTCACCCTTCCGAAGTGGGTTTCCATGATGTAACTTGGTGATGCACTGTGAATATTGTTCATTTGAAAACTGTTTACCTGAAAAGGGGCTGTTTCCACAGGGATGTGGGTACAGATCAGAGCACACATGCAAGATCCTAGCAGTACATGGGCAAAAATCAGTGTTTCTTTCACAGTCTGTGACTCTTCCGAATATGCTAACAGCCCTTTGCAGAATTTTGTATGACATGATAATAAAACTTGAAACCAAAACTTAAATTTACACGTTTCAGTCTGGATTAGAATTCAGGAAAGTGTAGGTACCTTTTAACAATTTTTTTCCCAAATTTAGAATTCTTCAGCTGGGAATTTTAGTTGTGGAGAGGTGTATTTCTTTGTATTATTGATTATACAAATATATGTTGGCTTGTACATCTGGTTTTACTTCTTAAAAATTGTATAGCTCTGCAGTGGTCAGTTTTTCATATCTGTATAGTTGTGTACCTCAGTCTCACTGTACAATGCTGTGGCTCCTAGTTGCTTTGATAAATACAAATGAGCTATTATATTTTATAAGATGAGAGATTAGCATGTATTTTGTCTTTCTTTGTGAGTTTCAAATATTCCTTAGCATACCTTATGGAGCCGAGGATAAAATTTTAGACCTCTTAGATTTCAAATACTTTCTTTGAGTACAGAAATTAATTAAATAATATTGGCAAGTCTTCTCAGTGAAACTGCAGTGCATTATTTCATTGGCATCCCTCAAGCCAGTTCCTAAAAGCGTAAGCAGTTCAAGAGAAAGAGGAAGCTACATTTAATAGGAACAAAACAGTTTTACAAAGACTGTTCTATCTAGACCAGTCTATTTGTTTTCTATAATGTGAAGCATAAAAAGTCAATTAAAAATTTTACTGAATTTGTTTTTATTGCTAATAGACAAGCTCAACATGCTAGTTAAGCAAATGCTTTGAAAGGATTAAGAATTTCTAGACGCCTGAAAGTTTGAGATTTATTTGATCATTCATCTCTTGGTAATTGAAAAAATTGTTGCATATTGCTTAATATAAGAATGCATAATATATGTTGATCTGTAAAACTAGTAGGTAACAGATAAAATTCTAAGTATTGGAAGACAGTGTGGGATTTTTGTTAGTTACTTACATCCATTAACTTGCTGGTACTTATGCTCATTACTGTCATTATTAAAAAATCTTAACTTGAAGAAGTACATTAAGTAGTAACAACAGCAGTAAAATATTTATTTTTGTGATAAAAATTAAATTTGTTTGCTATAATGGGAAAATCTTGGGGTGTAATTGCACTGTGATTAAACTAAATTCAAATGGTTTGTATCTGAAAGGTGTCCGGCAAGAGTCAGTATCTACTGGGCGGTATGATCTAACCAAAGTTTTACACACCTCAGCCAATGCTGCTTGCTCTTTGCATAACACCATTGTATGCAGATGCATATGTCCACTTTGCAATAATCTGTTGCTTTTGCCTCACCCTCTGGAAAAAAATCTGAATGTAGAGTACTGCAGCTGCTTTTAAGTGAGACACACTGCATTGTCTGACACAGGAAAGCAAGCAATCAAGCTATAAACCCCAGTCTATTGCATTAGCTGCTCATCTGTCTGATGTGTTGAAAAATAGGTTTAAACAAAATCAAAATGTATCTGCACTGCAGACTGCAGTGTAGTATAGAGAGCCCTGAGCTAACTTTCTATAAGCTGGCTTGGTTATATAATCAGTGCAATCAAGTTCGTATACAAAGGATAATTTCTTCTGCTTCTCAGGTAAAAAGAGAAATAAAAAGAAAATTAAACTATACGAGAAATGCAGAAAATGTTCAGGAACCATTTTCTCAAGAAGCAGCTGATCTCACATAACTAGATTTCTTTGGTGCTGAGCTAAGTCCTATAATATCAGTTTTATCAACATGAGGTTGCAGTTCGGAGTGTGGACAGATCCCACTGAGCTGAGACAGATGTTTCAGCTACTCTTGTTTGTCTGTGAAAGCTTATGCTTTTATGCTTGTATCTTTTAATATTCTTGGTTTTTTTCTGATAATTTTCTGCATTTCTTTGATATTAAGGTCTTACAAAAGCCTAGGTCATGAAAAATAAATCCAAACAAGTTGTACTTAAAACCTTTCTAAATTAGTGAAAAGGAAGGGGTGTGTTTTGTAGGACTTGATATGAATTTCTATATATCACTGCCATCACAAGTTTTCTGTCCACACTATGCTTTTGGTTGTATGATCCTTTGAAACTTGAAATATTTCACTGTTACCACAGTATTTACAAGCTGTAATTTTTAAAACATTGTATTGTTCAGCACTAACACTCATCTTCTGATTTAGGAAAGAAGAGCACTAGAAAGAAGGATATCTGAAATGGAAGAGGAACTGAAAGTAAGTAAATTACTACACTATTAATAACAAAGTGTATTATTATGTCAGTGAGACATGCAGTCTTATTTTCACTAGAAAATAACTAAGTTACAGCATGGCAGAGTCACTCCTGTCACACAGCTTGTAGCAAAGCTGTGGTGCTGGCATAAGCAGCTGTCTGTGTGGGATTGTGAAGAAGGTGCTGAGTTCTAGGATTCTGTTACATGGCTAACAAGAAACATTCAGAGGCAGTTAGAGTGAAACATACCTTGAGCTAATCAAGATGGAATTGCAGTCTACAATTCTGATGTGATACTCATAAGATTTTTTAACTAATTACTATTATTAAAATCCATTTTTATTAAATAGCGGTGGCATATAATTGTATAGATATTTAAGGATTAAATGTTGTTTCTGTCTTTATCTCATGTTCTTTATTAATTGGATGTCATGTTACAATATCAAAAGAAAAACTTCTGTTTGTATAGTGTGAATCAGGTTTTAATTAAGAAAATGCAGTAGGTAGATTTGAGCTGTTGGCAAATGAGTAACATTTACCATATTGATTTCTGCATTTTTCAACTATGTGTAAAGTGAATCTCAGAGGCAATATTCTCTTTAAAATAAATTCCATTTCTGTTTTGTTCAGGTTTTTTTAACCTTTCCTTATCAATGTTAAACTCTCTGGTATGATTAAAAAGGGTGAAATTTGGGTGGGTTCATTTTCTATTATGTGCTTTCATATAAACCTTGGACATGGCCAACCAAACTCATAGAATTTAAGTGGAATGTTAAAGTACCATTATTTTGACATTGAATATTTGTCATTGATTAATAAGAAGTTTCCTTTTAAGTTCATTTTTGAGCTCCCTCTGGTGCTTGGAAATGGCATTAACCTCCAAATACTTTTCATTAAAATATCATTAAATGCACCACATTATGGTGAAGTAAGCAATTGAAGCTGACAGGCAGAAAAGCAACTGTGATGCCTCTGGCTCCCTTGGATTCAGACCAAGATAGTTTGCTGTAAGGCAGGACACAAGGTCTGTGATTCCTTGAGGGGTCTTCAGAAGTGAAATACAGAAAAAACAAAGTATGGTAGAGGAAAATTACTGTCTGCCTAAGAGTAGAAGAGTGGCTTTCTAGGGAAAGCTGGGCTTCTGATAAAAATAGAGAATATAAATACATTGCTTTTTCCAAAAGTTTGCTTTCAATAATCAAGAAGTGAAAATTCTGAATTAAAGATTAAATATTCTTCCCATAATTTGTTGCACAGTTGTTAAAAAGTATGTGTTAAATGTGTCATTATGTACATGGTTTTGAATAGAAGATTCAGTTTGTGCAATTAGGATGTTAAGTGAAGAATTCCAGGAATAGCTCTCATTGTTAGTGCATCCTGAACTGTTTTGGAAAGCTGTGACTAATCACTACTGGTACTTAGATTGCTTTTCAAGAATGTGCCACTTGTTTGATACTTTCCTTTCACAGAGGCTTATTTACTTTAAACAGGATTGTCTCTTCTAAGTTTTAATTCTGCTCATCTAATATACAGGGGGGTTTTTTTCTCATTTTCACTCCTATTTCTTTGATTCCTGCAGAACCTGCAACAAATAAAGCAGATTCAGTCTTTGAAACACATAAATGAGCGACTGGTGACTGAGAATAGGGCCTTGACCCGAGTGCTTGCCAAGTTGTCAGGGTCCTGTAGGCAACTTCGCTCTGTGGACTTGTAATCTCTTCCTTCTCCTTTGTTTAGCCAGGCAGGTGTTGA
Organism: Anthoscopus minutus; assembly: GCA_013399455.1. Classification (NCBI taxonomy): domain Eukaryota; kingdom Metazoa; phylum Chordata; class Aves; order Passeriformes; family Paridae; genus Anthoscopus; species Anthoscopus minutus. The sequence goes on from VWYI01009027.1 coordinate 21,033, forward strand.
CATTCAGTTTGTGCTTGGGCAGAATCTTACCATTAACACTTGTGTGTCAGAGACTGACTCAGTGCTGCTCGGTTTTGGAGGTGTGGCTAAAGCTAAAGCATGGTGCCCAGTGTACAAGCTAGAGGTGTTGCAGATGTGCTGGTATGGTGTGGTATTGTCCCTGCTAGCACTGAAGCTTGTCCTTGAAGATAAATTGGCAAGGATCCAGAAGACCTTTGACATGTTAAAATCTCGGCAACATCTGAAAGGATTTGGATTTGCATGAGGATACTAAAGTCAGTCTCTTGTTTTGATGTTTGTGTAAATGCTCAGGTAGATTTGCCTCTAGTTTTCTAACAAATTGAAATTAAGATTTGAGCTTTCTTACTGCAGTTCGGTTTAAATGCATAGAGTTGATAAAAGTTTAGTCTTAACAAAAGAGTATTTAAGTACTGGTTTCGGTACTGTGCATTTCCAAACAGTTGCATTAGCAACCATTTTTCTTACATTTGTGGGTTTCAGAGAGGACCAAAGTATTGTTTTTTCAGAAATATATTGGGATTTCAAGTTGGTTACTGTTATCAGGTATTGACTCCCCATTTGGGTCTTGCCAATCCTTATTTTTACCTAGACAACTTAAACATCCACTTCTAGTGCAGAGTTAAGATTATTGATTTATATTGCTATATATATAGGCATCCCAGTGTGGATAAGAATCTTACAATGCATGGACTGTAAATTACAGACACAAAAAACTGTGCCTGGTGTGTCAGATTGGTTCAGATCCCTTCTAATAAAAGTATGAATGCTAGTCTGTTGTTCTTAGTGTTATTGCAGGGCTGTTTCAGAAACCCATAGAAGGTTGAAAACTTACATGAGGATCAAAATTTGGTTTCATTCTACACCAAATCTATATTCCTTTCTTCCTTTTAAATATAACAAGTGTCTAGGCTGGAGGTTACAGTGAGCTTTTAAGGTCAGTGGAAAAAAATAAATCAGCCTTCTGCACAGTGACTCTTGCTAAACTGCTTCCTTTCATCTAACCCCCCTTCCATCTTGAGAAGAACATGGTGAGTGTGCATTCTTCTCAGAATCTGATCTTGGGTTTTCCCCACTAAGAGGCCTGAAATGAAGAGGTTTATCCTTTTGCTTTGTGTCTTTCTGGAACTGGACTGTCATTAGGATGTGGTGTTCCTGATCCAGACCCTGCATTCCTCAATGTTCCGTTGTGTTAACCTTTACTGAGCAAGTGAAGTCAGCTCACTGACCTGGCTGAAGACAAATCCCTTTATTCATTATAGTACTTGATCCATCTCACCCCTGTATTGTTGGATCACTAAATTAACTGTGCAAAAAGCAGCAGGAGCACCCTCCTTCATGAGGAAAGAGAGCTGTCCCTTCAGGGCAGTCCTCTTACATCAGCCTCAGCAAACAATGTGGTTTTTCAACACAGTTGAGCTAATCTAATGACTGCTGTCCACAGCTACACATCCATGCTGTCTTTTTTTGCTAGCACTGGTATTCCTTTAACCATGGGACCACATTTAGGGTGTTAACCACAGAAAACCATTCAGTATTCCTCTCCATAGCAGGAGTTTTCAATGGTAGGTCGTTGTGGAGCTTGAGTAGCCTGACCAGCAAAAAAGAAGCAGTGGAAACACAGCAGGGAGCCTTGACAGTATGATAGTAGGTTAACAATAGCAGTGTGCCTGAGCAATCTGAACAGGTACTTCAACAGTTCATGAGCTTTTTGTAATCTTTTTTAATCAAGTTTTGTTTTCTATTTACAAACTGTTAAATCTTCCAGCAAATACAGACATAATTATTACTGTACAGATCTGAGATGGCTCTACATATGTCAGATGATTATTGAATCATTATTTGCTGAATGATAACACTGCAAATTTAGTAGCTGGTCATGATACAGACAAACCAGTACATTTTTAATCTTATGCTAGAATCTCATTACAGGAAGATACTTCACTATTTCAGTGCGAAGCAAATTGGAATTCAAAGTGCAGTATGTTACTGTAATTTTACTGCATTTACTGCAAAGGCATTTTTTTCCTCCCTGTTGATATTGAAGGTGTGTGATGTCACCTCACAAGAAGTTTGAGTACTCATAGAAATGCACTGCTCCAAGAGAATAGTTTAAAGTATGGGGGGATTAGTATAGATGAGAAGTAAGTATTTTAGGTTACTTGTGTTTATCCTTCCTGATGAAAGTCCTGCTATTCACAGAATCATAGACTTATTTAGATTGGAAAAGAACTCCAAGATCATCAAGTCCAACCAGTACCCCAGCACAACCACCCCTAAACCACATCCCTTCATGCTGCATCTGCACATCTTTTACATACTTACAGGGATAGCAACTCCACCACTTCCCTGGGCAGTCTTGCTTGACAACCATCTTGGTGGAGAAATTTTTCCTGCTATGCAATATAAACCTCTCCTAGTGCAACTCCATGCCATTTTATCTTGTCATATAACCCTTTTGTCTCCTACCAGTCTTCCCCTATTCTCTAGCAGACTCACAATAAAATAGAAAATATTTCCTTAAGACCTGTTCTACCTATTAATTGAATCAGATTTAAAATCTACTGACAGATTTGCAAAGATATAATGGTATTGGATTATGTTAAAGCTCTAATTTTGAACAGTGGGTTTTGTTAAAGTAGTTAATCAGAAAATCTACCTCTCTGTGAGTCTGTCTCTATGTAATTAACCATTATGGGCTGCAGCTCCCTCCCTGCTCAGTAGGTTGAAAGAGGACTGTGACATTCCTGGATTTACTTTGAGGTTTCGTTGGAATGCACTCACACTACTTTTCAAAGTACCTATTTAACCAGTACAAAACCAGACTCCCTTGATTCCCTATGCATGGCTAGATGAAGGCTATTGTGGTTTCACCCAGTATCTTTGCTATGAAACCTGTAGTAGAATGGAAAGGAGGAAGAAAAGGTTTTGGTTTGCATGAACAAATGGCTGTTCCATTGTTTGCAGACATGTGCATATTGTATAGATATGATCCCTATCTTGGACAAGAGTAGTTATGTTTTACAGTTTAGATTTAAACAATAATGATTGAAAATTGCAAAAAGATCACTCATGTTGTCCAATTTCAAACATATTGACATAGTTTTTGAAAATAATCAGCATTTAACAGATCTTTTTGTTCAGAGCACAGTTCTCACTTGACTATAATGGATGCTTCCCTGTGACTCTAAAGAGTTCAACTTAGGTGGCTTCCCCTAGGCTCTACCATAAAACAAAGTTGGAATCAAGGACAGCATAATGATTTTTGCCTATTCTAATTGTAGAGACCACCTTTTTTCTTCTATTTGCAGGGTAATAAACTAGAGATCTAAAACCTCAGACATTTTCAGTTCACCTATGTGTTTTGCTGTGAAAGGGTCTGCAGTTCAGTGAAGTCAGTGTGGACAGGAGATGTAGAAATGAAGCCTCTAGCACACAGTTAATTGACCCTGCATTTTTAAAAGTCTCAGTTCTTTCTATTCCACTATAATATTCTGAATATTATGGGATTGAAAGTATAATTTTGCTTGAATAAAATTAAAATAAATTAGTGCCAAGAAAATAATGAAGAATTGGATAACAGGGTGATAGCTGAACTTAGACTTCCTGCATACATTTGCACATGAGGTTATGAGTAGCCACTGAGTGCAGGAATAGGCTGTTACCTCCTGTGTAAAACCCCTGCTAGAATCCATGGGTGTAATTTAGCCGTGTGATAGGTGGTTTGTTACCAGTCTGTGAATGTAGATACAAAGAACTGCTGAGATAATTTCTGGTTTCTCTGGCAAGCTGAATTCTTCCAGTACCAGCCTCTGTGCCCTGACTTGTCCTTCTTTCCTATCTGATCCAGTCCAACTCTCACCTTATTTGGCTTCTGCCTTGCAGCTTTTGTGCTTGTGTGTCACCCATCTCCTTTGGCAGCCATAACTTGCCGATCCCTAACCTGTCTGCCTGAGTGTGTAGCCTGGTGTTGCTGTGATCTCTTTCAGTGATCTGATCTTGTGGGAACTATGCTATTCAGGGACATGATCTCAAATTACAGGATGTGTGCTTCAACATGACTTTGAAAGTGGTTGGAGGATTAATGCTATGAGCTAACAAGCTGAATCACACTGTATCTGATTAGGATGAAATCATCCAAGAGCACAGTGGTAGAGATGCTTAGCCGCAGCATGTTTTTTTGAAACTCTGCAAGTGCAGTATAGACAAGCCTCTTTAAATTGCTGGTAGTTAATTTTCCGCCTGTCCCCCTTCCTCCCCCCCTGGAATTTGAAGTATTTCATTACTTTCCTCATGCTACTATAAATGCTTTTGTCAGAGGCTGGTCATCTGCACCACTGAGTTTTAGTGCATCTAGTCCAAGCAAATAAAAACTTCTAATCTCTAACCCTTAAATGTATCATGCTAAAAGGGGAGATACTTCTGAACTGCTGATAGAGGTGTGAGAACTGCCAAGATACTTAAACTGAATAAAGATTTTTACTCACAGTCCTTGCCTAGTCTTGCTGTTTTCACTTGGGGTGTAACAGCAAATAACTATCATGTTTCATTTTTCATAGATGCTACCAGACCTGAAGGCAGACAACCAGAGGCTAAAAGATGAAAATGGGGCCTTGATCAGAGTTATAAGCAAACTTTCCAAATAAAGGGTTTACTACAGCAGCAAGTTACAGCATTGCACATCACTAGTAACTCCAGTGGACCATGGTATGGCAGTCACTGGAAGTGTGGGAAGATCCTTCGGAGACTGTCATTTTCAGATATCCTGCCAAACACCCTTTTACCTGTGTGTTTTTTGTATCAAGATCATTGTTTCTGTTAAAATGCAGCTGCTGAGAGGATAAAATGACTGGGAAATCTTGTTTACAGCTACAGCATAATAAGGAAAGTATTCAAGGCCAGATACGCCTCAGATATTTAACCAGTAAGCCTTAGTTGTACATAAACACTTTTACATCAGAAAAAGCTTTCAGCTCTCACAGACGACAGTTACTCAATAATGTTTTTGTTGTGCCACAATTCCCATTTTTTTCCTATACTCAGTTTTTCTTTAAGTTTGGATTTTTTTTCCCTTCTAATTTTTCATGTACCAGATTTTACTGTACAGTGTTTTCACAGCTTTACCATTTGCAGAGACCACACACCCTCTAAATTACATAATTTGTGTAGCTAACTAGAGTTGTATTGTCCAACCACCTGGAACAGAGATGTTTGGTGGAACATTTGCTTTCACTGTTTGTGCAATATGCATTTATTTCCTATACAAAATGCTTTAAAAGTCAGTTGAAACTAGAAATATTTTAAGAGTCCTGTTTTCTGCCTTTATTGGTCACTTTAAAAAACAAAAAGAAAAAAAAAGTTTGTAGTGAAAGACGTTAGATCCTGTAATCGTCACATTCATTTGAGCAGGTACTGAGTGATGCTGTATATATAAATGTGTACTGGTTTGATTTTTCAGACCACCACGTGGCATGCTTGAATATATTTCCCTATTGCAAATGTCTGTTAATGCAAATTAGGCTATCCAGAATAGTGTGTTTAACAAAGTTCGTTAATTTTTATGGTATAAAGAATTTAGACATTGTACATTGTATGGAGCCCTATCTTTACAAAAGGTCTAAACTATATAAAAACTTTATTATCTTTTTGTCCCTTTTTTTTTTCATTTGATAGTGTTCACCATAATAAAAAAAAGCATAAATATAACTGCTTCACTACATTTCACATACCTGTATTTATCTGAGTGCTGTCCAAAACTGTTGTGCTAGCCAAAGTAATGTACTAAATCATTTGAAAAGCATAACCCATTACACTCACAATAATGTTTATATGCACTGTTGTTGCCCTGTGAGAAGGCATCCAATTTGATAACACCATGTCAGACCATTTTGTACATTTCAGTGGCCTTTAAAAACAAAAAAAAGTACTTAAGTGAAGATCATTTTTGTTAGAAACAGCTTTTATATTTTCACTAAACCATTCAAAATATGACATCCTATTGGCACATAGTTTATTGCCTAAAACCACTGAACAGATCAGCCATTAAAACAAATTGTACATTGTAAAGCTTGTAGTAGCTATTGTATTATTGATTATATTGTATACTATATTAAATGTGAATTTGTACCCCTTCATTTAAAAAGGTCGTTGTGTTCTACTGCCTACTTGGGGGGTGGGAGGGTTAGCTTTACAGGGGTGGGATATGTTTTGGTAAGGAAGACATGATGTCCTCTCTCTCTTGATTGGTTTTTTGAAGATGTAAGGTTATGCTCTTACTACCAAGCTCAGGATTTTTTGATTTTAAAGGTACACGGATAGTTTGAGATATCTTATTGTAATTGATCTGTATGAGAGGTGGGTCTGAACCATAGGGACTTCCATTGTCTTATGCTAACATAAAGAATTGAATGGCTGCAACATATTGAGTTCTGTTACAAGACAGTTAGGCATATTCTGGATTATATTTGGTAAAGTTTGGGTGCCTGTGAATGATTAAATACGTGTTTCTAATATTTTAGTGTTTTATATTTAGGTTATTTATTCTTTATATCTAAAAAATGAATGGCTACTGTGCTATATTGATTTTATTGGTAGTACTGAGCAGACCTTGTATCTGCATGAAACTAGTTGCAAAACCCACTATTTTGGAAAAAAAAATGTATTTTGACATATACAAATAAAATGAATACAAAATATTTTAAATGTGTGAAAGTTTTACTGATAAGACATTGAGATTTGTTATGAATTTAAACCATGTTATAAGTTTGCTATTTAAATTCTTTGGTGGGCATTTTTCATTCATTGTGTTACTTGGATGCAAGGTTCAAGTACCTTTCAAAGATTGTAATCAGATTGTGATTATTTGCACATCATTGTACATGCACATCTGTAAATGCAACAGTAAAAATGCCATATTTATGCAATCTGTAACAACTTGGACAAATGTTTATATATTTTACATAAACCTGTCTGTGTGCAGAATCTGAGAACCATTTTTTACGTGATATTAACCTAATCTCACAAAGCAATTGCTAAACTTGTGTCATTGTCTTATTGTTCCTGATTGTGTTGAAGATACATCCCCAGAAAATCCAGCTACAACAGAGATAAATGGGTTGTGGAAGACTTATTTTATTTTTTAGGAGACTGTTTGCATGTAAGAAGTATGTTGTTGCTGGCTGGTGACTCTGATAAGCTTCCTTAAATGACTAATACCTTAAATGGTAATTCAGACCAGTGACTTAGATTTTCAGGGGACTTGTCACAGTGTGGAAAGGGGTCTGTGTCCAGAATTAACATCAGATACAAAGGCATGGAAGTAGCTGGTGTGGAGAGTGAAGAGGCAAACGGCCTGCCCAGAACCAGCTCCAGCCATGGAGGGAGCCTTAACCTAGGGAGGAGGAATGAATACAGGACACTGGAGTGGGAGGAGAGTGCAGGAAGCACGTCTTGATAATGGCTGTCTGACCTTTATGGCTCCAAACAATAGCGGTTACCTAGAAGAAAAAACTCAGGAGCTGGAATTTCATTTTTTGCCCACCTTGTCACCCTTACAAACAATTTCTTCTGAGCCTGACTAATTCCTACTACATATTACTCTACTGTTGTTTCCCTGCCAGATTGCCAAAAGCATCATTATGATTCATAATGTGCAGGTCAGTGTGTTTATTCAGCACCAAGTAGAAAATGTGAATCTCAGAATTCACTTATTGAGAAATACTGTCCCAGCTAAACGTGGATTGTGCTCACATGAACATTAAGCTGGTATTAATCTTACCTGTCCAGTGTTCCTGGCCACTGTTATCTGCTGCTGTAAGGGCAAATGGGTTGCCATCTGCAAGGGTCCTCTCATTTCTGCTTTAGGAAGAGTACTTACATATATTTTAGGCAAGGAAAAAGGCATGCTTTGGGTTTCTGAAGATGCCTGCTTTAGGAGATGCGCGCTGAGGGAGGAATTTTAATTATTTCAACTCTTACCAGATACAAATGGGCTCCATCTGAGAAGGCTCCTACCCCTGATAGCTGGCATAACCATGAGGTTATGTTATAGCCAAGAGTAATGGCATAATAACAAAATATGGTGGTAGACAGGAAATCTACACCAAAAAAGAGCAGTGGGTGAGGAAGTATGCCATGATGTCAGACTAGGAGAGGCAAGACCATGTCAGAAAATGAATGGTTTGCATGGTGGCATCAGAACAAAATTTGCCCCAAGTCAAGAGTTCAAGGCGCCATCTCATCCAAACTCCTGAACAGAGAAATGTCCAATGCAGCCAACAGTATGAGTTATGCCTTGCTGCTGGCTCATAACACTGTTCAAAGGAGGAATTAATTTCTTTCTAAATAGTGTGAAATAATCATTACACTGACTTGTACTTGATCTGGTGATCCTGGAAATGTCTTGACTTCCCGTAGCTGACACTTTACTGTTCTTTTATGACCATCTTGAGGTATTACTCATCTAGTAGCTCATCAGCTCCTCAAGAAAGTAACACTGGCACTTTTGTCTCTGCCCTGTTGCTTGTAGTATTGTGACAAGTATAAATGGAGGCGGCTAAATCTGCCCCACTGAAATGTGGTGCAGCTATGGGTCCTGGGAAGCTGCAGGCTGGGCCTCCCTAGAAAGAAGAGTGGACGAGGGCTCGTGGCAGCTGAGACTTCAAGCCTGTGCAGTAAGAAAAGTGTAAGCATCCTCATTTTTAGTTACACTTTGAAGTCACTTTTCAGCTCTTAGTAGTAGCTGCAGTTTCTCTAACTTGACATGGTACAGTGTAGCCAGTAGATAATGATGGTCCTTTAATTGTGCAACAGGGATTAATGTTTTATAGATTAAATTTAATTGTCAGTTACAATCCAGAGGCCTGTCACAGCAAAACATGACACAAATTCACTATGTAATACACATTTTAAAAACCCAAGAAAACAAACTCCACAGCTATTATACAGTTATTGGGGAGGGGATTTTTTGAAAGAGACAGAAGAAACAATTGTCACTGCATTGTAGAGGGTTGCTTTCCCACTTGCTATAAAGGTTCTGTTGAATGGCTCTGTTGCAGCTATGCTGGTCTATCCTGTGGAATTAAAGTTTTTTTTCCCACATAGGGAATAGCCAGTCTGTCTTATGGGAAACAGAAGAAATAGTCTTAATTTTTTCAGAAGATCTTGCTATTCACACTGTTACATTTAGCTGTGGTGATTCAGCTTCCTCAAGCTCTTAAAGCCACTAATAATATGAGTGGAAAAATGCTGGCAACTGGAGTTACTTGCTTTACATTTGTTTTGTTTGCAGGAGCACCAGTGGAGCTGGTTAGAGAGTAGTAGCAAATAGTATTCTGCTCAGCCTCAATACAGACATAAAATAAGACTAGAACAGTCCTAAAGGTGCCTACAGGTTCATGCACTGAAGACAGAATTAAAAAGCAAAACAAAACCTCCCAAACTCACAATTGTTCACTTTAAAGGGACAGCTGCTGCCATACTGATGAGGTAATTGGCTATTCCTGCTTGTGTCAGCACCTCTCCATTTTGTATCACTGATTAGATAGGAAAAGTATGTAGCCTTTAGAGAAAGGAGGAACTGTTCAGTTCTTTCATCTGAAAACATCACCTGTTGGATGTCTAATGTTTCTCATCTGGCCCAGGGACAATTACAGCAGGGACAAAAGCCTGACATTCCAACTCTAATTATTTCACCCTTCTTGCTTGAGTTCTACATGTCTGTTTTGCAAACCTATTCAAGCTTAGCAGAAATAGTTAGCCAAGACTGCGATTCATCTTCTGGTGTGGTCTTTTTCCTTTGCTTTATTTGCTGGAGAAGAAAGAAAAAAACCACAATCAAATATGGTGAGTGCTGGGAAAGAAGTTATTTATTTATTTGGTACTGTCTTCCTGTGCTCCCCCCGTTTCTCTACAGAGTCCTGGGAGCAGAGGCTCACTGGGCTGAATTGCTCTTTGAGCAAACCAGTGCCTGCTGCACTGCCTCGGGTGGGACCACAACAGGGCTGGCTGCTGCACCTCCCCATGACCTTCATCTCTACCCAGATGGAAAAATAGTCTTCTTCCCCTTGTCAGTGGCTGTGTATACACAAGTTTTCATAATGTCTCTGATGTCAGAAAAGACAGACCTGATCTGAGGGAATTGCTACATTGCAGCTAAAATAAAGCTACTGCTCTATGTATGTGGTTACTTGGGCCTGTACCCCAAGTCTGCCAAAGAAAAGAGCGTGAGTTTTTACATCAGCTGGTAAAAAAATACACATCTACACAAAATTACACAATGTATACATCTTGCCATGCAGTCTAGTCACTGCCCAGAAAGAAGATTTAATGAAAAAGTTTATTTAAAAATCTGCATTTACATCAACTGCAGATAGTGTGGGTGATTCTTCAGCTGTTCATCTGTTTTCAGCTGTATGAAAAGCACCAAATTAGACTAAGTTCTTTCCTCCCACTTAACCCATGGCCGTTGGCGATGCATTATGTTAAGTAATTGCCCAGTAATGCAACCTCAGCCACTCTGTGCTTTATGAAAATAAGAAAGCTTTCGCTACAAGCTTTTATCATGCTTCTTTAGTCCCGTGCATTAAAAAGGCACAACTCAGAAGTATTAGGGGGAAGGAGCGGAAGCGATACTACTGAAGCGCTGATGTTACTTTACCAGTTTCTGCCTAGAAATAATGACACCGAGATCAGTTCCCAGCCCGTGCAGGAGCTCCGAGCGCGGAAGGGCCGCTGCCGGGCGGCGTAGCCGGGAGGTGGCACCAGACGGCTTCGCTTCTCCCGGGCGGCTCCGGGGCTCCTCCGCGGCTCCCCCTGGGCTCCTCTGGGGCTCCTCCCGGGCTCCCGCAACCTCCCCGCGGGACAGCGGCCGCTGTGCCGGCCAGCTCTGGCCAGGCAGCGAGGCACGGCGCTGGAGCCCGCTGTTGGTCTGGGGGAGCAGCACGGCTTCTTCTTCGCCTGTCCCCTCCGCTTTGCCCTTCACACCGTGCGTAGGAATAGCTCAAACGACAGAGCCTGGAGGAAACTCTGCCTCTGATGTAGACTGAGCCAGGTCTAGTATGACCGATGAAGCGTGGCAGAGAACAGCAATCTCAAATTCATCGACAGAAGGAAGGCACTGGGTTAGTCCGAAGGTGGCAAAGACTATTTTAAAATATCTTATACTGAAAGCCTGCGAAAATAACTTGACACCCTGGGAATGGCAGAGTGTGCTTGGCTCGGCTGCTGAGCTGAAATCCATCCAGTCAGGAAGCAGAAACTGTAACCCAGGGAGGCCTCGCCAGTGGGTCTGGCAGGACGGATCAGTGTGAGTGCGGGCAGGCACCCACTGCACAGTGAGCGCTTCCGTGCTGAGTGAAGAGAGAGACTGGGCATGGGCACCGGCCACCACAGGACAGCTCTGCTACAGAGAACAGGGACAGCAAAAAAAGTAATCCCCCATATCAAAAGTTGTCAAATCAGCGGTTCATAGCAGCACTGCACTTGGCTGAAATGCCCAAACTCTGGTTAACTCCTTGCTCAGCCTCTTTTCAGCATCATCTGTGTTGTTGCTTCACTGTGTGACCAGAGAGCTCTGTATGCTGTGAGGTCCTTGTAGTTCTCCCTTCAGTCTCTGGTGCAGTACACCGTGGCCACTTGCATCTTTGATCTCAGCCTTTTCTCCTCAGCCCTGCATAGATGGGGTTCTACCTGATTTCCAAGCCACCATATATAATTATTTTCTATACAAGAGAGGGCTTTGAAATCTAATTACATTCCCTGTTATCCCTGGAGATAGCCATAAAAGACCTCAGAAGTCACTTCCCCGGGGACCTTGAGCACTGGATAAATTTCCCTTTGTATGGGGAGTGGCAGTCAGGATTGCTACATGCAGGCACTGAGTGCAAGAACTCCTTCATATTTTACCAACAAGTCACTACAAGCTTACCGACGTGCCACAGCTGCTGGAAAGAGCAGCCTCTGCTCCATCTCCTCCTCACCTCAGCAGTCGGTTTTCTCACTTGCTCCTTAGTGCCACCCTGACGATCGAAACTCCCCTTTGGACAGTCAGATCCCAGCCCTCTCATTCAATCCTTCTTGTACTTGCCTATTTGCGGCCCCTCAGACCCCCATCCTTCTGCTTGTTTCTTGCACTTTCCGCTCATTTACCACTTCTCCTGTTTCACACCCCCTGCAGATCATCACTGGTTACTTCTTCAGAGCTCGTTGCTCCACAGCTCTGTCATCGGTTGAATTCCCTGCTGTCCACAATTCCTTGCTCCACAAGTGCAGCAGCCTCAACACTGCGTGCTCTCCCTCAGCCTCTGTTCCTCACCTCCCACTCCCCTTTCCTTGCACTGCCTTATCCTGAGCTTCTTAGATCCCTAGTAGTTTCAAAGACCCCATTAATCTTCTCCTGACCACTGGATGTTTTTGGCTTTTTTTCACTGATAATCTAATCTTTGCCCAGCAGGAATGTCTCTACCCAGCCAATGAGTTCCCACCTACTCTTGGTTATCTGTAATGCAAGGGGGTGGTTTTACCATAAACTAAGCCCACTCCTAAAAGTCACCTGTTCCCACTCAATCCATTTATTCCCCTCCTCAGGAATCAGGAGTATTTTTCATAGGTTCCATACCTCAAAACAATTTCCAGAGTGGAAGTTCTTACACTTCTTATTTTCAACCCATTAAGATGTTTGCAGGCATAATTCACTATTTTCTAGTTTTCTTTCATCTCGTTTTGAGTGTCTTACAATAAAGCAAATCGAAAAGGGGATGATTGTTGGGTCCTAATGCTAGGGAATAAGTAAATTGAGCATTGGCTGTGGGTTTGCTGAAGCATGCAGCTTATCCTCTCTCAAGTAACTTTAGAATTTAAAACTTCTTTTTAATATGTATTTAAAACTTGTCATCTTAAAATATGTATAATTGAAATAAATTTTGTAATATAAAATATCAACAAAAGTTTAACAATAGGATGCATATTTTATGTGCTTTTGTAGTCTGTTTGGTTTCATACACACTCACTCTCAACTCTTCCAAGTGCTTCCCCCTCCTCTGCTTACACTCACTGACACGTCACTGCCATTGATTGATTGTTGTTTGTGTTTGCTTTGGACACTTCCAGATGATTGCTACTAATAACCAGTACTAAATTCCTGAAATATCTGCCTGATTCCTTTTCCAAGGCAACTTCATTATAGTGCCATATGAAGCACAGTAGGCCCTAGAAATATTGTACTGCAGGAGCAAAATAATCTCCAAATGAAGGGATAGCTCAAACAAAGCATTGTAAAAAGCCATCACACTAAATTCTGCATGCATCATCTACTGCATTTCAGCAAAGGCCAAGCTTCTTAGTCAGCTCTCTGAGGAGATCCCTCAGCCTTAATTATGATTCTTTTGGGGCATAGTTTTGTGCTCACTGGACTTTCCTACTGCGTGCAACTCATCACCTGAACGAGGTTAGATCAAAAGGATGAGGTATAACAGTTTAACCAAGAAGTACACAGTGACAATCAAGAGGCCTAATTAATTTTTACAGACTTTGTATTTGTTTTTCAAAAAAATCAAAATAATTCTTATGAGTTAAAGCAGTGTTAATTAAAAACCAGAAATATCCAAAACCACAACACAGCAGCCCTGAAAAATTATGAATTGTAACTGGTACCAACAAGACACAGACTGACAGTGAGCCAGGAACCACTGGATTTGGTTTCTAATTATTCATTTGCCTGCTTACATTTGCAGATACAGAAAGACAGGAACAGAATTGTTTTTGGCGCAGACCAAAAATCTGTTTAGCAATGTTTTAAACTTATGAGCTAGTTGCATAGAGGTCACAGAAGTATCCTGAGTTGGAAGGGACTCATAGGATCATTGCATCCAACCCCGTTTCTTGCAGAACTACCTAAAACTTAAGCAGGCATATGGTCAGAGGGTCAGAGGGTGCTGTCTTTAAAAGGAATGAGTAGGCTCCATAGGTGCTGGAATCATAAAAAGGAACAAGTTGGTGTTATTCAGATAACTTAAGATCATCTTATAAGGTAGTTTACACCTATGTTATTATTTCAGTCACATGGAGAGGTACAGCCAGCTCTTTATCACCAAGGTGATAGACAATATCTGAGATGGCACAGCAGTAGGGTAACCTGGCAGTCTCTCCACTAATGAAGGTGGCAGCAGGCTAGCTGCCCATTTAGGGTATTCCTAAGAGCTCAGTACTCTAGAGGACAATGTGGCACAAAGACAGGCCCTAGAAAACACCTAAGGCTGACTTACATCCTGTAAGACTAGAGAGCTCTCTCTTGGCAATGCATACAGAGAGACCAAAGCATCTCTTTGTGGCAAATCTGGAGCTGGACTAATAAACCAGCATATGGCCAAATCCAATGCCTCTGTGTTATGCTCCCTGGTGTTCTTATGACAAGGAAGAAAGGCATTCTGAAGGAGCATTTCAGTTTAACAGACTGTGCTGCTCAACTATCTCCAGGTGGTATTGTCTTAGACCATTTATCCCAAAACAAGTCACTTTATGTCTGCCTACACTGAATTCCATCTGCTACTTTATCACTGCCATTCACTTTGGCAATTTGTTATTTTTCACTTTCTCAATTTGTTGTGTTTCTTTCCAATTCTCTAATTTTGATGGATCCATTATAGTGAAGAGCTCTGATACAAGATGCTCCCTAGGCTCCTTCATAGTAGGGAATTTTTTTAAAGTGCTCCTTTTTTATGGTGATTGTATCCTGGCCCTGCTGATCTGCCATCAGGGGAATTGCTTCTATGCCTTTTGGAAATGGGTCCCCAAGCACACTTACAGCCTGCCTTGCAGCATCCACCTTTTCCTCCCTTCTTTACCAAGCACTGTGAGGCTCATCAGCATCAGCTTTTTCTCTACCTCCTTATACCTCACTGTTTAACATTTTGACTCTGCGTCTGTTTTTCCCTATTACTCAACAAGTTGCTCTAGGGCATACTTGCCTGGTTCACTGTTCAAATCTGGCCCTCCAGAGTACCTGTTTGGATTAAAAAAGCCAGGTACCACAGTTGCTCAATAAATTCTGGCAAAACTATGCTGGCTGACCTTCACCACAAATTGCAAGGAGGTAAGACAAGCCAAGCCATTGCCCTATACCCTCGTGGTGAAGGACATGAGCAACAGCAACAGAACCCTCTGACAAAGTCAGACTGGGAACTGTGGCAGAAAACATTCTCATGACACTTTAAGTCATCTGCACAGATACTGAATCCATTTAATAAAGTGTGAGTGATAAAGCAGGTGGAACTAGCATGTGACTGAAAAAGTTTGATTGGGAGAAGAAAGATGAAGAATGCTTAGTGAATGAACTTCTAAGGGGTTCCAGTATGCAAAGCAGTAGACAGGTGCACCAAGTGGAAGAGTTTCATGGAATTTCAGGTAATAGGCAGAGGCAAAGTAAAGTCTGGAGCAGAAGGAAGAGCATGTGTGTTTGAGAATCAGGCAGGTGAACACAGTAAACTCAACAGAGACTTTGTGGAGAGATGCTGAAGAGAGTGAGATGGAGGGAGTGTTTCAAGCAGAACATACAGGCATGCGTGTATATAACAAAGGTTTGCTAAGTTCAGAGCATGATGGTAACAAGTAAACAGACATTGGGCAAGAATTTGGACGTTGTCCTTAATTTCCTCAGACATTAATATGGTATTATGTTCTCTATTTTATTTTCCAGCTCTTGAAAACTGCCACTTCTGAAAAGATTATGGCTCAGATAAACCTGAGAATCAGGTTTATCAGAATCTTAATAAGGTTAGATAATTTGGTTGAATCTCTAGAAGAAATTACAAAGATCTCAAACAGCTTGCAACCCTTTACAAAGAAGGCAGCTTTGAAGTGCCCAGTCCCAAAAGGCACTTAATTTCCTTGAGAATTTAAGAACAAATTATGTATTTTACTCTAAATTGAAAAATGGAATATTTTTTCCATGGCAAAGGAGATCAAGATCATCCTACCTAATCCTGGTGGTAATTTTACTTCTAGGGAAGAATCTCATTCCAGAATATATAAAAACCAATATCTTAAGGCTTAAGGACCCTTATCATTATGCCAGTTTAAAATGTAGCTAATAAAATGAATTGTATTTCTAGGACTTAAGAATATCCTGAGGATTTTTTTTTTGCTGTGTAATAAAAGAGAAAAGTGTTGTTCTAAAAATGTTTGCAAGCTATTAAGTTGTTCTCCCTTGTGGCAGAGGAAAACATGCAGCATGATACTTAAACTATTTGAGACTTTATCCCTGAAAGCTCTCCAGCACAGACAACCTTATTGAGATTCAAACATCTGACAGTCAGCATTTTTGTATTGGGCACTTAAGCCCAACCTCACTCACCACAACATAACTTCTGTTAATTTATAACAGACTATAAAGCAAACAAAGCCTTTTTGGCACAAAAAAAAAACCCAAACCAAACCAACAACCAAAAAATCCCCAAAAAACCAAAACCAACCCAACCTCACAATGTTTTCTACAGTAAAGAGAAAAAAACCAAAACAACAGCAGTGGTAGAAGCAGCTAAAGCCTGGGCATATCAGCTTCCATACATAAGAAAGAGGGGGCACATGGGACGTGAAGTGGGGCAGGCATATCTAAGCCTTGCTAACTGCTACAGATTGGCACAGAGAGAAGGGCTCAGAAGGCAGCTGGCATGACCTGGGGTAACAGAGAACCGAGGGTGTCCTAAGAACTAAAATACATTGTTGTATTTCTCAGTATAAACAGCATGCTGTAAGTAACAACCTTCTAATATGACTTTTTTGCTAATATTCGGCCAGCTGTGCTGCTCGTGGTGTATAATAATGAGGGTGAAATACTTTATTGTCACAGTTACACGATTCTCTCAAGAAAAGTTCTTCATTGTATATATGGAAAAAATTACATGATAGGAAAGGCAGGAACTCATATCAGAAATCCTTTTTCTAGATTATGTTTTCCAGAAATACAATTGAGTACTTGTTTATCTTAAAAATTCTACAGATAAGAGCGCAGGTAAGAATTTTTTCTTCAGGAGAGGGCTTAGTCAAAACTTGGTAGGACCAACCTTACTAACTTTGCACAGCCGAGTAGCAAAGAGCAGCATTAACGCCAGACTATGATTTTACCATCTATTTTTCTGCTTATTCACAGCTTTCCAACCCAACACTGAACAACTAACTGGTTTTGTTTGGGGATTTTCCCTTTGCCTGAAAGGTTTCATCTGCAGTGATGAACCTGCACCTTAAATTCCATATATACGAACATTTACGTGTCCCTTCAAAACCGACCACCACAACAAAAACACCCCTAAATCCAAAACAGCGTAGGAATCAGATATGAGTTCAATGAAAAGTCCAAGTAAATGAATGATCACCAGAAGGGCATAGAAGGTTGGCAGGGTGAGATTGTGCCCACTGCTGTGAAAGAGAAAGAGGCTGAGATTATTTAAGGCACAAGTGGCTACATGGACTAATCCTGTTATTTACATTGTGCAGAGAGCCTAGCAGCAGATATTTGGAGCTCCATTTTGCTAGATATTTTTTACACCTATCACCTATATATTTTTTTTTCTGAAAAAAACGAAACAAAAAAATCCTTGCAAAGTCTATATTCCGAATACCTACTGAATTTTATTACTAGGTGGACAAATTCAGGACTGAAAAGGATCTGAAAAGGGGATAAAAGGTGATGAATATGTGATCACGTGCTCTCAGCTAGGTAAGCCCAGGCTACATGGATTTCCTCTGACTTATGTAAGCTTGTATCTTGTCCTGAGCCAGGTGGAGTGATGGCACCGACACACTCCTTTCCCCCAGCACACCACTTACAAAGCAAGATTAAGCAAATCACAAAGTCTGTTCAAAGCCGTGTTTTACAAAAGTACCACGATCAGTTTCCAGGGTGCTACTGAGATATGGTGAGCTCGGGCAAACCAAAAAAAAAAGCTGTTTTCCGTGCAGGTTTACCCATCTTATCACCTACACAAGCTGTTCAACAGATAGCACATACTCCCACCACGGTCCTTGCATTTTTGGTTTTCCTAACATTAAACCCGGTCAGGTTACCCCACCGAGGGCTGTTATTATTTATAAACGAGACATCTGCCAAGTCTTTGCAGCATGACTGGCGGAAACCCCTTGAATCCTGGCTTCTTGTAACGTCAGGAAAACACAGGATCTTTCCCAACCTTCCGCCCGCGGGAGTGAACTTCCACCAGGCTAGCAGCAGCCTGCCCAGCACCGGCGCGGCCCAGAGGAAGTCATTCTGCCGCGGGAGCCACTGACCTCGGGCTCTTTCCCACCGTGCCCCGACCCC
>VWYI01009031.1:3525-25893 GCA_013399455.1 Anthoscopus minutus
TGGAGTCAGCAATCCTTCCTGTGACTTGATAATCAAAACCAGAACTTGTATGTACATTTTGTACTGCTCAGCAGAATGAAAAAGTTTAGTTAATCTGAGCTGGGATATGAAGGTGGGTCTGGGCCTATCCCAACTACTTAAATTTTACTTTTTTCCCCTCTCTTTCTTGGAAACATAAAACATAAGCATTCATGTGTTTGCTGTTCTACTAGTTATTTCTAAGCTTGATTAAAGATCAGCTGTGCTCTCCCTTGAAGCTGTGCTTTTTGTGCTAATCAGACTTTAAGCCTTTACTTGTATAGCTTTCATTTGTTTCTGTTGCTATTTGCTATGGCTTGAAACGGTGATTTTCCAAGCTTATCTTTATTATGGCTTCTGTAACTTGTATTCTTATTTATTTTACTGCGTGGCTCACAGTGAAAAGTTTGCCTTCTTCACCAGAATCGTCCCTGTCACCAGCTCCATCCACACAGACACAGCTCACAGAAGGATCACATTTCATGTGTGTATAGTTACAGAGAAGTACGTTCTTTTTTTTTCCCACCTTTCCTCTTCCTAATATTCTTCCAGGTATTTGTATGCTGTTATTTTTGTGAGAAACATCTGTAGCTGATACTCAGCAAGACAGAGTTTCCTACAGCGTTGAATATAAATTAGCCAGCAAACAAACAGATTTGTGTATTGATTTGCTTGCAAGGAGTGCATTCTCTATCCAGCTACAAAGAGAAAGGGCTAATTGCTTTATCAGGCATGTTCTCCACAACTGGCAGGGTAATAGCCCTTGGAATTACATGAGCTGTTACAAAATGGAGTTAAGGCATGAGCATCACTGCATCACAGGTGCAGATGAGTCTTGATGCTTCAGTCATGGTTATGGGCAAAATGGGCAACCAGAGCTTAGTGATGCACAGGAGGGAATGGGCTAATGGCCTGAAGAATTTATGCCTTAAGACATAGAAACAACAGTTTAAAAACTTTTTTTTTTTCTTTCTGTAGGCAAAGCCCTACACAGCTGCTCTTTCCTGACTTAGTGGGTGATTGCTTCCAGGAATCAAGTTAGAAAGCATGAGTTAGGCTAGATTTACATGTTCCTACCTGTGGTGTTACCCACTTAATGAACAGCCATGGCCAAATAAAGTGTGTGTTTGTTTAGGCAAGTGTTTAACAAAATAAGTAGGATATCAGTGTGAATGCTTCAGCACTCTACCAGCATTAAATCAATCCACAATTATTTTGTTGTCAGGAAATGTCTGTTTAAATAAGCTTTCTACTGAAAGAATGAGCTTTGTTTCAATGGCAGTGTTAACTGCCATGGCTGATGTAATCTTAGAAAGCTTTAAAATCAAAAACAATTTAAAATTGAGACATTTTTAGTCATTTAGCATGAAGACATCTGAAAATGCATTTTTTAAATGTTACTGTCCCAGTCTCAATTGTCAAGGTTTCATTTTAGCAAAATTAGACCTATTAGTCATCACAGAGACCTTTCAAATATGAACTAAGGGCAAGAAACTATTTATACTCCTTAAAAAAAGGAAAATTATTAAAATATTCATTAGAAATATAAAAATTAAAATTATCTATTATTTAAAAGTTTTCTTTTGAGAAAGTGGAAAATGCCACCTTCACATTCAGTCCTGACACTGCTCCTGGCTTCCTGATGGGTGTGGTCTGCCCATGATTCGATTTAGCTTGAATTTTTATACTTTTATTCAAAATGTTTATTATAGAACTGTTTAAAATAACAATGATGGGGACTTTCCCTCTGGAAATACTGATTTCTGTTAATGCTTTTCAGATTCACTGTATAAATATACATACATTTATCATGCATCCCCTTTTTAAATAGGACAGACATTTTCTCATCAGCTGAGTTTTGGGTCAGTAGTGAAAGTGAAACTGCACTGCTGGATTCTGTCCTTAGGCACAGGGCACCTTTCAGGAAGGGGGCAGTGACCAGAAATCTATCACCAATTGCATTAAGCTGCTTTCAGCTCAGATCAGCAAATTCATTTGCTTTAGGATTTACACTAAATAAAATAGAAATGAGTAGGAAAAGGCTTGGCCCCCCTTTGGTGAGGTGTATCCCCCACAGCCAGTTCTGCAGGTGAAACATTTCTGTGTTCAGGACAATTCCACCCTCTCAAGTCTCTAAAGAGGCTTTGATTGGTTATGACAGAATGGTCCATCTGGAATGGCACTTGCCAGTCTGAATCTCTGCTCCTGCGTGCCTCACCGTGATGGAGAAAGGATTCCAGAACTTCAAACACATTTGTTGTGGCTGTTCAGTATTTGGATTGAGCTGGGAAAAGCTCTTACCTCTGTGCATATACATTCCACATTGCTGCATTTGATGCCTCTGTTGGTTGTTTCCTTGGAGCTCCAAAACAAATTTGTGCTTTGAGCTGGGCTTAGCATACAGAGGAGGTGGATGGAGCACAGTGCTTGCCTGCAGAATTTACTGTCCTTTACCTTCTGGGGCTGTGGTTCCAATATTCCAGTGCTTTGCTGAGAGATTTTAGCATGTCTTTCAACACACAGGAATTCAGCATCCCTCATTTTCAAGAAGTCTTATGTGGTGAAGGGAAATTCCAAGCTGTAGGATCAGCCCTGGCCATATGCAAGCAAATTTTTCAGGCAGCATCTGGAAAATGTATAGTAGATTTCAGGGAATGAAGAGGTAATACCTATATTTGGCTTTTACAGTCAATTAGAAAAATGATACTCTTGGCACGATGCCAGGGGAATTTGCCATAGGAAATTGGTGTCACAGGATATTGTAGGACTAAAGAGAGAAACCCCCTAACACAAGGCTCCTTTCTTGTCACAGCCCTCATTTTGCAGAGACAAATCTCTGTGTGTACCACTAACCCTGTTAGATTTTAGGCATTGCATTTGCACTGAGTAATGGGGCGATAATGAAATTTTATACAGCACCTGGATTCAAAGCTCAGGAACATTTTTACCAATGAACTGTTAAAAGTTATTTATAGAAGTCCTTGCAGCAATTACCAAAATACTGCAAGCTCTGGGTGGAACACTTGAACTATGCTGCCAGTACAGTGTAGCAACTCGAAAATTCTGCATCCCTCTGGCATTTCTAAGATTACTTAGGATCTTTGCTATTACTGCTGGTTTTAGCTGAAGAGCATTTGGAAGTGACCATGTGTAACAGGATAAAACTCTCAGAGTAAACAGACTTCCATTCAAAATTTGAAAAAAGATCTTGGTTTTGCTTCTTTCTGTCCAAATATCTTGACAGCAGTATTATTTATGAGGAAAACAGATTTTGGAAACAACTGATTTCTAAGATTATCATGTTCTACACCTACGTTGCTAGGGTGAGGTCATGAATTCTTTGCTGTGTTTAATCCCCTGAGTTCTTTAGATAATATTCTGTTGCTAAAATAGAGTAACTTAATCTGTGTCTGTCTTTCAGCACCAATGGCTTCTGTTGAAACAATTCATGCCTGAGATGTATGGACCTGACCTATGAAAATATGAGAAGATATTGTACAGTATATTTTAAATCTATGAAATTCATAGTTCTGATGCTTTTGGCCACAGAGCATCGTTTATCACTTCCTGGAAAATGTTTATTCCAAGAGAGCTTTAAATGGCCCACGTGTACACTCAACAACCTTCAGATTGTTCTCCTGATACCAGCTTGCTGCTATGATTTCTGTGCACATAAAACAAAGGCTCTTTTTAATGTGCAGCCTACAGTCAGAACTTTATTTGCTGTTCCTCAGAATTTAATGTTCTTTTAATGATGGATCATATACGTTTACTTTTTTGCTTCTTTTAGATGCATAACTCAGTTAATTTTACATATCACCACTAAACCTTGTTTTACACTTTTTAAACATTACAATTTATTGTTTTAACAGTTTATTTGTAAAATTTTTATATATATATACATATAGATATATTTAAAATGTGCCATTTTTATTATTGCTTAGTAAAAGATGTCCTGTTTCTGCTGTAATGATTTCTTGGTCAGGTTGCAATGTCAGCAGTTAGTGCCACACTTCTGTCAACATAGACATTAATGTTAGTGGTTATTTTTTCTTGACTAAAATGGAGTGTAGGTATTTTGAGGTACTGGGCTTTTCCTTCATGGGGTTAGGGTGTGTACAGCAATAAGCAGGTTTTCAATCCAGTACTTAGTTTGTGTACAAATGTAATTATGTTCATTGTGTATATATTATACAATGAGCACATACGATGTAAGTATAAGAAGCCACTTATTATTGTTCAAATACGAATGTTCATATCCCATTTCTTTTATATCATATTAAATAAATGTTGATGTTCTTAAGGACTTGTATGGTTAGTATTTCTTCCAGCAAGCAGCTGCCACACTGTGTTCCACCTTTTGATGTGGGGAATGCAACAATTCCTATCCCAATGGCAACATCACCTGTCAACCAGAGTAGCAGTGACAGACTCTTAAAAGATCCCAGTCTTCCTCTTCAGGAAAGAATTAAGGCTGCAACACAGAACAAAACAAACAACCTGAGACTGAGATGCAAGAAATACAGGTTCAGCTCCTGGCTCTCCCAGACTTGTGTTGTGATACTGGAATAATCACTTAGTCATTCTGGGCCTCCATTCCCTGCCTGTTTACACGGGAGGTAATAGCCTTAGTGGGGTGTGGTGAGCAGTAACTCAATATTTGCAAACGCTGATTGCCAAGTTCAGTGGGGTTAAGGAGAGAAGTGTGATGATTCCTGGAGGCTTTGGCATCTGCATAGAAACTGAAAGAAAACCTGAAATAATCTGTCAAGTGTTGTCACACTACAGATGTTACCAGCTTCTCTGTTCCGTCTCACACAGCTGCCTGAATTTGCCCGAGACAAAGGAGGTTTAGAAGATAATTAAGAGAAACAAAAATATTTCAGGGAAAGCTTTTGAATCTAGGATGTAAAGCTAAGGAATCTTTTGCAGGTTCAGGCAGCTGCTGTGTGCTTCAGTCTGTATGTGTGCCATAAGTGGTAAGGCAAGTTTCACAGGAGGGCAGCTGCCAGCTCCTGTTGGGCTTTTTTCTTATCATACAAATCATATCCTGATCCAGGTAATATTGCTGTTCTAGAAACTATATAATTCATTGTGCTTTTCCATAGAGATGTGCCTGATACTGTCACACAGTTTGAAATTACTTTACCATTGCCCCTCTCCCCAAGTAGGAATTTGTGTTTGTTGGATTCTTTTGGCACTCCCAGCTCTGCCACCAGTAATTTCTGGTGCTCTTTGCCACGAAGATACAGAGTATATCGTCTGGGTACCTGTTCTGACATTTTCTCTGAAAAGTAGAAAATAATAGGGATCAGAATTCAGCAGCAGAGCCTGGAGGGGTCGCAGTGAAAGGTGGCTGAAGAAAAGATGAATGATGATGCAGGCAGACAGCATGGAGCTGAAAAGTTACCACATCACCCTCTATTTTTGGAACAGCAGCCCCAAATTAGTGCATCCTTCCATCCAAAAGGCAGAGCAAAGAAGAGGAATGTGATTTTATTGCTCAACCAACCAAGGCTTAAGTTCAGTGGCATCACTGGGACACCTGAGGCAAAGCAAATAGGACACACCCTGTTCTCTCCCTAACCCTTCTAGAGAGCTGTTTGCTGACAAGTTTTGCAATCTCTTTCTGCCAAGAAAATAATTACAACCAATAAAGGAAAGAATGACTAAGTGATTTTTGGACATTTATAGATGTTGTCTGTGTCTAAAGCAGTTGTTGGTTTGGTGTATCTTCAAGGAATGGGCAGTTTATAATGGAGCTGGGCAACGGGGGGAGAAAGAGCAAGTTTTGCTGATAGAATTGTTGGCAAAGACAGCAAAGGTGAATGATGCAGGAATGTAATAATGATCATAGACTATAATTTCACTTCCTGTGGGCACTTGCTGCAAAGACTTGGAGTTTCATTGGGTGCTCTATTTTTTTTTTGTCTTATGGGAAAAAAAATAATAAATGTATGGCTTTGTGTTATCACAGAGCATCTACTCTTTCTTACCTCATCAGAATAACTCATCCCAGTGATCGTACTCCTGAGATATAGAAATATCAGAATACTGATATGGTCAGCCTTCAAACATCTATTTTAAGTTTGTATCTAGGATATTTTTATATTTCTGACTGATTGCTTTATTGGCTATTGCACTGACACTTGTATATATGGAACGTGCTTTTTTTTCAAAAGCAAGAGTCCTTAGGAATAATGCAACACATTCTCTACAGATGTTCATGCTTTTCAGAACCAATTACATCTACTTTTGTCTTTTGTTCTCCATTTGCATTGTTCCAAGGCTACTAGAGAATGTGATCCTTTTAAATCCCTTAATAAAGTGACATTATTCAAAAAGTTATAGTTGGTGTCTTGGCAGTTTTTTGTATGTTGTGGACTGGCTCAAAGGGAAAGACCTCAACAAGCAGCTAAAACCCAAATCTTGTTTATGTTATCACTGAGGTGGAACAAGTAGTCCTCAGTTCACATTTCCTCAGAAATATGCATCATAAAATGAATCCAATAAGTTTCTATTTTCAGGAAATCAGAAAAAAAAGTGTACATTTCAATCTAAATCACATTAATTGGACAGTCTGTGACAGAATTCTTATCCACCCTATCGGATCCACTAGATGTACCAGGGGTGCATACATGAAAACCATTAATGAATTACACTGCCAGTAATAGATTTATTAGATTCTCTAGGAGTTAGACTAGTGGCTTAAGTTGTACCCTGGGTGAGCAAAGCAGCAGAATAGAAGACCTTTAATCAGCTGGATAAGTCTTACCTCAACCTTTTCATTATATTTTAAGATAAGGTGGAGAGGTTTTCTTTTCCCTTTTTTAATAAACCACAAGTACTACTCACTCAGATTTCAGACATGGCTCATCATGTCTTTTCTACACAATGCTGTTTTGTCCCTGTGATCCTGCATTGTGCTATAATTATTTTCGAAGTTATTCTAGGGTAGTTTAATCTTATTTCAGTTTGAATCCTAAGTTAAAATGTTATTTACCGTCTTTTAGAAAGTTGACATTTAAATGGCCAATAAACAAATTGCCTGTACCTGGCATTAATAATATATCTGAAACAACTTAATCTTTTTTAGGATGCACGTGGAGATAACAAAGCAACATCTGGCCTTTATTTCTTCTAAAGAACATTATATATGCTTGCTGCTATATTCTAGGAGCTGTTTGGCTTCTCCATATGGGAACACTGAAGAAGCTGCTACAAAATAAAATTGAATATGCTGGTGGCTGCAAACAAATGCCTGACCCAAAATGAAGGCTAAAAGCAGCTGCTTTCTGAACTTGACACGCACAACTTATTACCCAGCTGTTCCAGATGTGTCAGCATTCAAATGTAACTTGTGGAATGAAGATTTTGGTTTGGTTTTTTTTGTTGTTGTTGTGTTTCTTCATTCTGTGGTATGCCAAAGAAAATGTTTTTAAGGTCTGTCTAAATATTATCTGGCTGCTGTGGTGAAATTGCAAGCAACTCTTAATTGCAGCTCTGGGTAAGTGACATCAGCACAGAGGTTGTTAATTGCCTCATGTGGCAGTCTGGCTAGGGATGTGTTTAAGAACACTTATTTAGGCTGGATTAGGTTCTCTTTGGGATAAAAGAAAAACTATAAGCAAATGGTGCTGTTTTCAGTGGGCTGCTGTAGAGTAAATCTGGACAAAACCAGATGTGGGATCATTAACTTCTTTATTACTGAAACCGAAAGGAAAATAAGGAATTAATTTTTTATTTTTGTCAAATTCTATCCAGATCCCTGTTCTATGGAACGGGAATACTTCAAAGTATTTCAGACTAAAAATGGAAACACCCTCTTGCTCTTTTGAAGGTGAAATGAGTACTGTTTAAAAAAAAAATAAAGAAAAAGCAGACTCTGCATGTTTAACTTTATCTGCAGAACAAGGAAGATTTACTTACAGCCTCGAGGTTTGGTCAATAAAAACTTTCAGGAAAATACCTCATCCTCGTTGGTTGTTATCTGGTCTGTGTCAGTGAAGTGACTCATACTGTACTGGACTCTTCTGCATCTTTAAATCCATTACAGCCCCATGTGTAAAATATTCTGCATTCCTTATGTGGAGAAAAACTGCCTTATCCACACCCCAGCTGTCTGTCCCTACATGAGCAGCTGAATCCAGACAATCAGTTTCTTGCTTGGAGTGGCAAAAATCTGCAGGTGTTTATCATCCTGAAAGATTGAGTCAAAGCATATCATGAGACACACCAAACATTTCCAAATAACTTGCATGTGAATCTCCTTTACTTTCAGCAATAGAGTCTATTTAGAAAAAAAATCAAAGTAAATAAATAGAAATAATAATTACAAACAAATACATAAGAATTTATTTGATTAAATTGTCATTGCCAATACATTTCAAAGCAGTTGGGGGGGAAAAGAAAGACTGCAAAATTCAGCACCTCAATTCATAAATCACCTCTTTACAATACGAATTTCTGGTGAGTCTTGACACTGATTACACATGTAGTTGAGTGCTTCATACTGTGCAACTTTCTTGGAAAATTCCCAAGTCAGCAAGAACATGGAGGCAGTTTCAGATGTTTTAGCTTTAAAGAGGAATGGTTTTGGGGTTTTTTTCATGTGCTCATTGTCTTGGTTTGAAAAGACAGGTGTCTGTTAAGGAAGGCAGAAGCCTCTCTTGAAATGGAAAATGTTAACTCCCTCTTTCTGAATTATTATAATTTTGGAATTAAAGGGCTCTTAGGCAAAGATATGGGAGTAGGAGTAACAGTTGTTTAATAGTATGTATAAATAAAAAACCCTTACAGCTTAATAGGAAAATTAAAATAAAATGCAGTAGTACAAAACCACTGACAGAGTCAGAATAAAACCTGACACCCTGTTGGGCAGGGTGTTGGTAGCAGTTGGTATTTATCTGAATAAATAGTGGCTGCAGTCCTCCTGGAGTGACACAATGAAGCAGTGATCCTGTAGGAGGGTGTAATTTTCTTCTGAAGGTCCAGTGGTGGCGTAGATGGGTTTGGTTTTCCTCTGGGAATCCAGTGGAAAAGATTGCTGTGGTGCTCCAAAGCTCAGCTTATATCCAGGTAGGAATGCTTGGCTCCTCCCCCTGGGCGGAGCATCTCACAATGGGATGATGGAATTTTATCAGTCATGCAGCGAGAATCAATGGCCCATTAAGAGAAATTATCCCCCTGGAGGGAGGATGGCTTGTGGAAGAGATAAGGAACATTGCCACACCTGGTTTGAACAGCTGGGAATAGAACCCATCCTTCTGGTCACATCTTGCATTGCAACCTAAGACACTCACCCAGCAGTCTAGGAAACAGCTATTAATGGCTGTTGGTTTTACTCTTTTTATACACTGAGACGGTCATATCTAGACAGAGGGGGGAAAAAAGACAGCTGAACTTTCTGATGAGTGTTTCCTGATGCTATTTTGTGTTTGGTTTTTGGCTACCTGGAGCATGTCTCAGAGAGTTTGCACATGCAAGGGCTGGTACTGCAAGGAAGCCAGCTTGTAGGAGTTGGGTCTAGCTGAAGGTGTCATTTTGTGAGCAGGGAAATTGCCTGGAAACCAAAATCACCTTTGAATAACATTCCTGGATGTTTTCTTAGGCTGTGCTAACAGACCCATAATATACTACTGCTTCTAGTATATTGTGTCTACAAATAATAAATATTTTTAATAAAGACAAAGTGCCTGGATAATGTGTGAAATCCTGACCACTATTTACAAGGTAGCAGCTACAAATTAACCAACCAGCCTCAGACATTTAGTGAAGAGGAATTGGTTAATACTCACGGACTACAACACTGGGGAAAACCACGCTTGCTTATATAAGCTGATTGGGGGGATGACTACTCTGACCTCACAGCTTTGTATTTTAAAACTTTTATTTCATGATCTTAAAATTATTCCGTTCTGTGTGATCAGCTAAATATAACCTAGCTAAGTTCCACTTCATTTCCATCATCCAGATTTTAGGACAAGGGAGAAAAGAGGTCATGACATTTTGATCATTTTTGCCTCATTAAAATCTCTTGGATCTCAAGGAACACAGCTGGGTCATGTTTGTAAAAGGTAGGACTCTAAAGCCTTGCTTTGAGCCGTGCCTATTTCACACACGTACTCCACACAGGTTCCCATCCATCCTCCCCTGGCTGGCTGTTTCCAGGCTGGAGCACTGCAGTTATTTCACCTGTGAACAGAACCCCTAACTTTTACAACATTTTCAGGCAATGAATCAGGCGGTATGTGAAATCTAAGATCTCTACAGCTGATGGCTCCAAACTGTTAAGAGGATGCCAGGACACGGGAGTCAATCCTCGTTAAAGCTTTAGCACTACAAACTCTCCAGGCGATTCCCAAAGCCTTGAGTGCTGTAACTCCATCTTTAAATGCAGCAAACCGGATTTCTGTTCACTCGAATGGATGGACGGCCTCCTCCAACAACTGCTGGAGGAGCTGTAGATTTGAAGGATGCCCAGCACGCTGGATTCAAGTTTTGGAAAGAGCTGCTGGCGATCAGCTGCTGCAAGAGGAGGCTTTCCCTCCCCCGGCCCCGCAGCCCTCCCTTTCTCCGGCAGCTGGCTGTAGGCACGGGCTCGCTGGTTTGGGCTGGAAAAACACTTTATTACCTGTTGGCCTTGATGCAGAAGCAGCCAAGCTTCCTTCCAGTGCCTGCCCTGGGCAGATAAGTTGTGTTAGGAGGGGAAGCAGGAGATGAAGGGCACGGATGTTATCAGTCCAAGTTCAAGTGCTCACGCAGAAGGACCCGGGGAGAACAAAGTTAGCCCGGCTGCAGCTGCTGCTGCTGCTTTCCCACTGCAGCTTCCCTCCTTTTCCCTCTCTGCCCGGCCCTTTGTCCTCACGGCGTGGTTGCCATTGTTCGGGAGTTTTAAGGGATGAAAGCGAGCGATCGCTGATGGGTGACATGATAGTGCTTTAAATGGGAATGCAGATTGCTCCCAATACCGCGCGATGGAGCAAGGCGGACAAAGCAAGTGGCGGCAGCACAATAGGCTTAGGATGATGGCCATGGCCAGAAGTGACTGACAAAAGGAACAAATACCAAGATGAGTTTAAAAAAAATGTCCAGGGATGTCAAAGACCCCGTGATCTGAGGAACTCTGTGGCTGTGCAAGCTGCCCAGATGTGCCAGGCTGCAGCTGACCTGTCATCTCAGTAATATTTAGTGTCCCTTTCTCTTCCTTCTGGGAATCTGGGTGCTGAGCACGCGCAGGAAATCGGGGATTACAAACTTGTCTGAACTTCTCACTGCCAGACATTAACATGCAGATGCAGCAGCCTGTATGTAAATGATGCTATCTGAGCTGTTTTATGCATGTGTTTCCAGGATAAGAAAGGAGATTATTTCATTGTGCGAACTAATTACCTGTGAAGAAAAATTTTAGAGCCTTTTTAATGTTAATGCCAGGCTGTATTTTATTAACCTTCCTTACTCAATGATGCAGAGTTGTGTGTTTATTGTGTATTTTCTAATGTTAAGGACTTGATCCCTTAACCTAAATGAAAGAAGTTCTTGATAGGACTTTGCACAAACAGGTTTCTTTGCAAGGTTGCAGCCACATCTCAGAGCCTTCCTTTGCCCATAAAATGGGGTTGCTTCACCAAATGGAATGACAAAGTGACTTTTAAATATCATGATATTGCTGCTTAATGGTGGACAGCAACAATTAAGGACAAAAAGGGGGCAATCATATTACACCGGAACTGTAAGACAAATTACTGCAACACAGAGAAAATGTGTTCTTGGCCTAACCTGCAATTGCACATAACCAAGGGCAATAGAATTTGTGTTGATGCAGCAGACCTGAGCCCAGTCCTTTTGGTTTCAGGTGGACAGATTGCATGACTTAAACACGCTCACACTGCAAACATTATGGTACAGGAGAGAATTTGTGTGAAAATCTGATCTCTTGTGGTTCCTACATCTCAGACGAAATAAGCTTGTTGCTTATTAATAGTATAATTAGATAAGGGAGGAGGGGAGTAACTTTCAAATGCTTCATGTTTCAATATTTATATGGCTTTAAAACCAGCATTTATTTTGTCATACTTTATTAAGAATGATATAAACTGAGTTGTTGAGGTTTTACTGTAGAACATAAGCTGATGAGAATATGCTGCCTGTAATGCAAATGAATATGCATGCAATAAGCCAAAAGGAGCTACCATAGTGCAGTGCAGGTGATGGACTGAGATCACCTCCTGCAGTATAAGAAAATCCCAAAATCTGACTGTATGAATATGCAAAAGACCTCCAAAATATGTACTGTTATAAAAAATCTGAAACACCAGTGGTTCACGGGCATTGGTCCGGCAGTTAATTCATGTTTTATTGAGGATGGTGAGGAGAATGTTTGTGTTTTTGTCTGTAAAGTCCCATTGCCTGCTTTGCTTCCTCTCTGCATGAAACTTGGGCTTGAGAAACTGGGATGTGAACGTGTCTGAGGCACTTTTGTGTAAGAACAGGTCCTCAAGATAGCAGGGAGAACAGAAACCATGGCCTGAAGTGGTGCCAAAGGATTTTCCTTGGAAGAAACAAGGCAGAAGTAGGTCATTGCTCTCTACAGAGCTGATACCTTAATGCTTTCAGTGCCCGAGTTACACTTCTATAATACATCCCTCTTTGCTGTACCTCTTATGCACTACCACAGCCTTAAACAAATAGCTTCTTCAATTTAAGGGACTCCAGTGTTAGGTGAAGACATGTAGGCATGGACTGTAAGTTTCACCACATTTAAAATCAGCTCTTTTTCACCTTGCTCTAAAAAGTTTCCTGTATTTTCCAGGCTTTAAATAGCTGAATCCACTTTTCACCGAGATGAAACAAATGCTTAGCATTGCCAAACCCAGGGAGAAATTCAACTGCAAAGATGATGGTTCTGATAAATTATCGAGTTAAATGCAATATAAAGCCAAACTGCTGCTGACAGTATGCCTCTACAGCAACAGCTTGCCAAGAATATATAGTGCCCCTTTTCCTACTATAACTTCAGTATTATATGAGGTTGTTTTAGGGCACTAATCTGCCTAAAAACTACTCGATAGTATTTGTTTCTTGAATACAGTTTGCATGTGTCACAAGGCAAAAATCATCAAGCACATAATGTTCACCTTGACAGAAAAAAAAAAAACAAAACCAGTTTTAAAAGAATGACTAGACTCAAAAGCATTATGTCATTAAAAGTCAGGGCCATTCCTGTTGAGAGCACTCCATGTGTGGGTGTAACAGCTGCTTTCACTGGAAGGCTTCAAAGACAACTAAACACCTCAGAGCAGTCCTGGGAAAGAGACTCTCTTAAGCATATCCTAACCATGAATAAATTTCTGCATAATAACATGCTTTGCCCACCCCTATGCAATCAGCTGTTTGGAGAATCTGGGAGCAACAGAGCTGGGAATACAACTCAGGAGAGAGGAATCTCTGCTTTGCCTATTAGAGGACATGCAGTGCATCCATAGGGGCATTGAGCTAATTTAGGATCTACATCTCCCAATTCTGCCATGTATTGAAATTCTGACTGATGGAGGATGAAATTCTGAATATAGTGCAACTTAGACTCTCCTGTGCAGTAGGGACCTCCTAGCAGCCATCAATAATAGCAGGATATCAGGATTTGCTGTGAGTTCCTCAAAAGTCCTTAGATCCCCAGCTCTCAGGCTAAGTTTGATAGTCTGGCCCCACTGAGGTCAATTTTGCAATCAATACCAGAGACGCCAAAGTTTCAGACAAAGCCTATAAAATTCCTCTGAGAGCATATATGTCTGATCATTCAGTTTGCAATAAAGGTGGCTGTTGCAAGATCGGGTGTAAAGCACTCAATCTCAGTTTTCATTCCATCAGTGAAAACCAGTGGGGACATAACACAAGTTTCCAAATGTTCTTATTTCCCACTGCTTCAAATAAACAGCACCAGAACTTAATCACAGCCAAACTTTACTTTCCCTTTCCTTGTATAAATTATGAGGATCTCACCAATGCAGCAACCATTTTTAGTCATTTCTGTAAAATAAAACTTTACTGGGAATGGAGCAGTCTTGTAGTTCTCCCAAAACTCGTGCTTGTGGTGATTACAGTGAGCACAGACAGCAGGCTGCCTAACTCAGTGTGAAATGCATTGACTTGGGTTGGAGTGGCCAGAGCTGACCAGGTAACATACCACCCTTGTCAAGGGTATGGCCCCAAGGAGCAGATCCTGCCACAGAAACCCTCAGCCTCTTGCCCCAGAGCTGCCAGGTGAACCCCAAAGCATGCAGACACGCCAGTGCCTCACACTGAGGATGCAAGAGTGGCAATCATTACATCGATGGAACTGGACTGCAGGATGTGCTGCTGTTTGATTAGTTTTTTTACAGACTACTGCTGCCTTCAGCATGGCATTTTGGTGGCAAAAGGCAGTGCAAGAAGGCTGGGTGCTGCCCTTGTTAAACCACAGAGAGAAACAGAAAGTGTGGGAACTAATGAAAGGGAAGCAGGGGTGCAGGAGAGATCCATTTTTGCCAGATTGCAACTATATTCCAGCTTCAGAGGCCAGGAGTGGGGAAGTTTGCAGAGTAAAACCAGGGAGGTTTGACAAGCAGGCATTCCCCTGGCTCTGTTATCAGCATGCAGACAGGCAGCACAGTTCCTTTGGCACAGAATTGCTGCAGTGAGCTGATGAAGATCTTTTCAGTCCCCGGGCTTCCCAGTGCTGTCATGACAACAGCTACTTTCTCGGTCCTGCTGAAACCCCTTTTCACATTCAGTGAATGCCACGCACAGAAAAGTAGGTTGTTCTCATCAGTCTCCCCCTCTCCCTCCCAGATTTGATTGATTGAGAATAGGGAGGGCTGCTGTACTTCTACAAGCTTGGCTTATTTTCCATGAACATGATGGATCCTTCATCTTACAGGAAAGGTTTGAGGAGTTATGAATAGCAAACAGTGTTTTAATAGCTCAGCTGACAAATACACTATCTGTAATAAACATTTGTCATTAGTGGCAAACGACAATGAAGTCATCCTGCTGGTTTTGTAATTGTTAAATTCGTTTTGATTAATTTGAGTATGACTTCTCTGTTCAGTGAATGTCCTAATAATGGCAATTCATGTCTTTGGATGCAATTCTGAACTTTTCTGAAATTCATGCCTACCAAATAACAAATCCTATTTAAATAAACTAATTCTGTTTATCTCTAGCTGTTTGATAAACTTCCCATGACTTGATTTTTTTTTTGTACCATTAGCAGAGCAATGGGGAGAGAAGATGAATTGTCCAGCTGTTAAGGTTTTGGGAAATCTGGACTTTGACACCTTCTCCAAGACAGTATCTTGCCCAAGGCTGGCCAGAGAGTGTGATAAATGCCTCTCTTAAGGATAACCTCCCTCCCTTAAGTCTCTAGCCTGCCAAGATCTGGCAATCATGGAAAACACAATCTCACTTGCTTGTCATTTCTAATCTCACAGGATGTAGCAGGACCCTAAATTTCTCATCTGAACTATCATGGGAATTTTGAATGGAGCCATCAGTCTTCCAGGCTGCATCCAAACCTGCTTGCAGGGACTCAGGGCTTGGTCCCAGTCACGCAGCTCAACTCAGCTGCTGTGGCTCCCAACCAGGACTCCCTTCCCATCTTCACAAAGCTTGCTGCAAGGCAGGAGTGGTGTGAATATGATCTTCATCCCCACATCAGGCTGGGGCAAAGCCAGGGTATATGGTGATATTTGGGAATCCAGAAAAATACATACTGGCTTTGCAGATTTAACAAAGCCTGTGTCTCTGTGTAATGTGGGAATAATATCTCAATTTTCCAGGATCACAGAAAAGTTAAGGTTAGAAGGCACTTCAGGAGATCAGAGTCCAAGCACCCTGCTCCAAGCTGCAACAGGCTGCTCAGGACCATGTCCAGATGTGGTTTGAACAACTTCACAAACAGCAATGCCACAACCTCTCTGGGCAATCTTTTCCACTGCTTGAAAGCGAAAAAGTTTCTTCTTATGTTTAATTTTTCAAAAATTTTCTACATCTGTTTGTGACCATTGACTCTTGCCCTTATTACATACCACTAAGTCTGGCTCCATCTTCTTTACCTCCCCCTCTCAGATATTTATACCTTGATAAGATCTCCCTGAGCCTCTCCTTGTCTGACATGCTCACCACAGCATGCTGTGGGAAGCTAAGAACTTTATTTGGAAGGATATGTGTTCACAAGAACTTGACCTTGGAAGGATCTTGGACATTCTTTCAAGAAAAAAAAAAGTGCACAAACTATATAACTAGATTTCTGCAAGGGGATTTTTGTTTAAATTTTATGGAACATTAATTTAAAGAAATCTAAAACCATTCTGTGGAAAACCCATATTCTACTGACTACCACAAATTGAAGAAGGGGAGTTTTAAAGTAATCTTAAAACACAGAAAAGCTGTTGTAAACCCGTACTCCTTCCAAGCTGTGATTTGTATTTAATTAGCATTCAATTAATTATGTTTCTGCTTGGTTGTAATGGTTACACACCAGTTTTGCAACATGCTAGATCTTGATTACTTTTATGGTTTTTGAAACAAATTTCCATGTGCGCAAAAAAAGCCCCTACTCCTGCATTCACATCTATATTTTTAGAGGGAAAAAAAAAAAGGGATTTACTGCCTAATGTGCTTGTGCAGATTTGCCCCCTCAGCTGGGATAACCTGCTCTGGTTTTACTGTGAGGTTCTACAGCAAGTGACCTGCAGAAAATAAAGGGATATGCTGGTGACAGCCCTCTACATGAGCTCAGGCACACACCTTCATTTAAAGCTGCAATCCAGCTCTGTTTTGCATAAGAATGTTGAGAAAACCAATTCCCCAAATTAACAGCATGTAAAGACTCTATAATCTGGAAGCAAATGTTTTAATTATGTCTGGATAAAATGAATCTAAATTACAGCATTTAAGGATGTTGATTCTTCCAAGACTTAAGAATTTTGGCTGCCTTTACTGAAAAAGAGCAAACTGTGCCAAAAAGAAAATGTACACAAGGAGATTTAGGATACTTTGGGAGGAAAAGAAAGATAATTTATGTAGGTTTTTTAGTTGTAAATAAAAATATTGACAACACTGATGACAGAGAAAAGTTGCTCTATTTGCTTGTACAGTCCCACATATATTACAGTTTTACCTGTTCATATGATATATTGCATCAGTTGTTTAAATTTTCCAATGTGGAATTTGGAAAACTTTCTCAATAGTTTCAAAGAAAAAAGCACATTGCATTTTTAGCATATACTTATTCAAGTCCCTGGAAGTCACAAAAATGGAGAGACACAGGGTGTCAGGATTCATATTCAGCTATTCCAGTGCAAATGTACTGCAAGCAGCTTTTGTTTCTGAAGCAAATTCCAAGTTCATTCTCGGTATCTATAAAAACTCATAGGGTATCACAGCTGAGTAGTACCTACTTCAAATTCTATGCTTATATTTCAGGTCTTGCAGCAACCTGTAGAGCACATCAATGAACCATACGACAAGGCCTCCTAATGCCTTGAACTCACAGCTTTTTATCTTTCTCTTACAAGAAGAAATTTTCAGGCTTTATTATTTTGCATTTCCTGTTTTCCTCCAATACAATTTGACAACAAATTGAGCATCAAGTAGTTTGCCTTTTAGAGGTTTCATCTATTTGGTATCTGCTTCCTTTCAATTATATCAGAATATCTATGGAACATGGCCTTCCTCTCACTGTTTGTGTTTATAGATGGCTTAAAGCAGAGATGCCCTCAACTCCACTGGGCTGGCATGAGCTTACAACAAATGCAAATAGAATGAATGTTAAGATGTGCTTTTGGATGAACTCCAGAATGACAGAATGGGGTTTTCCATTCCTGAAGTAACCCCTGGTCCTTTGTGTCACCTTAGCAAGTTTTTAACATTTTTTCCTCTTCTTTTCCCCATCCCCAGAGTGTTACATTTGACTGAGCTTTCTGGAGCGCTCTGAAGCTTCATGACCTAACAGGAAGAGAATGCTTTTTTTCAGATTTATTTATTTTTTATTTCTTTTCTCCTAGTTACCACTAAAAGCAGTTCCCTGGTCTAGATGAGGGCAGGAATTCCAGGGACAGCTGTGCTGGCATCAGAGAAGAGGCAGCAGATCAGCGTGACACAATGCAGGGGCAGAGCAGAGGGAGAAGAAGGTCCCTGGCAGTATCAAGATTTCATTTTGCTGCAAAATGTTTTTCAAAGCCAGTTACAACCCCAGAGAAAGCTCAACACTTCAGGGGAGAGAAGAGGGACCCTTTCCCAACATGAATTCCCTGCAGCCTTCTTCTGGTTGGCCCAACCCAAGCATGGCTTGTCTTTTCTTACAGTCATAGTTTTTAAGCAAACAGTACAGTCAAAGATTAAAGGCAGCTTTAAAAAGAAAAGAGCATGGCAGCTGAGTTTAAAGGGAGAATTAACTGGGTGCTGCAGGAGAGGGTGGGGTCAGAATTGCATCATGAGACAATTTCAGCCCAATTTGAAGGGAAGGGTGAGAACCCAGCGCCGGCTGCTCACTTGAAGCAATGAGGGGTGGCAGCCTCTTCTTCCAGACCTTGAATTTGGATGGGGAAGGGTGGGGCAGAAAGAAGGGAAGGGTGCAGTTTCTAGAGGCTGCTGAGTAGGCAGAATACTGAGCAAGGTGAGTCATGGGATGCAGGCAGCAGGAATTTCCTGCACTGCTTAAGACGTGCATGGGGAGGCAGGGGTGGAGAAGGGAGCTCAGGGACCAAATGCTTGGCTTTACAGAATCTCTCATGGTACCCTAGCAAGTCTAAGACTGGATGTCACCTTTTCTGTACCTCAGGCCTATTTAATTTTTTTTCTCTATTTATAGGCCTTTCTTGCTGAAGTGTTTTGCTTGTATACTGTATATTGTAGTACTATAATGCTGATCAAAGTTTGGGAAAAAACCTCAAGAATCCTGCCTT
This sequence comes from Anthoscopus minutus, assembly GCA_013399455.1. Classification (NCBI taxonomy): domain Eukaryota; kingdom Metazoa; phylum Chordata; class Aves; order Passeriformes; family Paridae; genus Anthoscopus; species Anthoscopus minutus. The sequence goes on from VWYI01009031.1 coordinate 22,488, forward strand.
ACACATATCTTCTGGTGATCTCACCTAAGTGTCCTTCAAGAAAACCCCACAATACAGCAAAATTGCTGTGAATCAAGAAAAGAAGCTACTTCTTTGGAGTGTGCTTGTTAGTGATCCTGCTGTCAGTGTGAATGCCCTGCACCCTGGTGTTCCTGAGGTAAGAGAATAAAATCTTCATTCCTTCTCCCTGCTCTGCTGTGTCTACAAGTTGTTTGTTCTTGAATTAATGGTCCTGCTTGAATCGTTTCCTGTGAAGAGTCTTCTCCTGGTTTATCTACCAGCTTTTAAAATTTGATTTTATTATTTTGTACTTTGTTGATTCCTCAACACAAATGTCTGAGCTTTAAAGCATCGTTGTAAGGTGATCATACCAAGCTAGACTGAGCAGATTAGAAAGCTTTTGTGTGAACGACAGACTAACCTGCATGGCCCAAGTGAATGTGTTTTTTCTCCAAAAGATTTCCTAACAGGAGTATCCTCCTTTGAGCTTTCATCACAGTATTCAAATGTAAATGATTTAGATGCTTTTGCAAGCTGTAGAATCACCTGTTCTCTGACAGATCTCTTTCAAGATGTTTGAAAAGTCAAAAAACCTTGCAGAAAAAAGGAAATCTAGCTTCAGTAAGCTGTGTGCATTTGTACAGAGAAAGCTCAGTGAGCAATAGTCATTGCTGCTTGCACTTCATTAGGACTTTATTACAGCACTCAAGGGCCGAGCCTGGATGCAGAATTTTGTGCATTTGAAAACCTGAGAGCAGGACACCAAGAGATTATCACAGAGTTTTTCTTTGATGACTGCCTGCTGCAGTAGTGACCCCGCTGGTACCGAGTGCTTGCTTAAATGCCAAGTGATTTCCATTAGGCAATAGAAATGTCCTGAGGTTTCCTCCCCTGACCCTCTCTGAATACACAAATTACCTGCTGAGCTGGTGTCTCTACCGCTCTGCTTAGGAGAGTGCAAAGTGGGAGGCCGAATCACCCTGCCCGATTTCAGAGCCAAGCACAAGGAGCCTCTGGGTGCACACCCCACCTCGAGAAACCCAGAGAGACCTGGTGGGGAAAAAAAGACATTGATTGCCTTGAGCACACAGGGGAGCCGATCAGGACAATTCACATTAGGGTATGCAGAGTTCTTTGTGGCAACTTTCCTCTCCTTTATCTCATATTCGTTTTTTACCGAAGTCCTTCATGTATTTTTGGTTTCTCACGACTTTGTATCTCTCTGACTCTGTCCCTTGCTACAGCACAGAAGTGCAGAAGGGCATCAGCGGGTGCTAGAGACATAGGAATTATTTCAGCTACTGCCATTCCTGGACTGAAACGAAGGGTGGGTTGTTTTTGAAACGTCACACTTCGTGTTTGAATAGACCAGTGACTGCAACACCCACCCAGGAGCCCCACGCCCTCCTCTGTGGAGAGCAATGCTCAGCACACACAGATAGCAGGAGGAAAGGCAGAACAGGATACAGAAACTCAGGGTTTGGTGACTGTTTTGGTGGAGTTAGGAGACCTGCAATACACATCTTGCACAGATGAGAAACAGCATTGCAGCTGTTCTTTTTTTTCCGCCTCCTCTGGATTTTTTTGAAGCATACTTAGCATTTCCACTTTCTAGCTGAGGCTGGCTTCTAGAAATCTGGCCAACTATCAACACTTTTCCATTGTTTTTGGTTTCCAAAATTTGCTTATGGTTCTCTGCAGGCTAAATATGTTTCTGTTTTGTTTTCAAAGATTAATCCAATGTTGAGCCCCCAACCCCTCGTTAGTGTTTCCGTGCTGTGGCTCTCTATTTTTATGCTGCTACACCAGATCTGCTCTTGTTGCTGCTCACAACTACATTGGTTGATGGGCGGGGAGGCATCTCCAGCTATGCAAGTGCAGGTTTTCAGAGCACCTTCTCCAGATTTTAATCCTATGCAGTTAACTTCTCCCGGAATCCAGGATCTCTGTGGACATGCCAAATATGCCTGCTGTAACTTGAGCTGGTGATGTTCTTCCTCATGTGCAGGAGGCACAATGCTTTTCTGGACCGACTTGTGGTTCTGTGTTTTGCAGTTTGTTTTTAAACTTGACTACCACAGCTTCATGATTTTTGTTTTAAATGTGGCAAGCTCTGTAAGCATTGGCTAAAGACTGACAGATATAAGATATTTAAAATTCACGTGGAATAGCATTTTATTACCTTTAATAGATTTCAATTACCCTTCTCATTTCTCCAATAATTCGTCAAACTACCTGATTTTATCTGTGTTCAAATTCTACCTTTCTGTTCTACTGCAAATCCCCATCCTGTGTATCTTAGAGTAAACTTTATCCCATTTTACATGATCATTAAATGACCTTAATCTTCAAACTCTGTTCTGAAGGCTTCTATGTGATTGACAGTCATCCTTGTTGAGACTTCACCTTTCCCCTTTTATACATCCATTGGATATTAGGAAGAAATTCTTCCCTGTGAAGGTGCTGAGGCCCTGGCACAGGCTGCCCAGAGAAGCTGTGGCTGCCCCATGCCTGGAAATGTCCAAGGCCAGGCTGGATGGGGCTTGGAACAACCTGCTCTGCTGGAAGGTGTCTCTGCTCAGGGCAGGGGTTTGGAGCCAGATGATCTTTTCGGTTCCTTCTGTGATATTTCACAATCCCCTTTGGTCACACAGCTTATCCCCGGAAGCCTCTTCCCCTCCAATGGAGATTTAAGGCCAGTTTGTTCTGGTTTATTCTCTCACCTCACTTCACAGCGCGGCCGCTTTTTCCTCTCCTTTTTGCCAGTAGCGCTGGAACCCTTTCCCTGTCTCCTCTCTGCCTCGGCCGAGCCGCGGCTCTCCTGCTCGGCTGCTTCCACAGCGGGATCCGCGCCCTGCAGCTCTTCCCGAGGAGCCTCGGCTCTCCCTTTCCGTGCGCTCCGTGTCCCGCTTTCCCACCTCGACTCTCCCACCTCGGTGCCCGTGACAGGAGCCGCAGCACCCGGTGCCACCGGAGCTCTCCCGGCCCCGCCCGAGCCACGCCGCTCCCGGCAGCGCCAGCCGGGAGTGTCCGCGCCCCGCTGTGGGACATTGCTGCCGCCGGCATTTGTCCTGGAGCGAGGCAGAGCAACCGGGAGTGCTTCCTTCCCGGCTCCCGGCGCATCCCGCGGCACTCCCCGCTATCCATGGAGCCGGGGGCTGGAATCATGCCAATCCAGTGGGGCGCCGGGATCCGCGGCGGATTCAAGGCGAGATCTCAGAGAATTCCATTCGGGACCCCTGGGGGATTCACGGTGGGACCCCCAGCAGACTCAAGCCGAGATCCCGTCGCTCGCTTGCCACGGCCCCTTCACGGCCGCCTCCGCCGCTCCGCCCTCCCCGCGTTGTTTGTCCCCGGGCGCGCTCCGTAGCGCGTGCGGCGACGGCGGCACGAGCCGGGCCCCGCC
>VWYI01009031.1:26411-41083 GCA_013399455.1 Anthoscopus minutus
CGGCAGCGCCACGTCGGGGGGCCGGCGGGGCAGCCTGGAGATGTCCTCGGACGGGGAGCCCCTCAGCCGCATGGACTCGGAGGACAGGTCAGTGTCCGGCGCCCTTTCCCGGGCAGAGCGGCGCGTCCCCGGCTCGGCAGCCCCCGCTCTCCGGGCGCCGCCCCGCTCCCGGCCGCGGGGGTGTCACGGCACCCACAGGTTTCCCCGGCCAACTTGTGCCGGGCCCCCGCCCCTGCTCCTCGGGCCCCCCGGCTGCCCGGCCCTGGCTGCGGAGGAGGGGGCGCTCCCTGGCCATCGCCGATCCCGGAGAGCCCCGAGTGGCCCCGGCAGGCGCTGCCTCCTCTTCCGGGGCCTCTTTCCTCGGAAGCTGCGGATTTTTCTCAGGTGGTGCTTTCGGGGTTCTTCAGGGCTGTGTCTTGCGCCAACGCACAGGTGGGGTGTACTGAAGCTTCGGGACGGGAAATGCATCCCTGGATGTGGTTTGACCTGCTCCCGCAACAGGGTCTCTGCTCAAGAGGGGGAAAACCGAGTGAAAACCTGTTAAAGCATGAGGGGAAAAGAATCTAGTTTACTAAAATAAAAAGGAGACCAGCCTTTCCTTCATTACGTGTGTACAAGTAATAGTCATGCACAGTGTGAAAGGGAGGCTCAAAATCATCTTTGAATGAGTTCTGTAATTGTGAATTACAGAATCTGTAAAGGTGAGCTCTTGAGCTTCTGTATGTTAAAGCTACACATTTCATTTTCTTAAAATTGTAGCTTAATTCTGGTGAAAAGGCACAACCGAATTCTCACACATGGTTGAATTCTGCCATTCAGGTCTGTTTCAGCCTACTAAGTCAAGCATTTCAAAGAACACGACTCATGTAGTAGCTCTCTTGGATGCTGTATGCAACAGTTTACTTGAAAAACTGAAGATAGGATAGAGAAAGGATGTGAAAACAGCGTGAAAGTGCTGTGTGCCCCTTACTAATTAGTCTTTTCAAATAGTTTAAGAAACTTGTACAATTTTTCTATATGTTTAGCAGAAAAAGTGTCAGGCTTCCTTGCTAGAGTTACAGTTAAGTAACAATTAGAATTTTACTTGTATTTTCTTAAGAATCTTTCCACTGTTAAGTGTGAGAATTACGTGGTTTGGTCCAGAAATTTACTGTGAAAATATGTTAGATCAAAATCTTTGTAACTATACGAATACCCATATTTCAGAACGAAAATGGGTTGTGACTAACCTCGAAGATTAAAACCAGCCCAGCAAACCTCTCGTAAGTCAGTTCCCCAGAACCATGTAATTGGCCTAAAAGTTTTAATAAGACAGAAAAAAAATTTAGGTCTTTGGTTTCCATCAGACTTTTGAGACTCATAGAAATCACATTTTCTTTTTTCTAAACTTACACAAGTGGAAAAGGGGGTGTGGATGTTTGGGTTTGTTTGTAGGTTTTGTTTGTTTTTTTCAAAAGCTGAGATTTTATGTGAAATTAAGTATGGGAGTAGACTTCTGGGAAAACACCACGTACATAAAGGAGCTTTATGATAACAGTTTCTTGTTTCTCGTAGAATGAAAGTCTAAATGGAATCCTGATCTTATCCAAGTGCATGTCTGGGTTGAGGAAATAACAGAAATAGCTTGCAGGGGTTTTCTGGAAGTAGCGTTTTTATGCCTTGCCCTGTGCACTCCAGAGCTGGTTGCTACTTTGTTTCTCTGTCATTGTTCTTGTGGTCCTCCTGCTTTTCGTGGTTAAATCCACGTGTGTGGGTCCTTGCTCCTTCCTTCGACCACCAGTACAGGCTCTTGCAGGAGTGGGGCTCTTTGTGTTTAGTGGTTTAAATAAGGACTGTGCCTTGTTTTTAAGTCTTTGCAAAGTTTTATCTTGACCTGCCAGGATGAAAGAAAACTTGGGGTGTTGAGAGTGTGTTTTGTGCTGTTATTCCAAGGCCTGCTTGTTGAGTTGGTGGGAAAAGAGCAGTGCTACCAAGAGTGCCGTTTGTTATTCCTGGTGTTGGAAAATTTCCTTTGGTGTATACTCTTTGCTGCAGCGTGGTAGAATGCTTTATTATTTTTGTCACATATAGTCCAGCAAGTTGCCTGCTTGACATTGTGATCCAAATGACTGCTACTGCTTGGAAGGCAGCCACAATAATCGTGTGCCTTTCAGATGATCACACAGATAAGCAGAGTGTTGCAAAAGGTAGGGGATGTGCTGAGGAGTCAGAGTGTGGAAATTTGAATAGTGAAACACCAAGAGCTGGAAACCGTTCAGACTTAAGGGTGGAGGTTCAGGTTTATAATAATATATTAAAATCCTCAGAGGATTAATCATTCATTGATTTGGTCACCTCTGAATTAAAATGTAAGTTCTGTAACTATTAAAGAACGATATTTTGTCTATTAAGTGTTGTTTTATATGAGGAAGTTTATTGTACAGTACTTCATGTTCTTTGCTGACTCCCTGTGTTAGCTCTAAAGTCCTGAGGAACTTGGTGTCTGACTCTCAGTGTGTTGTAAAGTTAGATTCCCTAGGGAGGGAATGGAGAGAAAAGGGAAGAGATGGAACTAACAGGCTTGACTTTACAGACCCTCGGTTTAGCCAGAGGAAGCTGGTGGGAGAATGTACTTGGTAGAGACTCCTGCTGTCAGCAGGTTTGTCAACCTTCAGATCATGCCCCTGGGCTTGGAATTTTTTTCCTTGCTTCCTCTTTAGAGAATTTGAATGAATAAAAGGGTGTGGTAAGAGGGCCTGGATTCCATGAGCGATCAAATTCCCATTTCCTTGTGCGTGTCCTTTATCATTCTGCACATTGTGTTATCTCTGATTTTTCTTTCAGTGATACCAAATAAAAATGAAGCAGATGAAGAGGAAAATCTTGCATGTGGCCAAAATAGAGCTACTGTTCAGCAGCTTCTATTTTTAACATTTTATGGTATTTTGAGAGTATCTGCTGACAGAAAAAATAAATTGTAGGAAATATGTCAGTGTTTATAATATCAGGAGAAATAAATGTAGAGGTGACTATCAGTGCCCTGAAGTTTAGGGGGTACTTTAATCTTCCATTTCCATGCACACAGTTAGACTTTGTTACAACATGCTTATCTTCCCTTCCAAAAGCCCAGAAAGGAAAAATCAAACCTCAGACTGATACCTAGGATAAATAACCAAGGTGGCATTTTCAGCTCAGCAGGAGAGTTCAGTGCAGTAACTCTAGGACTGGCAGGTATCTCCTTGATCTGTAGTAGTTACATTTTTTCCCTGGAAATTGTGCTAAGTTGGAACTGCTATGCAGGAGTTTGTCTGTGACTTTGTGATCAAGCTCAGATCAGCTGGCTTGAGTAATAACAGTCTGCACTTAAGCCCAGTGATCCTCTGGATTTACAGTTGGAACAAAGACTGTTGTCAGCACCTGAATGCTGCTCATTTTCTCTGCCTTTTCCTAACTAGAGACCTGTGCTGGAAGGATGGATGTGTTCCTCCAGAGTCCTCTGGAGCTGCCAGTCTTACTGCAGTGCTGAGAAACATTTGACAGGACTTGGAAGATAAAAATAATGGTTCAGTTAACTATAAACACTGAAGCTGGACCTAAACAAATGCATGGATTTGGGTATAAACCAGCTGAGCTGAGTGTGTTGGGGATGCATCTGCAGCTCCCTGGTGGTGTTATTGCTGAATTATGATATTTTCTTACAAACATTTAGTTTACTGAAATAATTTAAGTATTGTTTACTGGAACACTTATCATGGAAATATATTTAAATCTGAAATAGTTTCATCATCAGATTTTGTTTGATTTAGAAAGCAGTGCTAGGTCTTGCAGTTTTAAGAAGTTGTTGAGAAGAAATTCGAGTAGTAAATCTGTATGAAGAGCTTTTTTTGTTCAACATTGTGAACTTGTGTTGTTTCTTTATACTGTCACCTAGAAGTTACTCCTGGTTTACTGTTCTTCTATTATTTTTACCTCTCTTAGCAGTTTATCCTTTTCTCCCTCCTCCTCACTGGGCAAGGAGCATGGAAAAGGTGCATTTAAGCTGCAGGATCAGCTGTCCTGCTGCGTGATCTGTGAGTGCTGATTGATGTGCTGGCAGGCCAAGTGTAACAGGTTGGCTTTGGACCTATGTAGTAATCTTTTCCTTAGGCACAGCACTAACTAATGTCCATCTTACTCACAGAAAATTTTCATGGAATTTGTTTATTTTCTTGGGATTTTTTTTGGAGTGGGGGGATAACGTTTTCATGATTTTTATTGTTCACAAGTCAGTTACTTAGAGGCTCTGACTCAAGGAATACTCAGTGGGGGTACTCAATGACAATTTGTGTTCTTAACCACATAAGACTTGCAAAATACTTCTGAAAATGTTATTACTCTGTTCCTATTGAATAGATGAGCGGTTTTGAGAACACATTTCAGATAAGTTTTTCAGTAGTAAACTTGTTTGTGTTTCAGATTGTGAAGTTTTTTCATTTTACTGGATGAAATGACTGTGGAGCTAATGGGTGGAAAGATAAGAGGTTTAGACATGAAAATTCCAGTCTCTAGTCTGAATTTTTTAAATCTTACATAAAATGAGGGCCTTGTCAGCCTTTAAGATGTATGCTGATTTGAAAATATTGCTTTTAATTATAGTCTTTGTCTATCTTTTAAAATCTTATAAGTAAAGAACTTTCAAGATTGTCTTGGCAGTGGCATGCAGGTTGTATGAGTGACATCTCTGAAGGCAGAATAGTAAATTTGAATATAATCCAGAGGACGTGGTAGGTGTGTTTCATTGATCCATGTGCCCAGATTAAAAAGTGCTTCAGGCCTCTCTTTGCTGCATAGTCTCATTTGTTCCTGTGCAGGAAGTGAAGAATCATTCATTAGCCCTTATGGCAAGGTGGTTAAGTCGTTAATTTTTTTTTTTTGAGTGTGTGTAATATTGCCATGTGACAGTGAGCTATACAGAAGTTCACCCAAGTTTCAGAAATTCTGCTGAAAATTGTATTTGCAGTACTTCTAACTGCATTTATTGTAGCTGTAGTTATTTGCTTTCAAATTGCAAAATAAACCCCTTGTTTCTGTAATGGTTGTGTTCAGGCCTTTCTGGCACGGGAGAAAATAGCTTTTGATGGGAAGACAAAACAGCCCAGATATTTTGTATGGTGAGTATCTTTATTACTAAAGCTGTTGGTTGGTATAATTGAGTGGTTAACATGAGGTCTTTTTGTGAACTAGATGAAAGAGCTTGGTATAATGGGCTGTTATAGTTATTGTAGTAAGATGTAAATATACTTTATAGAAATTGAGAAAAACATTTTCCTATTCAGTGTAAGATAGAAATAGTTTTGCTTTTATGTAGGATTTGAACATCCACACCAGTATGTGTGCATTTTGTATGAGTTTGTGACATCATCAAGTCTGGTAACTTCTAAATGAGAGGTTTAATAGGTGGGATTTTTCAGGGAATTTCCTAGGCAGTAATGGAAAAAAACTGTCTTGGTTTTTCCCTTTTCTTTCCCCTCCTTTTTTTTTTTGTTTTTCCTTTCCCTGTTTCACTTTCCAGTGAAGTTAAACAGGGTGTTACATGCAGCCTGAACAGCCATTTGGCAGAGATGTGACATCACATTTCTGGGACTGCTCACAGATAAAACCAACTCTCTCGAATGATGGGAGTGGAAATGTTCTACCATACCACTCTTGCTCAAATCCTTCCACAGCTTTCTAGTACCTTTCATATATTTACATATTTTTTCAAACCCCCTGCCCATCTGGAGGAGAGCAGTGTGGAGAGCTGGGATGGAAGTCAGCAGTGTGGAAATACACCTAGAACCCATTGCCTTGGGGTACTTGTAGAGCAGTCTGGGACAGTGGTGCCTGCCATAGAAAGGAGATGAAAAGCAGATGGAGCTTTCAAGATAGGAATAGAGGTTTCTGGCAAGGGAATGATGAGAGATACACACAGAAAACTTCTGAGACTGTAGGGAATGAGATGTGTCTAATAGCCTGAGGGGAGAAAAGAGAACTTAACCCAAAGAAAGTGAAAAATTGGTCTCTGCTGTAAAGTAGCCAAGTAAATGCAGGGAGTCCTTGAAACAGGTGGGAATGTAATCTCCAGTTAAGTTGTGCAGGGGACAGGAACAGGAGAGGGTAAGGAACTTCTGTGTATGAACAGTGAGTTTTGTCCACTCTCTCTGTTGCTGTTAAAAAAATACAATGGCGTGACTTGCAAAAATACAAAGTTGTAATTTTGTAAGATTCCCTGAGGTGGAAATATCTTTAATTATCTATCCATGTAACTGATTCTTTTTTATAACTTAATATGCATTCTGTCTGGGGTTGTTGGTTTAAATATGAACATGTTCAAAAAGAATTGTTTTAAAAAATGAAATATAAATATTCCATATTGTGCTTGTTATTTATCATTGTTTTTGTGATATGCAAAGATAGTGATTACAGTTGTGGTTTTACAGCATTCAAAACCAACAAAGAACTGGGGAAATTTTTTAAAGCCTTTTGAGCTGCTGAATTACTTTTCCCCCCCCCCCTTAACAATGGTAAAATGCAAAGCAAGAAGGACCTGGGATTTCTTTTCCCATATCTAATTTTCTTCTCTGTAGTAGAATTTACATTCTTAAATAAATTTTGCTGAACTTCTGTTGCTAATGTTTAATGGATATTTTATTTTTTTGATAGAGGTTACTTAAGGAATATGCCAAGATATTTGATAGAGAAAAGCAAAAGAATTTTTATGATTTTGAAAGTCCTGTTGTCATCCTGCACCATAGGAGTGCTGTAGTTCAAACAGCTTGTGTAATGTTGAGACTTGTAAAAAACTTAATGTTGGCTCATATGTATTATAATTTATTAAGTATGCCTAAATAAGAACCTAGCATAAAGAATTTCCACTTACAATTAATGTCATTCCATGTAGCCTTTTGTATAAATTACTAGCTACCCTGTAAAAATGCAGCAAAATCCTTATTTTAATCATTTTAGTTTATTGTGCTGTAGTAATGACTTAGATTCCAAATGCAAAAAAAAATCTTAGAAATGCAAAGAAAATATTTTTGATATATGCAAACAGAAATGTACATATTTCTTTCTCCTTTGAAATAAAACTCCTTTTGGCATGTCTTTAAGTAGACTTCCTTAGGCTGACTTGAATGCTAAGTTATAGCTTAGACAATTGGTACAAGTAGAAGCTAATTCAGTGTCCCACAGAACATAGTCAAACCTTAATTTATGACCTTTTTATGATGAATTTAGCCAGTTAGTGGAGTTGTACTTCTCTGGTTTCTTTGCTTTTGATGCCTGGTTAATACTTGAAGGAGCAAGTATTCACTGAGGTAGAAATAGGCAAGGCTGCTACTTTATACTATTCTATCCTAGCCATATATTTTTTGTCTGTGTTAAATTGAATTGAACAGGATGATAACTGAAACTGGAAGGATTTTTTAGATTTACTCTGTGAGTTTGCATCTTTCTTTGGGTAGTTTTATGTTCCCCTTGTTTCCTGTGTTTTGTTTTCTGGGGTGAGGGGAGGTATCCTGAGGTTGGGAGAATGGCAGGGTAATACCTACAGCAAATATGAAATTTCCTTGCCAGCACACCTGAAGTATTCCAGTGCTGATTGGAGAACTTCATAGTGATTATGGTTCTCAAAGTGGGAAGCACTGTTAAAAAAATAAATTGTTTCTGGTGATTCTTTAGTTTTCTTTGCTTCTCCTAAGCTGTGCTAATAAACACACTCCCTTATCAGTAAAGACTGAAAATTGTGAACCACTTGTTGCTGTTCTCTGACTTTTCAGGGAGATTATTAAGTTGAAGATAACATGGTTCCCAGAAATGAAAGGCAGTTTTATTTGTATCTTTAAGGCAGAATCGAGTACAGTTTCTTGATTTGTGTAATCCTTTTGCAGATTGTCATCTTTGTGCTGTCATATCACAAAGCACATATGTTTAACCTGCTCTATTTTTGCACTGTGCCTCGGATATTTTGGCATTCCAAGTTTCCTCATTGTGTTTCCAGTTGCTCTGTATGCTACAAATCCTGTGATGAGCTGGGTTTTTGTTATGCAAGTATTATGAGCCCTAGGGGCTAACAATCTAAATAATCAAATTTAAGTGATCCAGCAGGGTGGATCACTCTAGAGCTCAGAGGTGGTGAATCATAACACACTTTCTCAGTCTTGTTTTGTTTCCTGTGCATGTTTGTTATTTTAAGTTCCTTCGATTTCTCTATCTCAAAAGAGCTTTCCTATCTTCCCTGCTTTCGTATTATCAGGCTGAAGTGTTTGCAGTGTTGTTCCCTTTCCTAGGTGTTTAGACCTTATCTAGACATAGCTTTACTCTAGAATAAGCTGCTGCTTCAAAAAGGATTTAAAAACAAGTTTTTAGTGTTACCACTTGCCATGCCATATAAAATTCTCTCCCTTGACTATTTTATTTTCTGCTGTGTTTGCTTGCTTAGTAGTCATATAACAATACATACATTTAATAAAGAATTTTCCAATCTTGGTTTTGAGATTGATTTATGAATGCTTTTTGAGTCTGTTCATTTTGAGGAGTTTTTGTTAGAAGAACATAATTGGTGTAAAGCCCATATTTGATAGGTTTGATTTCCAGAAAAATGCTTCTGTGATTCAGAAGCACAAGTGCTTCCAAGTGAGTGGGTGCTTTCTTCAGTCATGCACTCCTGGAAATTATGGTCTTTTTTTCTTTATGTTGCCTTACTGTTGCTTTTACTTTTTGCCTGTCCTGCTTTGCCTCCCTTGCCTCTGAAGAGCTGTGGGGCAGTTGTTTTGTCTGTGTGCCCAGGGGTCTCTGTGGATGCAAGGTGCCAGAGCAGACGTGATCAGAAGGTGCTGCCTTTGAGACACAGTGGTGGGCTTTCACTTCATATAGTCCTGGTTTATTTTTTTGATCCAGTTATTCTGATTTCTTGCTGCTGTGTGTGTAATCTTTCTCTTTGGCAGCCATTTAGTGTCCTGCATGCTCTCTTTGCTCTGGTTTTTTTTTTTCATAGTGATTTATCCACATACACTGGTTTTTTCTTACTGGAGGTAGGCTTTCTTGAACTCGGAAAATGATCATTGTCAGTCATGAAATTATTTTGGATTCTTTCTATTTAAAATGAAATGGTTTTCTCAGCAAAATCAGCCAAAAAAACCCCTTAGATATGCAGATACAATAACTTAGCTGAAGTTGCTTTCTGTCTCCTTTGAAGATTGTCTCTGGGCTGGTTGCTGGTTTGATGAAAAGGAACTCTTAAGAGCTCTGAAGCATAACGGTATTTTCATGCCACAATCAAACTACATCCATTAAAGTAAGACAAACTGTTTTGCTTGTGAAACATAAATGTTTGATTTAGGGAATTAAATTCATAAATTACTGAAATTTAGTGGGAGTTAATCTGTTACCAATCTAGATGAATTGTAAAATACCAAATTCACCAAAGACGGGCAGAGGAACAAAATAAGATCAGGCAAATCTCAAACTTTTCTGCTCTGTTGCTGGCTCATGGTAATTGTTCATGTTTTGTGAGCTCTGTTTTTCTTAGGACCTGTTTTAATCTTACTTTTAAATTGGTATGAGCTTTTGGAGAATATGATGCAAAATGACAAGCTGAAATCTCCTTGGCCACCTGTGTGTAGTTGTCTTGAGCCCTACATTTTATTGCATACTGCTAGCCCATGCAGATGTTCTGATAGTAACTTCAGAAAGATATTTGCATTAAAGTTTTTTTGATACTCATTGAATATCAGCAAAAAGTAAATCTTAGTAAAAAAACACAGGAAATTATTTTTCCTCTGCTTTTGTTTAGGAGCTAGTAGAATTTCTGTTACTAATTTGTTTTAACTGTGGCTCCTCTGTTTGGAATTGATGGAGATATTTTGAAATAGAACAAGTTGGAAGATCCTTCTCAATGATGGGAGCTGAGGGTTAATAATTTGATCATTTTGAAGTTTTGTGAGGATTTTGCTTGATCTTTGATTGCATTAGGAAGTTGAGAGAGCAAATTGCTTTGAGTTTGGTGGTGTTGAAAAGCTGTTGGTTTTGTGGAACTTGTCCATTGGCCAGGGCTGTACACCACAATTTTCCACCTCTTATCTTGGAAAGTAATAGAAATAGTGGGGAAAATAGAGAAGTTTTTGTTTTCCCTCTCAAGCTTTCTTAGTGAAATGAAAATAATGAGGTGCTGGGGGATGTCACCAAGCATGTCATTATTATTTTCTTTCAGTGTTTCTGTTTTGACTTGGTGTTTGTAATTGAATGATTGCAGTTGGTGCTGTTTGTTTTCTTTTGGGATTAGTACCTAGTTGTGGTTTAATCTTCCAGGTGGTAAAAGCTTTTCTGTTGATTTCTGGGTTTTAACCCTTGAAATTGCTGTGAGATGTTACTGACTCTCAGTCACAGTGTTCCCATCATTCTGAGGTTGTTTTATCTGACTGTAACAATTTCGTTTTCTTAACCTTTCCTCATGGATTATGACCAATGTAGCTGCAGCTCTAAGGGGAAATGACGGAGTATTTCACTGACTAGTAAAAGAAAGAAAGTAACAGGGTATTTATTCTTGTTTGGTTTACTTGTTTGTTTTTTTAATCCTGAACGTGTTACTTCCAGTAAGGTTTGTAGCATTTGGTTTTGGAGGCAGTCTGCTGATTTGATGGTTTATGGCTGAGTTATCACTGTGTATTTGAGAAGAAGCTGTCCTCAAAACTCAGCAGTGTAGTGTGCAGCTTGATGGCTGCTCAGTAATGCTGTTTTCATCCACCCTGCAATGTGTGCTCACTGAAATTGCTGTTACTTTTTAATCTGACTCTTTCCAGAGGAGCTTTTTCCACATAGGATCTGTCAGGATGGTTTGGTGTCAGCTGAATTCAGCAGTGCCCTTTGGTTTTTCCTGCAGGGAACATCTGGGCTCTGGGAGCAGTGCTCTGGGTGGAGGTGCTGTAACCCGCAGTGAGCTCCTGTTGATCAGACTGAAGGGCTGCTTGGTGACCCTCGAGGGCACGCTGTAAGGCCCATCTGTTAGGGCTGGATTTTGCCTGAGGGAAGGTTACTTCACTTAAGGTCTACAGGGAGTATGTTTAGCAGACATTAAAAGTATAATAGCAAATTGATTGGGCTTTTGTGCATGTGTTCAGTGCCTGGGCTGCTCTCGCATCAACTGGACAGTTGCTAATGGGACTTGGTGGAAACTAAAAATGAAATGATTTTGCTTTTCTTTCAGGTTTTTTGGTGATATTCCTTCTAGACTCTTACTCTCTGTTGTTCTGAAAGATTAACAAAATTAGGGAAAGAGTAGGTTTTGAGCGTTTCATTCATTAAATTCAATAGAAGGTATTGCTTGCAGTAGTGAGGAAGACAGTCTCCTCGAAGAGCCAGTTGTGTGTCAGCAGTGATGTGCAGTATGCCATTTTATTTAATGCATTAAATCATAGTCTCATTATAGTTTTATTCACATTTAAATGTACACAAAAGTTAGGACCCAGGGTGTATAGTATGTAGTTTAAAATGTGTACATTTTAAATTGTGAATAATTTGGATTTTGGTTTTTTCCCTTATAGAAAATACCTGTATTTATGGAAATCCAACAGTGGCTTAATTTTGCTCAGATCCTTAAAGGAACAGAATAATACAGAATTTAAAGTGCTTGAAGAATGCTTTTTGTTTTCTATGAAGTGAAAATGACTGGCAGCTTCTTACAAGTATTTTATTATTTTTTTGTTTCAGGATTGTTTTTAAATAGAGTTTGAACTAAATTAACAAGCTAGATGCATTTGATTATGCAAGCACTAACCTTTTAACATGAAAGTGCTGCTAAAAATACCTTTATGTTCTTGATAATGAAGATTGTGTTATTTCTAGCCACAGGTAAAATAAGTACAGGTAAAAATAAGACCTGAAAAAATGCCTTTGAGGTAATGATTCCTCTATTTAAGCTTGCATGGTTTTGCTTAATGAACACATTTTAAATGTCAGTATCATTTCAAAGCTGTTGATCTCATGGTAGAGGGAAAATTTGTAGGAGGAGGGAAGAATTTCTGACACCTCTGAGAAGATTCTGTATTTTCAGTTCTACCTTGCTGCATTTGGCAGACACTGCCAGTGTGTGCAGACTTGGTGAAATGACGTATGGGTTTAGTAAGGCATTTCAGAAAGGCAATCAGTTCTTGCCTCTAACCTGGGATTTTTATGTCAAGTAGATTCAGGTGCTCGATTAGGATGAAAATAGGGACAACAACCTCGAAGATCATGTTGTGCTTGCTGTAACAGTTCTAAATTTTAGTAATTAGTCAGTCTTTTGAATGGCGCTTCTTAAAAACTGCTATTGTGTATGCAGGCTCTCTCCAGCAGTGACTGTTTTTGATGCTCTATTGTTTGGGATGACCCCTGAGCTGAACTCTCTGAAACTCAAATGTCTAATGTTCTTCATCAGGCCATGGTCTATAGATCCATTACAATGGAGCTGGAGCCTGCCTACAGCTTGGGAGCAAACCCAGACCTGTCTGTCACTGGCAAGAGGGGAACGCCACAAGCGCTTCAGTTCTGCTCCTGTCATTCTGCTTTGATAGTGCAAGGCAGGCTTTAAACAGATCTCCTGCCTGCAAGAAGGGGACTTAGCAAGAGACAGAAAAACTTGCTTTAATAAACTTAGCTAGCTAAAAATCTGTTGCAGTGTCTCTGTTCTATTAACAGGACGTCTGTGTTTTCTTGCTTTTTCTCCTCTTATACACATTATTGCTTTCCTACTTGTGGGCCTTACGGATTTGGGATGAGAAAGCAGACAGATGTAATTTCCATTACTACCTTCTCTTTGTTAAGGAACCTTTTCCTCTGTCAGGCCATCACAAGGAGATAGAAAATCATATTGGGTTGCAAAGGTCCATTCATAGACTGAAAGATACAACTTTTTCTGCAGTCCAGCCCATCTTGGGCAGAGTGTTTGTGCACACATCTTACATGCTTGTGTGTCCTGTCCTTGTGCCCTTTCTGAAATTCTGAGAGACAGAAAAGGGGATGTATTGGCAGCTTTAGCAGACACAGTGTTGCAGTTAAGTCTTCACAGACTTTGTAGCAGCCGAAGTTCTGACTGTAGAACTTATCTTTCTGCTTCATCTCAAAATGGGCAGGTCAAGAGACCGCCCAAGTCAATGGCTTTGATGTTACACATACTGCAGACTATTCTCTGAAAAGCTTCCTGATATTTTCTCAGTCTGTGAAAGACAAGAGAAAACTACACTTGAGCTGTACTGGGAACTGGTCTTTCACAGGTTCTCTTTGCAGCCTTTACTTCTTTAGCGAGAGACAGAACTTGCTAAGTGAGGCAGAAACTAATTCTAGATTTCTTAGTACTGGGAGACACCTGATCACCTGAAATACGCTGGTTCTGGAGGCACAGAAGAGGAAACAAAATATGTATGTTACATTTTTATTTACCAGATTGTTACTAGAGAAGGACTGTGCCAGGGTAGCGAGTTTCTTGCCTTAGAGTCTACCAAAAATCTATCAAAGTCCATCCAAACATAGTGATCTCTTGTGTGACTCCTGGTCAGTTTGTGTTATAGACAGCTGAGTTATTTCTCTATTAGGTTCTGTTAAATATTGCACAGCTGCATTTGTGCTCTTTAATATCATACTCAAAGTTCCTCAAACTAGAAGGAAGTAGGGCATTTTGTCTTAATTATTGAGCTGTTATTGCTCAACTGGATTTGAGTTCTGGTTTTTCCCATTTTTAGGCAGGATTTTGAATAGCTTAGTCCTGTATGTCCAAGTCCAAGTAGCACTTCATTCTCATTTTCTAAATTCTATATGCTACTGCTTGGTTGAAGTGCTGTGGGCACTTTATTCTCGTTCCTCTGATAACAAAATTTTGATACCATGTTAGTCTGTTAGCCCTTAGCAAACACTTAGGCTATTAAACCCAAACCCAGCAAACATTTAAACAATAATAGCTAAATTAGCTTGTTACTGGTTTCTTATGTCATTAATTATCCTACTTGTCATGATAGCTTTTGCTGGCATCAGTTGACTTTTACATATTTTTCTCCAGAAGAAGGTAGGATAGCTTATGAAAAACCACAAAGCCTAAGCATTTGCATTCCTTAGGGTGTAAAATTAGAGACTTGTGATTTATGTTGTGCTGCCCTGGCAATGTGACCTAAACTGTCATGCTTTGGTTTGATAATATTCAGATTGGTTTTTTTTTCTCTCTTCTTAGAGGAATTAAGCAGATTTCATGCCTGTGGAACAGAGAAACCACACACATATGCTCACACACACACCTGTGTGAGGATCCACTTCTCCCCTGCCCCAAAATGCTTTCACAGAACTTGTCCTGGGTTATGTTTTCTCATTGCTGTCCCACTTCAGACCAGACTGTAAACCCAGGGAGCTGTGTTGAATACCCCTCATACTCTGCCCTGTGGTCACCAGCAGCTCACATGCTCTCAGTCACAGTCTGCTTGTACTGTTTGTGGGCTGTGTGAGAATGGACCTATTGCTGTGGGTGTAGAAACTTGTACTGACTGGAAATAGCTTTGAACTCCTCCTCGAAATTATTTGGGAAGCAGTTTCCCTTGGTGCCTTTCAGCTGTGGGAAAGGCAGGGTTATTTATCGAGCTGAGCTGGTGTGAGGCAGCTGTTGCACGAGTGCTGTTTGTGCAGTGCTTTGCCACCCTTGGCTAAGCAGCTTCCTGTCA